>JBAMBF010000374.1:1797500-2314862 GCA_037043605.1 Drosophila multiciliata | reverse complement strand
GCCTTTTACAATCATTTTATTTCCAAATCTAATAAAATAATATAAATGGGAAAAATGTTTAAAATATTTGAGCAACTATATATAAATGATTTTAATTTATTATCTAGAATTCTTGAGTTGTGGAAGTCGCTCAAAGTCCTGATCATTTCCATCACGCAACATATTTGATGATATTTGAACATTTCTTTATTGAAAAATTATAATTAAAAACAATATGTGATTAAAGCGATTACTTAACATGCTTTTAGTTTGACCATTGACTATAAGAAACAGACGAGTTTCGAGTTTAATAATTAATTTGTATTTATTATAAAATTAAAATTATCTTTTAAAGGATTCGAATCTTGAGCAATACATTTATTCACTTCATAAAAAGAATCAACCGTAATTGCAATTCCGAAACCTTTCCCGACAAATTACAATAAGATTTATAGTGTATGATACTGATGCTATTACTGTTACTGTTATATAAAAATGTTATATAAAGATAAAATGTGCTCATCAACAGTGGGACAATGTCCGATACCCACAATTTTCTAATTAGCACTTAATATGCATATGCATACTAATGATCACCAAATTTCAAAGGTGAATAAGAAACACCAAAATTATGGTCAAAAACATATTCTCATATTGATCTCATTTCTAACAGCAGCCGCAGGCATTTTCTGTATGCCAAAATATGCAAACGCATTTGTTAGACAGAGATGGCATAATATTTGATGATAGCGGCGATTTGTTTTTGTGTGTGTTCTGTAGAACGTGCGATTGCGTGTTCGTATGTATGTATGTATGTATGTGTTTCTTGCGACACAATAAGGATAAGTTTGGTCTTGTGAATAAAGATATGCGCCGCATTCCTTTTTTTACTCTTCAACTCTGTACTTGCTATAAGAAATGCCATAGCCTGATCAAATCTGGGGGCAAATCTTTTCAAAGAGAAATTTCACTACTATTTCTATAAATCAATATATGAAACAAGTCCAATTTTTTTTTGGAGATGAAGCATTTGCAGTGATTTTTTCTATAAAATGTTGTATACCAAAATAAACAAAGCTTGTAGCTAATTGTTCAAATTGTAATTATATTTTTTAAATAAAACAAAAACAAATTAAAAACGTTAATTTGAAAGTTTTTAATAACGAATCTCTGAAACAATTAAGCCGCGTGTTGACAGCAACCGCAAATAATCTTTAATGGATAATAAATTGTTTATATACTTGAATAAAAATAGCTTATTGTAAGTCGTAATTGTATTATATGATATATATTATAATTGCAGCTGGAGCTGCAGCAGCCAGCGTTGTGCATAATTAACGAAACTGCGGAATAATTATAATAATTATAATTATGTACACGCAAATGGTGATCACATGAGTAAGAAATTAACACGACGACAAAACTACTAAATTACCTTAAAGCGATCTACAATTATTCTTATTCCACCTAGGATATCTAGGTACATACTTACTTATATAATTGCGTCTACTTACTATTATCACGGAAGGTTTCATTACGGTCACGGTGGGGGCCATCATACACGTCTTTCCCTAACTTCTCCAAGAGTCCACCTTGGTTATATTTCCATTGTGAAATTGAAGTTGTTTCCATCTTTAGAAGGTTATGCAATTGGCAAACCCTATGTGTGAAACACGCATAGGGTGTAGTCAACACGATGAGACAACGTTTAGAATCGAACTGTTTGCTCTGATGAGCATTTCTTTATTTTATACAAAAATCTTAAACCTAAGTACATATGAAGGCGCTTGTAAGGCGACCTCATGTTATGTTTTGTTTATATTAATGGAGTCGCTTGTAGGGCGACTCCAAAGTTATGCAATGTTGTTCAATATTGCTCCAGGCCTCTTTACTCGTACTTTATTTATTTGTGGTACGCACGATGGCGTCCAATGACTGTTGATGGCTGCCATTAAGATTTGTGTAAACAACAAAATGCGTCCACTTTAAATATTTATGAAACTGCCAACCAGAGCTTTAAACATTTTCTATTTCAATATTTTACAGTGTTTTAACTTATCAGGAAGTTCTTTTAGATTTTTATAAACTAGTTTATTGTTAATCGAGAAAACGAAAATAATATGTAAAAAAAAGTGATTTTGTGTAAAGAAAAATAAAATAGATTTAAGGCATACTTTTAGGTGCGAAGAGAAAAAAACCATCCATATTTAAAGATTGGTACGGTAAGGATTCGCCATGATCCAATTTTGCTGAGTAACTAGAAATTCTATTTTAAACAGTGCTGCTATTTCAGCTGTTTCGCCCCATTTTACTTCATTGAATTGGTCAAGTTAATGCAGACTTAAAGATTAGTAATTTAGCTACTAGAAATATATACTCTCCAATTCAAGTTATGTTCAACCGATTTCATTTCAAACTAGATTTCTAAAAAAATTCATATTTAATAAGTAGAAATCCCTGAGTGTGATAAGATTTGTAATTGTTTCTAATATAGCTGCATGTTGAGCGATTTAATGTGGCAGACACATCAAGCCGCATCGTGAGCCCATTAAAAAGTTACCATTTTGCGACACGCCAGTTGGACAACAAATGACTTGCCACAGACGGTGCAACTCCGCGACTACTTCTAGTTTTCGACTGATTCCAGTTAAACCCCGTTTCAAACAGTGAAGTGATTTCCCATTGCTTTTTAAAGGATCAGGTATTTTTCTTTCACTGATTTTTATTATTTATTTTTTTAATGCCAGATTCGTATTCGTTTTTATTTGATAATTATTCAAGCAAAATGGCTTAAGAGCTAAGAAAGAAGAAAAGAAGAAGAAAATATACTGTAATCAAATTATATTATTTAATTTCAAAGCACAAAATACCGTTTTTAAATTGAATGTATATTATTATTATCATTAATAATATCAACTCTTCCCATCCAACTTACATATTAATAAAAAGCTGCATGAAAATCAGTTTTGCTAAAAAGGAATTCCAGGACTTAAATGATAGAGTTTGGCCTGTGCACCTCCCATGACCTATGACCTCTTGCGCTTTGTATACCGCTTAGAATGTGGCTCGCAGTGCTTCCTATTTGTCATTCGTTTACACTGTTTTTTGTCAAGTGCACATTCCACATAATATCTACGTCAAATTTGAGGTGGAGCTGACAGGCTGCAAGAAGCTTTTAACTATTAAATTTCTCCCCCACAAAACACAACACGCGTTTTCTTTTTACTAGTATATATATATGGCAGTATATATATATATTTACATAAATATGTATATAAATATATATGCGCTATTTATTATTTTATAATTTGTAAGAAACTTTATTTGTTTGCCTCATTTGCAAATATTAACCTTTCGTAGTTGCTTAGCAGTTAATATATCCCTCAGCGCTTTTGAACAATTTAACTAGAGATAAAACCCACACCATACACATACACACACACACAGTTTTTAGCCACTTGAAGTCGCTGGCAACCGCGCCATGCATGCAAAGTTTTCACAAAAAAACAGAAAAGAAAAATACAAAAAACACAAGAGAAAAGGAAGCCGAAGCAAACAGTGAATAACTGGCGAGTGCCACTGACAAATGTGGAAAAATGTGATAAAAAGTGGAAAGAAAAGTATAAAAGTGCGAAAGAGAAAAAATAGAATTTCGACACGCAAGAGTTATTTTAACAAAACTAACTTACGCGCTTCGCCAACTTTTGTAGTTTGTTGCGCATAGGAACAATAGGGCCAACGCCCAACGCAAGATCGCGCAAGTGTCGATTCCAACGGCTAAAGGCGTTGCCAAAGGCTGCTTTTCTCTTGAGAAACTGTGGAAAGTGCAAAGCGGAAAGCGGGCGAAAGAGTTTTAGAAAGGCTGTCAAAAAATAAGGATACTTTATTTGCTCAAGGTTTCAGTTGAATTCATTGGATTTCTTATAAATTATAAAATAAATCAATTGAATATCTGAATAAAGTATAGCTAAAGTAAAAAATTCATGGTTAACAATAATCAATTACTTTTTGAAAACAGAGTCGTCAATGGAGCTGGGCAGAGACAGCAGGACTCAGCCGACCCAGAGTGGTTTTTGGATGGACATAATCAAAAACGATTTAAGCAATCTATTGACAGGATATTGAACTCTAAAAAATCACTTAACTAAATTAGGGATTTTTAGCAGTACTGACCGGGAAAAGATGCAGGTTCCTAGAGTCCTGCATGTCATAAGATTCAAAGACATAGCAATGTTTCTGGCAATCTGCAGAAGCTGGGTTGAAGGCTCTGAAGCAGGCACAATTGACCTAACAGGTCACAATGAATGTACTCCAAATTATAGCAATAAAATTAATAGCGAATTGAAACAATACAGAAAGATGCATAGATGAAGAGACTAAAATAAAATTAACTCAAATCAGGCTATTTAAATTGGCGCTTTTGTTTAAAATATCACCATAAATTGTCAAATGTATTTTTAATATTACACATCTTATTATTCTTACTTTTTCTGGTAAGTAGCAAAACGGCAGACAAATGAGTTGAGTTTGTCAGAAATGTTTGTTATTGTTATTGATGTTGTTGTTGTTGCAGTTATGGTTGATGGGCGAAGGCAGAGTTGGCTCGGCTATTGACATTGCAAGCCGGAAGTTGAAATAACAAACCAAGTGGAGGATGACCATTCACAACATTTGTTGAGAGCTGATGATAAAGCTGCACTCGATGCTATTTGTTGTTGATGATAATCATGAGTTCTCCGTTGCTTCCTTAGCCAGCTAATCAGTCTTTCGTCTTAGCTGTTGCAGCTGCTGATGAAGGTGCTCATTTGAGACAATTTCCCGCATCAGCCATTAATGTTCATTTTGCTCCTTGCAAATTGTTGACATGTCACTTGCAATTTGCACTGCCATAATCAAAAGGAAATACATAAATGAACATGTATATATATATATATATATATATATATGTTTGTATATATGTTTATGTACATATGTCTCTGTCTCTGTTCGTATCTAAGCGAAGAAAATAATCTTTATTTGGTTATATTTGGTTGTATTTGCTCCTTGTTTTGCGCTTGCTGTTCAAGTTTACGATTATCATTGGATGTGCGACTTTTATGTGTGTAATTTGTGGTGAATCTTTTGCAATGCATTTTAATGGTCTCACAGTTGACTCCTTAGTCTTGAGATAAGATTTAAATTAGAATACCCCTTAAAAACCACTATCAATTACCACAGCTGATTCCAGCAAAGGTCAACCTAAGTTTTAACTGATTTTACATTTTTGTACAATTTGTAAATCAATTTATATTTAAGAAGATTAAAATTAAGCAAACCTAAATTGTTTGCAATTCAAAACATTGTGTTAATTCATGGTTTCAGTTGTTTCTATGGAAAAAATTACGAAAGTGTTGAAATTTGACAAAGCTGAAGTTGAGAAAATGAAAATGTAAATAATAAAAATACGTGAATGTATATAATATGTTATTTAAATAATAATATATTTTCAAAGTTTGTAATATTTTAATTTAAAATATTTATAAATGCATAGTTTGTTTTGGAGATTTTCTTGTTACTGTGAAAAATAGTCGCGTAAACATTTCTATTGTAATGTTTATGCAGACATTTATTCAAATATGGAACTCCAATTACATATTGACTTGTGTGAAAGTTACAATATTGCAAAAAAATCGTCAGTTTATTTTTTATTAGATATTTATAAAGTCCATAAATGCTTGTAAGTGTTTTTTATACTCATATTTGCATTTTGTATTGCCTACATTTTGAGGCTGGTCAAGAAACCGCATATTTTATGATAAGTGTCAGAATCCAATCGAAGCATAGAAACTAAATAAGCAAAGCTATATGCAATAAAAATGTTGTTTATATTTTTGTATTAAATAAATAAAAAACTTAAATATGCCATTAAATAAATAATAAAAAATTGAAATATTGAACAAAACTTTCAACATAATAATTAAATATTTTCAAAATACATAAAAAATAAAAATATAAATATTAAATAAAACTTTCAACAATAATACATCGTTTCAATTAAGCTGTAACATGTTGGGAGTAGTTGCAAATGTTGGACTAACAGAGCACAATTATAGCAAGATAAAGGGAAATTTGCCACTTTTAGATAAAATATTCTGTGTTCGCAGTGGCAAGCAGCATGTTACGTGCAACATGTTGAAGCACAACCTAAAACAAATTCATGTTTAAGCTGTCAAACATTAGAACAAGTTGTAAACGAACAAAATCAGATTTCAGTGGTTGGCTGTAAGGTATTTTTATATTTTGTATATTGAACTATTGCTGCACATGGCTCAGCGTGTTGCAATTTTAATTCACACGTTTTCAATATACCCACATTTTTTGTGGCGCCTCCAACATATTAATGTGCAACAGTCCTCGGCACGAGTGCAGTTTCTGCCACTCGACTTGCAGCTTTTCATAATTTTCTCGCGATTGAACTGAAATTAAATGAACTTATTTTCAAAACTGATATACAAATGATTAATAATTGACATTATTTACATTTGTAAGGTTTTTTAAGGGGCGCATTGACAGTGTTTTTAGCTTATTTTTAAGGGTATATCTTTGCCATACCCTTTTTTGTCTTGAGACAGAACACTGATAAATTTCTAAGAGCACCAGCAGAAAAAGAAAACAACTTTGAGTCGGCTGCATTTATTTATTTGTTTATTAGTTGTTAACTGATTGCAGTGACAATTTTCTAAAGTATTTTATAGTAGTTGCCACAGAAATTGCAAGTGGTTCTTTGTGCTTAGATTTAGTGCTCAAAAAAACATGTGGCACAATTAATTATACAGTTTTATTTCACCCTCTCATTTTTTTTTAATACTTATTAGTGCTTTTACTACTCATGTAATGACTCAGCATAATTCTTAGCGAAACATTTTTTTGTCCAGCTTTTTTATTTAGTCTTTGATATATACAGTTCAGTTTTTGCGTAGAAAAGCAGTTTATGACTGGGCCCAGAAATCGATTAGCTTAGATAAAGAAACTTAAAGTTTTATTCACACACTTTGCGGTAATTTTAATCAATTTAGAAAGGCCGCACATCTGTTTATATTTGATGCACTTAAGAAGCTTCTAGGAGCTGCCCATAAATGCTTGAGAATTTGCTAATTTTCTGTCAGAAGAGAGTTGGTAATCAATTGAGTTGAAAATGCAACAGCTTTTTAGAGTGGTTTGCTTGGTACTCAGCCTGTGGATGGTGGGATTTGGAGTCCTGAATAGAGCTTTTGGTGGAAAGTCAACAACCATGTCCCCTAAGACTCGACTGCTGGAGCATGTCCTGGTTAAGCCCTCGACCAACTTGACGGAGGTACTTGATCTTATAAATACTATATCACATTATTTTCATTTCAACAATTTTCATGAATCTTTCAATTCGCAGAGAGAGCTAAGGGAATTGTCGGACAACTGCAAGGCAATTGGCATGAAATGTCGTCGTGCCGAGGATTGTTGCACTCAACAATGTGTGAAGCGTCGAAGACGATGCGTGTATTATGAATTTGATTTAATCGAGCGCTGAATAAACATTAAATAATCACTTTAAGAAATATTTCACATCTTGGGCAACTCCTATATGCATATTTTACATGATATCAAATTAATCGAAAAATAGCTTAAGCAAGTATTTAAATTTAGCGGGTTTAATAAACTTCTTTTTGATTGGTTTTGTACAAATTCACATTACCAGTGCAGAAAATAATCCCCATACAAATTACATATTCACACAAATACTTTTTTTTTTCAAATATGTCAACTTAAGTCTACCACACAAAAGAAACTAGAATGCGTCAAATTACACTAACTTATTAAGCACAAGTCCAATTTTAAAGCCACTCCAACTCATAAATTCAATTTTATCATAAGACTTAAGCTATTTCAATTCGATCAACTACGCTCAAATTATACCATCAAAATTTAATTATCACATCTAACTTCGCCTCCAATAAAAAGTCAAACAATCAAATACATTTTAATGAACCATAAATCCAGCAGTAGCTTTTTTATAAAAACTAATCATTCAACAACTAGTCTACAGTGAAAATTATAATTTAATTACATTTAAAATAGTTGAACACAACTTCGAAAATCATTAAATCAAGTCACATCCAAAATTAAGAATAAATAAAATGCTTCAGTCCACGAAAACTAACTGATATGAGAAAATTGATATGAGAAAATTGGAGAGGCAGAATGTAAAAGATTTCGGATGATCACATGCAAATGCAAATGATTCTTCGCCGAGGAATGCTGCTTTAAGCAGAATTTGCATTTTTTGACTTGATTTAAAGTAAATCGACTTGATAATAATAACACTGGGAATTTAGTTAAAGTCCATATTTTTGTTCGTTAAGTTTATTATAACCATCTCCCGTCAACATTCTACAACATAAGTTAACAAACTGAATGTTATATATATTTTATAATACCGATTATTATTATAATAAGCCTATTTATTTTTGCTGAATTAAAGATATATACATGTTTTTGAAGGCATCACGCACTTAAAAGTATAACAATCTTCAGAACGGGAGCACTCCCGGCCGATTCCCCTGCAATTTCCACTCAAAGTTATGCGATCTGCTTGTAAAATGATAATTATAGATTAATTTGTATTACATTATATTAAATAAGTAAGTTTATTACAGCAATCACCGGTGTCAAATTTATGGAATGATCTATTATAGGAAAATTACATTATTTTTGGTTTCCAATTTTGAGTTGGATTTCTATATATTTCTTTCACTTTGTCGAACATTATCAGCACTTTCCTCAAATCCAAAAAGCAACAGCCAAACAGCTAATGCTAAAATCAAAACTTTTGGCGAGATGTGCATTTGAAATGAAGGCAATTTCCCAATTATCGCTGACTGTAGTTGTAACTTTTTCAATATTTTATAGAAAACTGTGTAGTAAAGCAGGCAAAATCATTGTTTTACTTATATAAACTAAATTGGAGGTCATTCCGTGTATAAATAAGAATCCCAAGTAATTAGTCACATAGGTACTAATGAAAAAATATGGTAAAGTGCAGCTAAATAGCACAAAATCAATTGCAAACTTTGATTTTATTTAATTGATTGTAGATTTTGTTAAATGTATTTATAAATAATACAAATATGAATTTAGGTAGTCTTATTTAATTATATACTGAAAGTATAAAATGATTATATATATGCTTGTTATGGATATGGTAATAAAAGATAGATGTTGTCAAATTGAGCGTGTAAAATGTTTTAAGCGATTTAGCTATGCTTACGAAACGAGTTTTCTATATAAATTGTGCCAATTTCAAGCAACGATTTTCATTTCTCAAACGTTGACGAACAAAATTCTAATGTTCAAAACCTTACGGATAACTGGTAACTCACTTGTAGGCTAAGAATTATGACGACATCTGTGTAATATTTAACAATAATTTTTATAAAGGGTCTCTAAGCTTGATCCTCCACATAACTCAAGCCATAACGCAGGCCCATCCGCAGCAGGACACATGTATTAGGCTGCAGAACGACACGTGTCCCAATTCAAATATCTCGCTTTGGCTGTTTACGTAAGCATGAAGATCGTGATTAATTTCTATTAGACAACGCCAATTTCCAATTTCACGAATTTAATAGCAACGAGGAGCCATTGGGTCGTAGACTGAATGAGTCGAGCTATCAAGGACATGATTTCGATATATCGAAGTCGGTCAAGGTACTTTTACACGGTTTCAATGGCGATATGAATGACTCACCCAATGCTGAGGTGCGTCCCAAATTGTTGAAATTTCACAATCTTAACGTCATCTCCGTGAACTATGCGAATTTTGTGCCCCAACCGTGCTATGAGGAATCGGTGGCCAATACCCGCTATGTGGGTCGTTGTGTGGCCCAGTTTCTCGGTAATCTCATACATAATAAGCTCGTATTGCCACAGAATCTGCATATCATTGGCATTGGCATTGGTGCTCATGTGGCTGGCTCTGTGTCCTACTTCCTGAGTGGTGTTAATTTGACAGTCGGTCAGATAACGGGTCTTGATCCAGCTAAACAACCCAATCTAAAGCATCGTCTGCATGCCAACTCTGCCGAATTTGTGGATGTCATACATACTGACGTCCTTCTCAATGGAGTCATGCTACCTATTGGCCATGTTGACTTCTACCCCAATTTGGGCTTACTGCAGGCCGGCTGTGATACTCAACAAAAATTATGTAAGTAGTAAGTGTTGACCCCTTAATATCTCCTTTAATTCTCGACCATTTTAGTGAGCGTGCATCAATGCAATCATAAGCGAGCTGCCGTATACTATGCCGAGTCCATTTTCTCGAAGAAGAACTTTTGGAGCTTCCCCTGCCCGACAATTCATAATATCGCTACAGGCAAATGCCGGCCAGACGGTGGTTTAGGGCTGCTTGGCTATCATGCGTCGCATCGTCTACGTGGCAGCTACTTTCTGAGCACCAATGATACAGCGCCATTTGGCTTGGGCATCTATTTTCCTCTTCAATTTTACATGCGGTTTGAAAGAAAGTCTTTTTCCGATTTTCTAATTGCTGAGTTCATGGAAATGGAAATTGCCAAAAGGTAAACGCAATACCTTATATAAATAACCAACTTTTGCTTTTTGGTTTTGCACTGGAGGCATTCCTTAAATTCAATGAATCTATTTTATAATTAGTACAATTGGTGCAAAATTGTATGTTTAATTAAAACAAATGAATAAATCGTGCTCTGGTCAAGCGTAATCGGTTAGAAAAATAAATATATTTATAATTATATTTAAATTAAATAAAATAATAATTAAAAGATTTTTTTTAAGCCTTAAAAAATTGAAAATCCTGTGCTAGCTTATTCTTTTTCTTATCCTCGCCCAAATTCAAGGGCCAGCGCGAGCCTGTATAAATATATATTTGCTTTTTGGCACACATTCATAACGCAATAAGATCTACTAGAAATGGTACGTACCTGTTCGCACCCATGCACGTATGCTCATAAGAGGCTGGATTTTTAATTTATTCGCGATCTTGTCACAGCCAAGTCAATTTAAATTATGGCTTGCGATCGCTGCAAAATTTTCGACTCGTTGCGCTCTGGGCGCTATTGAAAAAAGAACTGATTCACTCTTTGTCGACTTGACGCCTCTTTGTATTGTCTGCTTAGAGATAGGAACAAAGCTATTTTTTTTCTTCTAACCCTATTTTCAACTGTTTTTAAAAGCTCACCGGTATGAAATCGCAGCTAGCGATAGCTTGCAGCCGAGAGTTGCTTATCGATAAATTGGCTGTCACACAAAGAAGCAACTTGAACAGTTTCAATTAGAAGGTTTTTATTACACTCACATATATTCCAATGGGCTGTTTAATTCTGATAAATACCACTACGGCGATGGGTGTTGTGTCCGTTGCGAGGGCGGCAATGTTAAACAAGTGGTTGCATTCCGTAACTAAGAAGCGCTCAAAAGTTTTCTATTTCAAATGCAAACAAACAAATAAACATTCACACAAACATTCACATAAACATTCGCTCGTACATAAATGGAAATCAAAGCAGGCGAGGCAAAGTTTGATCGATAAAAAGTCAAGCGACTGTTTGAATACGCCAAATGTTTTCGGCTTTTTAGGAGCAGCAGCAGCAACAGAAGTAGCATAACCACATAGCGAGGCAACGAGTACGCAATCTGTAGTGGCAAGTGGCAAGTAGCAAGCAGCAAGTAGCAAGTCATGGAGGAGCTGCAGGATAGTAGCATACATCACATGACAGCCAAAGTAATTGCGGCGATCAAGAGTGCCAAGTGTTATGAGCCCATCTATAAGGAACTGCAGCGTCTGGTCGCCAGTCCCAATGTCGATAAGAACGATATGCGCAACACGCTCGAGGATGCCATCAAAGCGGCCGGTCTGGAGACGGAGATCCGTAACATGATATATAATCTGGTGCGCAGTCGCGTGAAGCGACTCGATGTTGGCGATGTCAGACAAACAACGGTAAGTTTTACTCCTTAGTTCTGAATCTTTTTAAAAGAATCGGCAATTGTTTGGCACTTAGAAATCCGCACAGAGCGATCCGCTTGGGTATTTGAAGCGTGCCGGTGTCCTGTGGGATCGGCGTGTCCGCAAGAGCCTCAATGCGATGTGCGGTGAGCTTAAGGTACCGTTACACGGCCAGCCGCGCATCAGCGCCGATCGCGAAGACTTTGTGGCCAAGTGGAATGAGCTGAGCAACTACAACATGGGTAAGTCACAGCAATATAATCACAGTTAGCACTTGACTTAAAATTCATGAGATTAAATTTGGTTTTAATTTTAATAATTTTACAATTTTATTTCCAATTGATAAAAAAATAGTTATACGTATTTACTTTAGTTACATTTGTTTTCAAATTTGATTAACACAATTTAAAATAATAAGAGAAAATTTAACAAAATTTTAGCAGGGATTTTCTACTTTTTAGATTATTGTTTAGATAGGAATTCAAGACATGTTTATTTTTATATTTAAATACATAATGGTGTGACTTAATAAATTAAATATTTAAGCTTTAAATCAATTAATTGATATAATTATTTAATCCCACAGATCTAGCCCATTATCGTCCAGTATATGCGCCCAAAGACTTGTTGGAGGTTCTGCTCTCGCTGAAGGGTCCCACCAGGTCCACAGAGAAAACAGAGTATTTACTATCCAACTTGCTGTCGTTTTTTTTTTAATGATATTTCGACTGCAGTCAAATACCGCAATGGGAGTTTTCGCACATTGCGTTGCCTGTTAAAAATCTGTTCGAGCTGCGCACACATTATGCGGAACTGTTGCGCAGCGATCCATGTAGTGTGCCCGATCTCGCGCTGCAGTGCCAGCGTATCCTGGACAGCCGACATGCGCCCATGTGTCAGCAGTACTTGAAGAAGGGCTGTACCCCGGCACCCTATCGCGGCGCCCTTTGGGCCTCGGTACTGGACAGCAAGCTGCACGATTATGTGAGTGAATTTATTTTACCAACATAAAGTTAATAAATTGATTCTGCTTATATCCTGCAGGACATTGACAATTGGCAGAAGTTGCGTAATAGTGTTTGGACCACCGATCACATTGTGGACAAGCTCGTCTTCAAGGATATACAGCTGACGGCCTCCAATGATGATCAGTATTTTGTGTTCGAGGATGTGCTCTACCAGGTGCTGTTGTGCTTCTCCCGTGACACGGACATTGCCAACTGCGTGGAATACGAGACGTTTCCCGTCAAGGGCAAAACCTACGAGGGTCCTCCCTCAGGTGTGGTGCCCTTCCACGGTATCTGTATGTTTGCGGCGCCCTTTTGCTATCTGTACGATTCGCCGGTGTGTCTCTATCATACATTCCGGGCCTTCTACATACGCTACTGCCACCGATTGACCACAATCAATACGCATCCCCAGGGCATTGTCAGCCTCTGTCTGCTCTTCGAGAAGCTACTCCAAACATACGAGCCCCAGCTGTGGTCCCATTTCCGTGAACTACAAATACAGCCGTAATTTCACATTACAAAACGTTTATTCTACTATCAAATTATATATATATATTTTTATATAGCTTACGTGTGGTTTTCAAGTGGCTAATGCGAGGTTTCTCTGGCCATTTGCCACCGGATCAGCTGCTAGTGTTGTGGGATTTGGTAAGCGTATTTGTTTCAATTGCAAAATGTCTCAATTCATAATTTGTCTAATTTGCAGATACTCGGCTTTGACAGCTTGGAGATATTGCCGCTATTTGCCATCATTATTTTGAGTTTTCGTAAGGACAGCATAATGCAGGTGTCATCACTCGATAGCATTGAGGCCATTTTGGCCGACTTATCGTCGATTAAGGTTCTGCCATTGGTCCAATTGGCCCTAAGTCGCGATTAGGTCAGGGCACCTTTTACCCATTAAATTTTAAGTAAGAAATTGTTAAAAATAAAATAGAAACTGTACTTGTTCCGTTCAAGCGATAAAGTTGAATTTTATTTCCATTGCAATTGCAATTGCAAATAGAGGCCATATCTGATTATAATAGAAATATCTGACCATAGATGTAAAGATGTATATAAATAAATTTTTATTATATGCTTTAACTTAAATTGTTCAACAAATTCTTAGGTAATTTTAACATTTATTTAGCATATGCATTTTTTAGCTGGCTATTTATATTCAAATAGTCAACAATTAAAAAACTCCATCTGAGGACAAATCGAATCAAAACCTTGTTACAAATACTATATATATATATATATATATATATATATAAATATACATATATACAGTTATTCGCGTAAACTTTGACAGTCGAGACAGGTAATATAAAACCTGGTAGGGGAAAAGACAACCAAATGCATTTTGCGTAAAGCTGAATACCCATTTTCCGCTCCTGTCAGTTGGCTGACAGCTAAAAGCCATAGAAGTAGTAGGATTCAAAATTCAGGCTGCCAACTGTCGACAGGTGAACCAAGACACTGTTCACATTATATGCGATTTTCAGAGGATATGCTCAGAAAAAAAACTAACAAAATGATCTTGTTTTACCAATATATTGTTCAATTAGAAGAGATTAGTTTCTTTTTCTTCAAGTTTCTATTTTTCTTTTATTAATAGAAAATACTTCTAAAAAGTATAGCGGCAAATCCGCATTTATATATATAAATAACCAAGTTTAAAATTTAGTTAAATGCAATTATAAACTTCAGAAAATAAGTGAATTAGAATGCTAATTAAAAAGACAATATAAAATAACAATATTAAAAAACATTTGTAAATGGTTAAAATATCTAAAATTTAAAAAAAAATATGTTAATATTTTCTGAATAAGTAGCGATTTTTTTTTGAGTGTATAAACTGACAACTTTGCACTTTCACATGTTCAAGATGTAGTAGTAACAACATATAATAATGTAGAATTTATGGCTTTTTAATACATATTCCCCACTTTCCGTTTGAACTGATCCTATACAAAACTAAGAAGTGTTCACCTGACACATAAGCAATGGTTCAGCTTTCGAGTAAAGAATTTGCCTAATTAGCACATTTTGATTTAACACACATGCACACACTTCATTACACATCACACACATACGAATATAGTATCTGGAAATTAGTCTAATTTTAGCCAAAGATACAATCTGTAAGACTGTTTTAATAGTATTCGCTTGCTGTCTGTGCCAAATTTGTTGGGTATTTGTGCAGTCTTAGCCAAGTTGGTCGACATGGCTAACAAGTGGAAATTAATTGAATCATGTTCATGCAAATGTTGGTGGAAACTTGTTAAGTGTTATTATTTAGCATATTTATGTTATTCAACTACAGCAAATTAAAGTCTAAATTGTTATTCAAATATTTACACACTTGTTTTGTGTTTTCTTAATAGCTTTGAACTTGAATGTGAATTGTTATTTATCAATTAATTCACATGTCACACAAACAAAACAAAACACTAAGAAACCAGTCAAGAACCTTTACACACCGCAGCTTAAATACCCTTGAAGTGAAAATTAAGAGAATGAATTACATATATAAATGAGACTGACCAAGAATATATATATATATATATATTAATAGAGTTTATTACTGTTAGAGACAATCTCCTTGAGCGCGTTACAGAGTTCAACACAGTATTTGAACCTTCCTTGGAAAGGGTATACAAATTGGCACACGCGCCACGCTTTTGTTCGGATTGAGCCACGCCCCCTTCATTGAGACTGTTTACGGATAACTCGACAATTGAACTCATTTGAGCTGCGCATTTCACTATCAATTGGGAGATTTCTCAACGCTTTTCAGCAAATTCTTTCAATTGATTAAATCATTTGCATGCGCGCATTTGAATTGCACTCGATTGGATCAGAAATAAGCATCCGCTTCTTCTTGCAGATTACCACAGCAACAGCTTTAATGCTTTATCAAAGTAGTTTATTTATTTATTTAATGCCTTATCAAAGTAGTTCAACTAAACTTAGACGACACACAAACAAATAGCAAAAAATGAATGGCAAAAACAACCAGATAATTGAATTAAAAATAAAATTTAAAATTATATTTAATTTAAATATTATTATATTTTTACATATTTAATTATATTGAAATTAAAAAATTAAATATTTGTATGAATTATGGGGGAATTTAAATGCTAAAAACAACCAGGAAAAATAACCAAATAAAAAAACCCAATGAATTTGATAAATCAGTATTATTATGCATAAGTTGACTTGATACTTGTAGTTAAACAGGGTTTTCCACAAATTTAATTTTAAATATAGCGAATTGCCATTAAATTTGATCCGAGTTACAGGGTATCTGCCAATCGAGATCTTTTGAGTCCGCAGAACTCTTGCTGTCTGTTTTTGAAACTACGTCAAATGATGGACTTTAGTAAATAGTCCGCTTGGTGCGTCAGTAGTCATCACAAATAAGTACAGATTACATGCTATATATACATATATATTATTATTGGAATAAAACCAAACAATTATCTCAAGTGGAACCTTGCACGAGGCAGTTGATTTTTCCTCACAATGCGATCTTCTCATCTAATCGTCATTTTCTAATCAGTTCACATTTCAATGTTATTCGCATTTGGCTAATACGCTTTTATAGATTATACATTGCATAATAATTGAAGTGGGCAGCTAACACAAGCCCCAGGAAACGTTATGAATGGAGTAATTGTCTGGCGAATTCAATAAGATATTATAAATAATATGATATTATAATGTGAATATGTGTAAATTTAATTTGATATATTAGTGTATTTAGGATTCGACTTATTCATCTCTTTGTTAACACATATTTGTTAATTCTTTTTTAGGTAACATTGCATCCTAATGCAATAAAATCAAAACTTAACGTTCACAATTAGCAGATGGTGAATTGAAAATATTTTTAATTATCTTTATTTAACTTATTTGCCGACTATCAATTTTCTATTTTATTATTATTTTTGATGTCTGTGCAACACTCAACAAAAAAAAGTTTCCATTTGAACTGTGGGACGATTAATTGCTTTGCATATTTATATATAAGTCTCTATATCTCTGTATACTTATATTTACATATATATGTATATATAGACATTAGGGGGCCCGACTTTTTTCTACACATTTCTCGTGACTCAAAGAAACAACAACAAATAAAATGAAATAGCAAAATAAAATAAAATACGACCGAAATAAAACACACACAAACTGAGAAATCGTGTGTTTTGAATATATTCACAAATATATATCAGCTGAAAATAGACAGTCAGCCAGCATATACAGCTGCTATATACAAAAGCAAATAATGATATTTAAATATAAAAAGTGTACATTTTTTTTACAAATTCTATATATGCCAAATAGTGATGTGGCAATAAATTGAAATTGTGTCACTTGCACTGGAGCAAAAAATAATAATAATTGCGGCATAAATTTCACAATTATTTTAATATGTGTAGGTAATTGATGCCAATGTGAGCTTATGCAAAATGACACTTAACAATTACTGAAAATAATAACAAATTAAATTTCATTTTTTTGCGTATGACTGAACAAATAAAATAAATAACAATTTCAATAACAACAAACAAGCGGTTAATCAAAGAAAAACAAATTGTGGAAAACAAAAACAAAGTGAACAAAATAATAAATAATTATAACAAAATAATCGTTGGAAAACCTTTAATGAGCAATTTAGTGTACTTATTATAGTAAGAAGGATCTTCCAATTTATACGATTCTGATTGGAATGTTTGGTGTAAATTCCATTAATTCCCCCTCTCCCTCTTGCATATGTTCTTTAATTGCAAGTAACAAGCAAATAATCATAAAAACAGGCATAAGGACAGCACAAAAGACATGGGCTTAAAGAATTCCAACCAACATTGCATTTGCTGCTATTAATTAAATTTCTTGGCGTCATAATTAAAGCAGCAGCTACTCTATCTTCTACCTCTCTCTCTCTCTCACGATCACAACGTAACTTCTTAAAAGATAGCATTTTGTACTCATTGAATTGCAACACTCAATGCTGCATCTTCACTCGTTGCTTTGCTTCTCTTCTCTTTCTCTCACACACTTTTCATTGAAAGTGAGTCAATGTAACTACTAAAAGAGAGATGACATTAACAAAATTTTTCACTCACGCAAGAGCACTGAAAGCTGCTCGCTGCTTAGGTCTTTTGACTCAATGTCGCGAAAGCTTCACTGCTCAATGCTGAAGAAACATTCAAAACTCCACTCACACAAACGCACACATGCGCATGTGTGTGATGGCCACTTGAGAGTAGCATCAAAGCAAACAGCGAAGGAGGCTCGTCGCATGACGATGCTGCTCAGTTGACTGCGCAGTAAGCTTTATGCTGCTGGTCAAACAATGTGAAATCGTGACCGAAATGGCCTCCTCAAGTGGCTGACGTTGGCGTCGTCGCTCTCACTGTCGCTGTCGGCGTCGCTGTTGCTGTTGACCGTTGAGCAAACACACAAACACACATTTGTGCATTGGAATTTTGCGCTTTATACGTTAACAATTTATTTGCATTTTTAATTTTCATGTTGCCTTGCATGAGCATATGCATATGTATGTGTGAGTGTGTGTGTGTGTAGAGAGATATAGTTTGAGATTCCTCGTGGCTTCTATTTTAGGTCTAACTTGTTGCATGGCCAAGTTGGCCAACAGTTGACCAACAGCAGCAGCAGCAATAGCAGCAGTTGTTGTTGTTGTAATTCAAGTTAGCTACAAAAATAGAATCTTAATTTATTGTTGCTGCTGACGCGCCGCTTTGCCCTGTATGTTGCCCTTACATGGACATATCATTTTCATTATTCATCGTTGTTGTTGTTGTTGTTGCTGTTACTGCGCTGTTGTCTATAGTTAATGCTGTCCCCCAACCCACGCTCTCTTTGTCCGCACCTCTATTCCAGCGATTGAAAAAAAACGTTTACAAGCCCCTCTTTTTTAAACGAAAGTGAAATGTGATTTTGTTGCGGCATTCTAGTTAAGTGCAGTAGACACTTGATAGCGTGAACACATAATAAATATTAATAAATATATTACTATGTTTCTCTAAGCAAAAAAAAATATAAATATATATTTCTAAAATGTAGAGCAAAGATGACCAATTTTCAAAGTGTTGTTTTTTACGTGAAGATTTCTTATATTACTTTATATTTATTTTATAATTAATAAACAATAAATAGTGTATAAAATATAATTCATTTTGTTGAATAAAATTTACGATTTCACGTAGATTTGAAATTCGCGTTCAGGCAAACAACAGTTAAACTTTAATATAGAAGCCAAGCCAATTGAATTAATGATAAGTTTCTGAGTCTTAGATAGGATTATTTGGATCTGTATATTTAACAAATGATTTTGTTTGTAAATTTTAAAATATTTGCAAAAAGAAAAAAAAAATTTGCATATACCCATGCATGTCGATTCACATCAAGACTTTCAACATTTTAGAGCTTTTTTCCTACTATTTAGTAACTCTTTATTTTTTAGATCGTTTTGCTCTAATAGGGCAATTTTTTGTAGACTATAAAAATATTTAATATTCAGATTACAGCAATGTCAAGTCTTAAGCTTTAGAGAACGAATTCTTCTGATAAGATGAGTTCAACAATTCGAGGGGCCATCGTTGTTAATGATTTGGGTCTACCGACTGAAACTGGAAGTTGAACTGCAACTGCAACTGCGATTGCTGGGCCTGTTAATTACGGAGCCGATGTCTGCAAGACAGACGAGCGTCTGCTGGTAGCATGATCCATGTAATTTACAAGTAGGCAGTCTGATATAAAATGATATATGATATATATATAATATGTGATATACAATGTATGCACTCTGGAAGTACAGTACGTAATTCATGCTTGGGCAAATTAATGGAAACTCTTAATTAACAAAACAGACTCGTCAAACATATTTACACTATTCTAGTTTTTAGTTATTGGGCAAGGTGTGTGTGTACGCGTGTGTATCTACGTGTGAGTGTTTGCGAGTCTGTGAGTGTTTTTTAATACTTCACGCGAATCCGATGCGAAAAATGTACTGGCACATGTTAATAAGCAGACAAAACACATTTGCTTAACTCAAGTGGCTTATAAAGGCAAAACGGAATTGACTAATAAAAAATAAGAATCATTTATGTAAATTCAAAACGTGTTTTGAACAAAAAAATAACGTCACGTGAGATATTAAATTGTTGTTATGAGTATTTTTATTTATTTTCTGATGACTCACGGCAAGTCAGAGACCGTAAACAGCTAAAAAGAAATACAAAATTAAAAAGACGATGCCCTTGACCATGTTTTGACAGATACACACACATGCATACATACATATACATAAATACATGTATAGAAGACCGTTAACATAGCTAAATGGCCAAAACGAACTAATTGATGGATACTACCTGGCCAATAACTCACTCATTTTTCATACAGCCACAATCCATTGATTTACAGTGCTGCAGATGGGCAGCTGTTTAGTTTTTTTTTCATATTATTTTACAGTTCCGTATGTCAAAGGTTTTAACTTAGCTATATATTTATTTATATATTTACCTGTGCCAGAGAGTTTTTACAGAGTTTTTCTAGTTTACAAGCAGTTTTTTGTAACTGTTGTTTACGAAACTGCACACAAAGCAATGCAGCTAATAAATAGGAAGATTAAAAATGAGAGTGCTAAGGCTAGATTACTGCATACCCTGCATATATTCATAAATTTATTTTAAATTCAAATTGAAAATAATGCAATAGTAATAAAGAGATTAAATTACAAATCAAAATAATTATTAAATTTAGATTAAGAAATATAAAATATTGAAAATTAGATTTATGACATTAAAAGATTTATTTTTTGTAGTTTAAATTGATATCAAGAAAAGTATAAAAATCATATTGAAAATGTTCACATCTCTAATGAACTAAATATTATAATTATAATTATATGTAATTAATTGTTGTTTAAACATTTTGTGTTTTTAAATACTACCACTACATAGTTCGCCTACATTAGGCGAACATTATATGACATTCTTAACTATTTCTATTTCTAGAAACTCTAGTAAGTCTAAAATGGCAAAACACAACTTAATGTGTCAAAATATCCACTAAAATAGAGATTGCTGTGTTCTAGCAGTCAATCATATATCATTTAGAAATTTCGTTTTTGATTATATTGTTCACAAATACATACACTTTACACTTATAAATATATATAAATATAATGCCTTATCTGTATGGGATTGCGGACACTAAGTTTCTGGTAAAGAAGAGGCATGTTAAGAGTAAGTCCGTTAGTTATCCGCCTGTTAAATTTCAAAAAAATGCCGTGCTCGAGTGTCCCTTAAAATTCGATCACAATGCGTGGCCGATTCAGTTTCGGGTCTCGCCCGCATCCCTCGTCGAGCTGTGTTGCAATGCTGTCGACAAACTGCCCCTGCCGGGTATCTATGAGTGGACCGACATGGACATAAGGCGTTGGATTTGCCGCTATGGCTATCCACAGTACATGGTGAGTTTGCCACATCTTATAGGGGCTATTTTATTGGAATTTCTTTTAATTCACATATATATCAATGCCATATGACTTGATAAGGCAGCTAAATAATCCACCAATTTGTGAAATGTGTTTCTTCTTCAAATAGTTACTTAGAAAATGTAAAGCGTGTTTTTAAAATAGAAAGTTGTTTTTTACTGGCTGGATTTTATTGTAAGTTTTTTATTAAAATTATTATTATTATTAAATGAGTATAAGCGAAGTAAAAAAAAAAACTAGTTTTCTACTATTAACGTAATTAACAAGGGATCTAATATATCTAATATAAATTTATATTTATAACTAGTTACTAGCAATAATTCAACCACAAAACCCACAGAATACCTTTCGGGTGAACATGATCTGGGGCAAGAAATTGCTGCTGCTCGATGCCGATGCGCTGTCGAAGATGAATATCAAGGACTTTGAGCACATCAAGCACATCTCATATGGCATTCGAATGTTGTTTCATTTTGAGTTGACGCGATTCTCGCGCAACATGTCCTTGCCGGATGAAAAGCCGAACGAGCTTTATTTGCTGTGGCACACACAGTTCGGTGTCCACAATGATGCAGTGCGTCGCTCCGATCTCTACAGACGTATGCAGCATATACGCGCACGCGAACTCAATTTGGATCACTGGGACATGCTGGAGGTGTGGCTGCATCGGGAGCGGGATCGCAAGTGCAGGGAGCTAATTGCCAATGTGCCACGTCACAATATGTATCGTTGTCCAGCCGAACCCTTGACCCTGATGGTGAGTGAGAAGCAACTGAGTCTGGAGGATCAAGTGTGCCAAATTTGCATGCCGCCGTGCGAGTGCAATTGGACCGAACGTGATACGAGTCTGCCGTGGCGCCTCAGCTGCCTGCGACAGGGTATGCCACAAACGAACAGCAATTGGATGGCTAGCGAGAATATGTGTGCCGAGTGCGTACCGCCCTGCGAGTGCCGTTGGCCATCCCGTTACTATGTTACCGGCACCGTCTTCCGCTGCCTGCAACAAAGATTTCCCGACAAATTTGCTCCGATTTTCGATGAGCGCATCACGACCGTTATCCGTCCGAGTCTGGTCGAGCGTTGGACACGTTTCTCTATATAACTTTCACACACACACTTAAATATGTATATATATACATACATCTGCTCATAGCATATATATATATGTATATATCTAGCCTATGATTTTCGTTTAATTTCCCCTACAAAAATAATACGGAAGTTAAAAAAAAAAGAAAAACATATTTTAATTGGATACCATTTTAATATTATCGATTTTATCTCAATAACTGATGCTAAAAATCGAATGAATATCGCTCTACACGTGCGAACGAAAGTTAAGAAATACAAATCAACAAAATAATCTGGTGCAAGCAGTGCGACTATAAAATGCCATGTAAAAAAATCATCACGGAAACTTCGCCTTTTAAGTAAAATATGAAAGCATTATCTGTTCATATTTCATTTAGAATATCAAAGATATTCAGAAAGAACAAGAATACCATTCAAGAAAAAAAACATAGTTACACTTTACAATAGAAACTAATAAAAAATTCAAATTAGTAGCAATCATACGTGTTAATATCTGTTAATATGTCTAGGTTTATTAGGCATATGCTAATTTTTGCTCATCCCAACATAGCAGCATCATTTTTCAACACATGGCATGCTTCGAGTCCCGGACTCTTAATTATTAATTATATATCTATAACAAATGAATATTAATGAATATTGTATAATTATTAAATGTCATCAGTTCTGTTGAACGAACTTTACAAAACAGATCCATCATACCCTCTCTCGCTCTCTATCCCTCTCTCTCAACCACTGCACAATCGGGGCAACAGAAAAGGTACAGTACAAAAATAAAACAAACAGCACAAAAAATTTTAATTCTGCATCCCACGACGACGTTGGTAGCAGCAGCAGCAGCAACAGCAAATTTAACAACAACGACGTCGTCGTCAACACTAATACCTACACACGATCCATTGTAAAAACAGTTGAGCGCCAATTCTGTCAACGTTGCCGTCGGCGCCGGCGTCGACATCAACATCGCTGACGCTGGCAACGTCGCATGCTCGTGAGCAAAGAAAAAGCGGCTGTCGTGCAGGCAAAATTTTCAGTTCAGTTCCAACAATCGGAGTGTCATCAAGCAGCTGCTAAAGGCGCAGACAAAAATAAAACGACACCAGGCAAAAAGCAAAAGACGGAAGGCAAAGAGCCACAGGCGCAACTCGAAAATTATTTTGTGTTGAATTTGAGCAATTCGAGAAATTAGCTAAACAAAATTTTGTACAACGCAAGCGCTGCTCTCAAAAAGTGCTTCTTTCAACGCCGACAGCAACAGCTGCCTCAGAAATTTTCCAAAAATAAATAATCAAAAACAAAGACTAAGCTAAAGAAAGGCAAAGATAAAAGAAAGGAAAAACCCCAACAACAAACACTAAATCACTGTTATGTACATTTAATTAGTGTAATACAAACGCGTGGGTCTCTCTCACTCGCTGTTTGCGTATATGTGTGTGTGTGTGTTTTGGCGTTTTCAATATCTAAGTTGTACATAATATATTTATATATGTGACGGTGACATCGATATATAACTGTAAATGCTTGTTTCGAAACAATCACAATAAAATCGCGTGCATTTTTGTCTTCGTAATTGGTGTTAAACACTACAAATTGTTAATCAGCGTGGTTTTAGCTAATTTTATCTTTTGCTGTATTCACATTTTAGACAACTTCAAGTTCAAGGTGAGTTTCAAATAAGTTGTACACAAAAAAACTCGAGTTTTCCAGGAAATTAATCTTGTTTTGCTCAGTTTTAAAACTTCTAATTATTTTTTCTGTTAGCTATTATTTTTTGTTTTTCGTTTGTAGAAATGAGTAATCAGAAACGCCTAACCTAATTTTTACGATTGTTTCCTAAAAATTTAATTTTTCTGTGGAAGTGGGTTCGAGTCAATTTTTTAAATTTTAATTGTTTTTAATTACAAAATATTTAAAATAGAACATAAGTTTTCAATATTCCCCAGTCAAAAATTGTTGAATTTATTAATGTATGTTTAGATGTAATATTTTCACAAATAGAGAGATTGAACAACAGTTAGAAGTTTCCGAATTTTAGATTGTTACATTTTATATAAAATGGTATGCCATTATTTAACAAGAGATTAAGGAAATAATCAACTATATATAAATATATATATATTCGATTAATCATATATATGTATAATTATATATGTTTAATTGATTAGTTATTAATTAAATATTTCAGCAGTCAAGATAAGGTTAAGTTTGCAAAAACTTAAACCCTAATTTAATAAATATACATTTTTGGTTAAAGTGCAATTCGAATTTAATTAGATTTACATGCAAGGTTTCGTTTCTTTCTATTATGTTATTTAGTTAATGTCTGTGTTAAATTGTTTAGTTTTAAAAAGTGTTATCTATTTAAAACAAATAATTACAAAGGCAATACAAATTTGCGACACTTTCGCCTATCTCCAGATATATATTGATAAATGTATATTTATATAGACACGACGTCTGCTTAGCCAACAAATAACGTACGCTTAGAGAAATTGGCATGTGAATGTAGATTTAGTATGTAGACAGACACATAAATATCGTATATATACATACATATGTCATATATAGCCAATGCCCAAGGGACACAACCAAACTAGTTTAATTATAATAAATATAAATATATATTTGGCCGGCAATAAGGCTAATAACATAGCAACACGCAGAGTTCTAATCATCCTAAAGGACAATTGCGATGCACTGAGGCATATATATATATATATACATATAAATAATATGTATATTTTATGAATCAACCCCCACACATGAGAAATTTGAGCTAAGTTTGTTTGCCAAATATTTGCTCTGTATTCAAATTTACTTAATGTGTGTGCTCTAGTGGTCTTTATTATGACCCATTCGATGTTCTTTCTAGTTGTATGTTTACCGTTGCGTTCGCTTTGGTTGCTAGGCTGCCTAGAACTTGACACTGATTATTATGCAGTCTGAGGCTGAACATGTGGTGCAATTTACAAATTAATATGATGCGCTCAACGAAAAAAATCGTTATTCAATTTATTCTTACAAGTAAAATCTATTAACCGATTCAGAAATATTTCAGACTTTCACCGCAACATTTTTCTTTCTGAAAAAACTCCTCATCTTTTACTTACAACATTGCATCGCTTAGTTATCTTTGGGGTCAGATATATGGCGGCAATGTTTAAAGAGGCGGAAAAGACAAATCATTCACGATAATCAGTTGTGGGTATCGGACTTTAGACGAAAAATGCGATTGTTTGGAGTTCATTCATATCTTCATATTTTAGACTATGAATGGGTCCAAACTATCAAGTGTCTACTTATCTTCGAATTCACTTTTTCAAATCTGAGTCATACCTATCTTTTTCTTTTTTTTTTTCATTTCTCTTATCGTCTGGCCAATTTAAATATGGTATCACTTATGGAAAGTGCGCACGTTTCGGTCTTTGCTCGAAGACACGAGACGAGACGATAAGATAAGATATGGTTTTCATTATAAGTAATTGTAATTATTGGCTTATTTACATAACACGCAACTTCATATCACATGATATAACTCATATCGATATTTCTTATCATTTCTAGTAAAGAACGAAGATATGTCGAACACTGAGAAGCGGGGCCTACAAAGAGTACGAAGTAAGTATAAACAAGAAACAACAACAGCAAATATTCTATTTAAACATGCGACAACTGTACAAGTAGCAAAGACTAACCCCTATAAAAGACGAGCCTCCTTTTTTTAATTTGTGTGTTTGCTCTACTGTAATTGTTCCAGTTGTTCAATTAAAACTACAAATAATACACGCACTGGAAATTCAGTTATATACAAATTGATTGGGTTGACCGACCCTCGATATCGTTTATAGCAAATTCTGTTGACAGTTTTCGAATAGTGTCAATGGGACAAGTTTAATTGGCGGTACAATTTAATTCGAAGGTTGCACATGAGTGAACTGAATAAATCGAGTGCTTTTCAAAGGGTATTCGAGTGTGCGAACTGTAATCAATTTGCAAACTTAATTGTTGCAGCTTTTGTGCTAAAATTTTAATGAATTTTAAATGTTTTGTTTATTCACAAGCAATTGAATAAGTAAATAAATCACAATTTTAATTACATTTTGAATTCTAAATTTTCAAGGAGTGCAAAGCAAGCAGTTGAAAGGATAACAATTCAAGCAGTGCAAGGGAGCTCCGATTAAAGCAGTTTTTTTTTATGTATAAGTTCAGTTATAATATTTTAATTAATGCCTTGAATCGTTAGTCATGTTCAATATTAGCTGTAGCGTAATCAAATTTCTCTCATTAGCCCGGGCTTTGTTTTCATAGTGTGCAGTTGGCCCTAAACACGCCATTGCAGTGACATTCTGGAGGATTACTCATAAATACCATATACTATGCAAACATGCCAGTTGTGCACGTCGCTCGACTAAGTCAGCTCAATTTACCTCTAGCAACTGTTTTGTGGAGTGGGCTTGTTCAGGGACTCCAGTTTTACAAGGTAGCCGACCGTAAAGTGGGATTCGCTTACATTTTTGCCTTTTAGAAAATTAAATGTTAATTTGCTTATAAATAATTTTCGTTTCCTCTTAAAACACTTTTCATACTTACTTTTTAAATCCTCAAACTGTAATTTTAAGAAGTTTTGCAATAACTTTTTTGATTTACTATTCTATTGTTTTATTTAGGTTTCGCTATTTATTTGATGATAATGCTCCACAGTGCAGCAATGCAATTAAACTTGCGCTTTTTGTTATTGTTATTGTTTAAGACCTATGACGCAGAACAGCGTGTTAGAATGAAAATAAATATTAAAAAATGAAAATCACTAATTGCCACATCAGCGTTGCTCATTTCTGTATTTAAGGTATTTAGCAATTTTGACCACAACCAATGACAGACAGACAGACAGAAAGGCATAGAGGGCAAGGACAAGGGACATGGATATCGTAGAGGAACTCGATTGATGAGGGGGGCGGACGGGGAGTGTCACGACTTAAATCAGTTGGTGACATATATATATTTTTTTTTATTCCAAATGTCCTTCAATGTCAATAACACAATGCAAGTCGCAATTTAATTATGTTAATTTTTTACACTCACTTAATAACAACAATAACAATAACTTGTTGCAATGCAGTTCATTATTTATTGTTATTCGTATGCATTTTACACCCACGCCAGTCAACCAAATCAAAATTCAACCACGTAGTGCAACATCAGCACTTGATCCCTGTCCATGCACTTGACTAACTGCCCCGAAGGTGACAGAAAGAATAAAAATGAAATATAATACCTATAAATAAATGTTAATGTGCTATGTGCTACGACAACTGGCGAACAACGAAGGTGAGCTGCGATCCATGTTACTTAATATGTGGAAATAAAAGACAGCGCATGTCTAGAAAATAAATTAAATACACGTATTAGTAATGCAAATAGGTATTATACACTCACCAATTGCAACACACCATTCACTAGCTGGTCACGGGAGAGACTTATTAAGTAATATCCATTTTAATAGTGTTTGTGCCTCTGCATAACAAATTCTAAATAATTAAATTCCACGTGTTTTTACACTGATTGCATCGACTATTTGTAAAGCGTGAATTAGTGCAAGCATGTCCGACCACAGAATGTTTATATATTCTTGATCAGCATAACAGCAGAGTCGATCTACCTATGTATTTCGAGCTAATAATTTAAAATATCGAATATAGCTTTTCCAATACCATACGATGATGAAGTCTATTATTTATTACTATCGATACGAATTTTTTAAGAACTATCTTTCTAATGCTAACAATAATATTATTCCCTTAATGCCTGTAAGAAAGTCATAAATATTGTTTTAGAAACACGGAAGAAAATAGTATTTTCACAATCGTAATCATTTTTTATAAACATACACACATATTGTATATACTTATGATAGAGACTGGGGTTCAGGGTATCTCCCCGTCGAACGAGAACCGTATTGCATATTTGTTCTACAAACAGATGTCAATCCAATGGAGCCCTGATAAGGCCTTTTCATAGCAACATTCGCAGCTGTTGGGGAACTTACACTGTATAATTTGTGGATATCCGCAGATGAATCAAATTGTGCTAAGCCTTTGAGTAATCTTCTCATCATATTTACAGCGTTATTATTATAACTCAAATGATAAATGCCACGTGAAGCTCTGTGTTTATATTTTTTATTTTCAGCTACACAATTACCACTTAAAATTGTACTTTATTGTGACGATTTAATGAATCGATTATTATTTTTAATTTGTTTGTAACACATAATTAAAATGTTAATCGATAGCGAAAACCTGTCAGCACTCGCAAGACAAGACTCAGTTTGCATTTTAACTGAACATTAACCACATATTGTTTGTTTGTTCCACTCCATGGCACACTTTTAACCCAATTACAGAAAAAAAAAATACCTAGCTACTCAAAGTTCAAGAATGTCTCAGATCACTGATAGTTTAATTTAATCAATTCAAGTGAATGAAAATTAAAATGAAAAAAAAACCCCGACTTTGAACCAATTCTAATGTTAATGTTCCAATGCCAGGCGCCTGCCTCTGTCCCTGCATCGGCGAGCACATTTCTGACTTGTCCGATAAGCCAGCCACATAAACGAATTTTGTTTATGGAAACTATTTGAAAAAGATTTTTTTAGCTTGCCCCAGTCTGGCCTTAGCACAGATCATTCACACTTTAACGGGAACATCGTCTGATTTTATACAGCTAAGAAACTTACTCAAAGTTCACTCTAAATTTTTAATGTTTCATTTTTTTTAAAGAATTTTTAAGTGCACAATATAAAAAAAATAGTCGTCAATTTATTTTAGCAACGCCTATAGGGTAACTGAAGGCCAATCCATCTTAATCTCTCTCTTTATTTTTATCGCGTGTTTCACTTAATATTTTGTATTTGTTTCTATGTTTCTATTAAATTCTTAAAAAAATAAATCATAATTGCTATTCTTTAATGAGCTTATAAATATATATTTTATTTACGAGTGGAAAATTTTAAAAATATTTTTTTTATTCAATTTGTAATCGCAAATTCTATTTATAAATAGTCAGTATTAAATTGTCTAGTTGTTTATATTATTTTTTTCCAGAGTTTGTGGGACGAGCCCCCTATTTCGAGAGAATTTGTATAATAAACACAAGCAAATGACATGGCAATAAAATCGGCACACGTCAACAGCTGTTGTTGTAATTGTCGGAAAGTATCTTTTAACGAGCTGATTAGAATAGCAACTAAAGCTGCTTAGTTGAGATTAGAATACTTAATTAAAAACCGAAAAGCTAGACGATATTTTATTAACAGATTACTTTGTAGTTGAATGATAATATATATAAATATAAGGCCCATAAATCTATCAGATGTGATTTGTTGTCATCGACAAGTTACTCTTTTGCACTTTGCACTAAAGCGCAACAAGTGCAACACTTGAGAATCCAATCTGTAAGAAATTTTCCATGGACGTCATGGAATTTTCCCGGGCAGGAACGAAACTAGGACAATGTTAAATGCAAAAAAGAATATGTGGTTCTTTCATTTGCCGAACAATTGCATCGAAATGAAGTTTAGCAGCGTAATATATAATATATGAGTAAAACCAAAACACAATCAGACAATCCAACATTTCATGGATAAATACAAATTGAGCTATTGTATGAAATTAATTTAAAAACTTTTGTGCAACAATTGGCTGGGAACTGCATTAAAGTAAATGAAATGCATACATTTTTACAACACAACCAGTTATAGATGAAAAAAAAACCAATATATAATTGTATATGGGATAAACAATAAATAGCGATAAATAATTTTTCGCAAACAAGGCAAGTTCCGTAAAATTTTGCATTGGAAATCAGTTAGCAACGGAAATGTAGCCTCAAGTTAAGTTCAACACTGACAAACAGCTAATAATTGTATCTGGAAGGCAACAATGTCGAGTCAACAATGCCAATTGCTGTCAGATTGTCAGACGCTCGGATAGACACTGATACACTGCGACAGTTAGAAATTGTTGAGTGTGCAAACAAGCCCATTTATAAACGACTTATTTAGCAAACAAACTGTAACTGAATGAATGGATATATATATATATATATCTTTGTATATACCAGAGCGTTATTATGTATCTGGAAAAGTGAGCTCATTACTTGGGAGCGACTGCTACAAACATAGCAACAACATATACATATATAAATTAAATTATATATATACACCAAAATATATTGGCAAATTGACAAAATAGTATAAACGAGTATGACGTCGATCAATTGAGTTGGGGGACGAAATTCCCATTTGGAAAATCACAAATCACGTGGTTCTTTGAATAAATGCCACACGTTTTTATATACATTTAAAATTCATATAACAAATAATATAATTATACAGTTAAACACTCGTCGTCCCATTATCGGTCGTGGCTATAGTATACCTTTTCCATATATATATATATATATATAGATCCATTTCTTTGCCATTTTGAAGGTCAGTATACGCGCAAGCAAAAATAGAAAATATTTTTTATAGAGGAGCATATGCATCAATGGGCTTACTCAGTTCTTCAAAATAGATGGAAAAATTTGAAAACATCAAAATATGCGCAATTTTTCAAGTACGTCAAATAATTGTTTAATATGTAAAGGCGGAAATGCGTCTTTGCATATTATAATTATATAAAGCTTTTAGCTCGGCCAAACAAGTGCAAAAACATTGGCAATCGTTTTTTTTTCATAATATTTACATATATGTAAATCAGTTATTTACCACTTCAAAAAACTCGCTTTTCAATGACTCAAAGCTGAGATCAAATTCAAGTTTTGCATTGTGCATAAATATATTTTGGGTGCATGCTACTGCTTTTGCTGTTGTTGCAGCTGAAATTAGCATTTAAATTTAGTATCACGTTTGCCCCAAAAACATTGTTTGCATTTCTTCGAATATATTTTTTGTGTCCGTTTCTTAATGAGCTTTACTTTCGTGGCTATTTTTAGGCATCTGTTTTTATGATCTTTTTATGCTCGAATATCTTTCGGTTGAGATTTAAGACTTGTTTATCTATTTGGTTGCTTAAGTAAGCAAATTGAATTGTTTCAATATTCAGTCAGGCTTAAAAGCGAAAGCTTATAAATGCTAAAGTGCAGTTCCTCTGTTTATTTGCAAACTAAAAATAAAACAAAATTAATTGCTGACTGCATTTTGACTAAGTTAATAAGCTTTATTTATTATTTTAATTATTATTATAATTGCTTTTATTCCTTAATTTGAATTTGTTTCACTTTGTAAAAACACAAAATGCAGCTATAACTTATTATTATTTTACAAAAGCAATGACATTTCAGAAAGAGATTACTTCTGACCGGTATGGATATTGTTTTCATCCGAAAACAAAATGTAAAACGACGATGAATCAAAAAAAAAAGACTTGCACAAAAACAAACACATTGAGAATTCTTGTAAAGCATTAAAATTTCAGGGAATGAGTCAAGGTTGCCAGTGCAGCACTCGTCAACCAAATATATAACAAAGTTCAACGGAGGACGTTTTTTTTTACTTACGTAATTTTAAACAAAAAAAAACACTTATTGTAAATAATGTAAAATAACCACTTAACTTATTTCTTATCAAGATATAATATTATTAATTAATAATACAACGAATGTTCAATCATTTTTATTTATTTATTTGTTATGTTTTTAATATAGCTGTCTTTGAAAGCAGTCTCTTCGGCCAGTAATTTCCGGCTTAATCTATATAGACTTTAATATGCAATTAAAAATAATATTTATAGCAATTCTCAATTCTCTTTAAGCTGTTATAAATAAACATTGTTCGTCGAATCGTGCTCTTATCAGACGTCTTTCAACTAGCAATTTTAAGAGAACGCGTTCAGTTATCATTGATTAAACGTGTCATGATTAAGACTTATAAAGGAGATGTTGTGAATAGTATTCAGAATTAATTTTTATTTGTCGTGCCGTTCATCGAAAATTTTCCATGACGTGTAGCCCCCAAAAAGTAGGTGCCAAATGTATGCTTGTCAAAAACATATTCAAAATTTCACAAAATTATACTGCTCCTAAGTCAAAAAATATATTGTGAAGGTTGTTAGGGAGTAGCTTTAGTCTGCCACGGAATAAATTAGCATATGACATTATTTGATTAAAATTTTTTTTGCACGTTTTTCTGGTTTTTCCTTTTTTAATTTGTCTAAAAACTATAAAAACCCGCTAGACAATTAATATATTCACAGTTGTGATTAAGAATTGTTTTTGTTATGTTTAACTTTACTTTTTTTGAATGTCAAGTGCGAATCGTTGTTTTATTTTTGATGTTGTGTCTATGACATACAATCGGATCTGAACGCGTTTGCATTTGATAATCATTAAACAACGCCACAGTAGACTGCTGCCAGACTCTCGGAATACTTCGATAAGTCGCCTATCTGGTCTAGTTTGGCTTAGTGGGGAACTTGAGGGTAGTCGCTTCGTACTTCCCATTGATAACGACGCGACTGTTACACTGTTTTATTTTTTTTATTTTTATTAATACTAATTTGCCAGCCGCTTTCTCGGCACCACTTTGGCTTGCTTGATTGTGGCCAAAACTGGATTCTTCTGCCGGCTCCTATTAATATAACAACAACAAAACGTTTACAATTTATGCACACGCGCAACTGTAGCAAATGAATGCAGTTTTTTATTATTATTCAAGTTGTTATTGTTATTGGAGAGTCGGAATGAGAATGGAATTAATTAGATTTTTTAATAAATTTTATTAAGAAAGTAACTATGTAAGTAACTAAGATAGTTGGACAATATTAAAGACATAAATTTTATTTCTTGTTTACTTTAATCGCTATTAACGAACAAAGACAACTTAAGAAAAACACCGACCAAATTAATGATAACCTCAACACTTGACAATAATAATAAATAATAACAAACTCTGCGTTGAATCATCGCTTGTAACTGCTTAACTTTGTTGTGAAATTTCATGTTATTGTTGTTGGTAAAAAAAACACATTTATGGTATTTGGGTCAAATATTGGCAGTTAGTTTGGCATGTTAATAAGTTTTATCGTATCATTAATTAAGTTAATAAATGCGCTCATTGCGCCGCATGTAATAAAAACAAAGTATTACATCAGTCAAATTTACAGGTAGATGGTAGATGTCTCTGAATTCATCGTTAAAACTTATACATTTTATATATATTAAAGTCCGGTTCGAGTCGATTCCAGACGTGATAGCAACTTCCGATCCAAGAGCTGCTTCTTATCAGCCATTTCTTTTTGCGCACTAGACATATTTCGCACGCGCCATCCATGAAAACCATTAAATCTAATCATTTATGGTCTAATTCTGACAACCATTAAAAAAAACACAAAAAACAGCACTTTAATACAAATCAATAGTTACAGCAGTAATGAATAATCGTAAATTGCTCACAATTATGAATTCGATAATTTCATTGGTGCCAATTGTATTTATTCAGTAAATTGCAATAATAAAATAAGTATTAATAATAAATAAATATAAGTTCACAATTTCAAAGTAACCTTAAATGCAATAAATATGTATATTTTATAATAATTAATACTCTGTTTTCGCTCAATATTTTTTGCTAAGAAATTACAACATTTTTTCACGTTTTATGCATTTTTCGTTACGTTGCAATTATTGCGATTTAAATCAAAGTTAAATAGTTTAGAAACGAGGAGTGTACTGATTTATAGATGAATACACAAATATATGTATTTTGTTAAATTTATATTATGTGCATTTATATTTAACTAATCTAGCAATCTCCTTTCCTTTATTTGAAGATTTCTTATCATGTCGTCAAGTATTGAATTTGCTGACAATGCTCGGCTTTATGTTGAACTATGCGTTGAGAGGTAAGTTTTTCAAATATTCGAATATATTCAAACCACTTTACTCACCTAATATTGCATTATATTTTGCAGTAAACCTAACCATTGCCATTGTGGACATGGTTATGCCAAATGTCACAAATACAATTGCCAATAACACCACTCAATCGGTGAACAGCAGTGTGGATCTGGCTGGGAATAATCCCAACTCCAATGGCATCTTGAGCAACATCACCTCTGTGGATGGGGTGAATGTGCTTGAGGAACGCTTTCCCTGGGACACATACCAGACCAACTTTGTGCTGGGCTGCTTCTTCTGGGGCTATGTCCTCACAGAGCTGCCAGGCGGTCGTCTCGCTGAACTGATCGGCGGTCGTCGCGTTTTCGGGCATTCCATGTTGTGGGCCAGTGTGTTGACATTAATAACACCCCTGGCGGCTCATATGAGCTATGTGATGTTGATCATTGTACGTGTCGGACTGGGATTCATGCTGGGCGCATCCTGGCCAGCCATTCATCCTGTGGCAGCTGTCTGGATTCCACCAATGGATCGATCCAAATTTATGTCCAACATGATGGGTGAGTGTTAAAGAATTGTTACTTTAAACAAAGGACTTGTAATTATTAATATAACATAAAATATAGAAAAGAGTTATAATTTTTAACACATTTCAAAAGATTTAACGCTCTTAATTTATATTTTATCGTATCTGCGTAGACTTTATCAAAAGCTATTTAAATCATTAAAATATATTAATTTTCGCATGCTTGAAAATTTTTTAAGATATTTTTCTTTTCCATTTGTTTTTGTTTATTTTAACATATTTTTTTAATTCAATTTTAATAATATTAATTTGTAGCCTCTTCCTTGGGTGCTGCGATAACAATGCCCGTTTCTGGTTATCTAATTTCGGTTTGTGGCTGGGCGAGTGTATTCTATCTGACGGGAGCGATTGGATTGTTGTGGTCCTTGTGCTGGTTCACCTTTGTCTACGAGACCCCAGCGACGCATCCTCGCATCACGGCCGAAGAGAGACGTGAGATTGAGGAGGCCATTGGCACATCCACCTCGAAGAAGCGACCCAGCTATGTGCCCTGGGGTCAACTGCTCTGCTCCCCCGCCGTTTGGGCCATCATCATCACACATGGCCTTGCCGTCTTCGGTTTCTTTACAGTGATCAATCAACTGCCCACATTCATGTCCAAAATATTGCATTTCGACATCAAGAAGGTGAGTTACAAATTATATTCTTGATTATTTTGAACTAATAATTAAAGTTTTTTTTTAATTGCAGAATGGTTTGTTCTCATCGCTGCCTTATCTGGGCAAATATGTTATGGCCGTCGCCTCCTCCTATCTGGCCGATCATCTGCTACAGAAGGGCACTTTGAGCACAACGGCAACTCGCAAGCTCTTCACCATTTTTGGTAGGTTTGTCAATTTAAAAGGCAATTTGAGCTGTAAGCCGAACTTTCTTCTTTTCAAGTAAAGCAACATTTTCATGTTTGATGATTTTGAAATTTTTAAAATTCATTTTCAAACTATTTTCAAAACAGTTGCGTTTTTTGTTGTTAATATTTACCAACTCTGACTCGGATTAATATCCGTTTTCCCATTATCTTCTTCCATTATCTTCAGTGCCTACCAAAACTATTCTCCAATGGCCTTGCCTCTTCACAGGTTTCAAAATATATATATTATTATATATATTAATATTTATTTAACTTATTTAATTGGAGAGATAACGTACTGAAGGCTAATATTTGCGTCACTCAGTTTTTAATAGTTGTTAAAATAATTTAATAATTATCTCGACAAAGCTTATTTGGCCAACTTTATAAAATTGCAGATAATATTTAAAATTGATTTTTTTTTATAAAAAAGCTTTATATATTTTAAGATGTCTTAAATTAATTAAAGCTTTCACTAAAATTAATTATACTATTAAAATGGCTTAAACAGAGTTTTTGTGAAAATATAGATACAATTTTTTATTAAACGCAATTGTTGTTAAGTTTCGTGTATTTAATCTAATCTTTTTTAATTTGTCCTGAACAAAGTTCAATAATTTTATACATTTATTTTAAATATTAATTTTAATATGCACTTATTTTTGAGAAATTCATTATCTTGTATATTTTATTTTGCAGCCAAAATAAGTCGACATTATATAAATAATTAATGAATAAATTTTTGTTTGCAGCACTTGTTATTCCCGGATTGCTGATGATAGCTCAAGTATTTCTGGGAATGGATGCTACCTGGTCTGTAGCGATCTTTACTCTGGCACTCTTCGCACATGGAGCGGTTACTCCTGGATATTTGGGCAACGGCTTGGATATTGCGCCCAACTTTAGCGGAACCATTTTTGGCATGGCCAATTCTCTGTCATCCTTCGGCGGGTTCCTGTCCACGTGGATGGTTGGTGCATTGACCTTTGAGGATGTGAGTAAACCGCACCAATCGCGTTGAGAGCAACCATATTTATTGTGGTTTTGTATTCCCTCAGCCCTCATTCAATCAATGGCAAATTGTCTTCTGGATCCTGGCGGGCACCTATATCTCGGCAGCTATTGTTTTTGCTATCTTTGGAACTGGCGAGCTGCAGTCGTGGAATAATCCGCCCGAGCGCAAGAAGATCAGTGATGTGACTCAAGAGGAGGGTGTTCCCCTCAAGAACGAGAAGTAATCGAAAGGACAAAAACTATTTTCGATATTGCTTCGGAATGACAAAAAAAGATAACCCACCACATCCGCACAAGCTAAAGTAGTTTCTAACTGCACAATTGAGATTCTGATATGCATAATTTATACTTGACTGTCTGCAAAAACACACAATGGAAGACACTAGTTTTAAAAAAGCTGTAGTTTCTATATGTATATATATATATATATATATATATATACATTTAAAAAATCAGATAACGAAAAAGGACTTTGTGACCAGAACAAGTAATATTTACTTTAGGACGCCTTAAGCTGCTTTGTATTTTAGGCGTGGCGAGATAGCAATTTTTTTTTGCTGTTTGGTCCGCAAATATTATTTTACATTTCATTCATAATATAAAATCTAAATTAATGTATATAGTTTAATTGATGTCCGCTTGTATGTTCATCGACAGCACAGAACAAATTGTACAAACGAAATATGCTAGACAAATATTTGGTTCTTTGTGCATGAAAATGTTCTGTTAAATTAGTTAAGTAGATTTTCCTCTGTACTCGTATTAGATAATTTTATAACTGCATACCTAAGTTAAGTCGAATAAACCATGTACACTCTATTATTTATGCAATTATCTATAGTTTTCTTTTCTAGCTTCATAATAAAGCCTATCAAAGACAACAATGCAACTTTTTTAAATAACTCAAACTTTTTGAGTTTTGAGTTGTTTTCTTAATTATATTAAATTGCTTATCAAATTGTGTTAAATTTACCTTGCAGACTTGTTTTCTGTCATCGCTGCTTTATTTCGTATTGATCTTAAAATGGGTTCTCAATATTTTCCAACTATTATTTTTATTACATACACTATTAAATACATCGATTTGAAATGGAGCTTATATAAAATAATTAAGTTTGTTCCATGACAGATAATTCTTAACGAGACTGCCTTTTTTGAACTGCAAATGAACACAATCCTAGACATGCTGAGCATTGTCTGGGTTGCCCAGTTTCCAATGAAAATATGGTGCCTCTTTTCCACTCATTGACATATATCCATTAAAAGTCCAATGGACATAACTTGACGTGTTAACGTATCGAATTCGATCTGATTTTGAATGGTAGCCAAGTGAGATCCCAGTTGATTGCATCTGAGTGCGGCATCTTTTAAATTCAACTGCTTTGTTAATTGTATTTGTATCCAATTATCTTTAACTGCGGATAATCTTAAAACTTTTGTTCGAGGTTCTTAAATTCTTCTTCATATTCGACTAACTACGTTTTTCCATGTCTCCTGGTTTGATTAGAAATCGGCGTTTTGCTTTACTAATTCAATTAAAGAAGCATTTTGTACTTTTTGTAGGCGGCACATATGCATCAATATGTTCTCAATTTATTTGAGAGAATTTTGAGAATTTGGTTTTTCCTTATTCACGTGACTGTAGAATTCTTTTTGTAAAAAAAACGTAGATTGGTTTTTAAACTATTGTATTCCTAAACATACATTTTTATTATCTACTACCACAGGTGGAAGGGTATATTGTTGTTTTGATTGTTTTAAATTTTCGAGACCTCTAATTAATAAAAGTATTGCACCACGTCCACTAGGATGCTAGGAAATCGACAAATTCGATAATTGAAAAGATCAAAAAATATTTCTATAATTATATATATAAATATATCCATAAAATTTAGCAAACTATATTTCTGAGATCCGCCTTCTCGGATTATTTTGCTACCCATCCCACCTCTTATTAGCTAGTACAAAATTCCTACAATCACCAAGACTTTTTCGATATTATCCAGCTTAGATTGCAAATTAGTTCTCTCAAGTGAAGAAAACTTTTCCAGGAGGATTATCTGCTGGTTCAAAATATTGACACACTATTTTGGGAATAAGCTTTCGGCGAATCCTCGCAGCTGTTGACTTTATCCTGTTACTTCTACTATTTTTAATCACTTCATGTCTCAATTATTCTCCAATTGCGTCCCCTTCTCGCATGTCTATAAAAACACACATTCGTGGCGCCCCAAAGGTGGAACTAGGACTATCACAGTTATTAGTAATAATCTGAATTGTACTTTAAAGGCAGCAGACAACTGAACAATCACCTTTATATGTAACAATTGGAAAATGGTACAATGATGTTATGCATTAATATGGGAAATATATATTATATATATATAACAAATTCAGTATGTATATTTTTCATCTACAAATTGATGTGGTCTTCAATTTAATTTCAGCGAATTTTGAATGAAATTTCACATAGACCAACTCCGAGATATAAATGAAAACTGATTTTTGTTTTAAATATATATATATTTATATATATAGACGATTCTCTCTAATTGGAATTTTATGAATATATATAATCAAGCATAACTAACTATATTCAAAAAAGACAGAAGACTGCGCCTTTCTTACACGCATACTTCTAAATTTAAAAAAAAAAGTTTAATTTCCAGAGAATGCAAAATGTTTTTTTATCTGAATAATATAGGTATTTTATTTATTTATTTATTTGGGGTTTTGTGCACTGCGACCTGGTAGATCTATTGTGCCCCCTTCCGAGCTTATAGCTCCTCCATCAACCCGAGTTCCTGAACAAATGTCAGGATTTTTGATGGGTCGAGGGCTGCTATGTCTTTGACATTCACAACATGCATCCCTAGGATGCTGCATCTTCTCCTGGCAAGGGCGATGCATTTTGTTAGGATGTGAGAAGACTCCTCCTCGATCTCACAAAACCTGCATTGGCTGCTGCTACAGATACCCATTTTGGACAGGTGGCTTTTTAGTCTACAATGTCCTGTCAGTAGACCGACAAGTATCCTTAGCCTATTCCTGCCCATGGATATTATTTGCTTAAATCGTTTCTGATTATAGCCGCTTAAAAGACATTTGGCCTGTCGGAGTCCCGGTACTTCCTCCCAGCTCCGCAGTCTCATTTGCCTTTCTTCATTCCTGAGGTGCAGCCGTATTGTGTGTTTGCCTATACCACAAAACGGTTCAGGCCCTATAAGGGGCCTCTCTGCACCCATTCTCGCCTGCTCATCCGCTGCTTCGTTCCCTGCTATTTCCCTGTGCCCGGGAACCCACCGTAGGGTGAGTCTGTTATGAGCCCCGAGTTGGTCAAGCTTGGATCGTACCTCTTGGACTAGTTTTGAAGTTACCTTCGTCCCATTTATAGCGTTTATTGCTGCTATACTATCGGATAGGATAGATATATCCGCATTTCGATAGTTGCGTTTTAAATTAAATTCCGCACACCTCCCAATGGCACACACCTCAGCTTGGAATATGCTGGTGTACATCCCCAGGGATTCATGGTATAATACCCGAGGACCCACCACTCCCAGGCCTGTGCCCTGATTGGTGAGTGATCCATCGGTGTACCATTTTATGGTGTGCGGTTTCATAGGATGGATTTCATCTAATGATGTCCATTCCTTTTTGCAACTCGTTTGAACTTTGAAATTCCGCTCGAATATATATTCTGGCTTCATTTCATCCCTAGGTTGTAACAGGAGGGGAAGTTCATCTGAGAGAAGTTGGGCATCTTTATGACTCAGTATGTGTCTGCTTCCAACTCCTTCTGCTGACATCCTCAAGATTGTAGCTTTCTGTTGGAGCCTTATGGTGTGGTGGAGTGGCGTGAGCTCCATTAGGTCATTAGGGCATACGCAGGCCATTCTCTGCAATTTTTGCAATTGTTTCTTTACGGTGACCAACCGTGCTCTATCGCCCCATGCTATCACTCCGTACGTCAGCATGGGTCTTACAACCATTAGGTATAACCATCTGATTATATTTGGTGACGTACCCCAATAATATAGGTATAAAAGGGGTATTTTCGTTAACTTTTCATAAATAATAAAATTTGTCTTACATTTATCTATTACTTAATGTCCCGATATATTACTAAAAATACTCATTCACTTCGTAAGTGCTTGTTCGAAAAATCTACACAAATATTTAAATAAATTCCCTTATGCCAGTGGTATTCGACATAAATGTGCCTTCCTCGACTTTTCTAAATGTAACTTTTTACAATTTAAATATTGATTTCATGGCGCCAAGAAAATATCGATATATAGCTCAATAATGTACAGGGAAAAAGCTATCGATTCATTGCGTGATAAACTTATGTCACTCTTGCTCTTCTAAGCTCAGCGTACTAAACAGAAATTTGAGCAACAAAATTGCATTTAAATAGAATGCAATTCTCTTCTCTTTTAGTATTTAATACAATTGTTATATTTTTTGTTATAATAAGAATGCAAAGGCATTAATGTTTTAAAATAAGCAATCTAATTAAAAATCTGCCTTAATACTATTCGGAACGTGCTTAAAAGCTCACAGCTAATACACATCTCTCGATCAAGCTTCCCATATTCCCAATAGCGGGGTCACTAATGACGTCATAAACATCATTCGCTATGTCTCTTTCGCCTCGTTCCATTGTCGCTCAGCTGGTTTGACAGCCCCTCTCTCGCACTCACCCACACTTGCCGATAGCCGGACTCTTGCTTTTCGTTTTGGACAACATTCATATCAGACCACAAACGAGAGCCAATTGAAAAACAATTCAACCTTTACGATGAAGGGATGACAAGTATTCCAAAAACAAAAGCAGGTATGTTAAAGTAACGTTTATAGTCAAATCTAATAGAAAACCACGCTGTCTGCTGTATTTGTGTATGTTGTGGGTGGGTGCAGCTCCCAGCGCCAAACGCGTCGCGACTTGACATTGAAAAGTTAATTGCATTAGATGTGTGGAGAAATGTTTATTGGGTTGCTTTTTATGCAAGCCACGCACAAGCAACAAAACACACAAACCAGCACCCAAGCGAGGGTAAGAGAGATAGTGAGCGAGAGAGAGCGGCGTGAGAGTAAAACAAGAGCCAGCCTCACAGGCCTGAGTAGCTGGATTTGTAGTTGGCGTAAAAGCGCTTACAACACCAACAATTGCACACACAACAAGCTACACACTCGCCTTTGTTTGTGTGCATGTGTGTGTGTGTGTGTAGACCCGTTCTCTTATAGTAGTTTATCTCTCTTTCCCTCTTCATTAGAGTTGAGCACGTGCGGCGATTGCATTCGTTTTGCAAATTAACTTGATCCCTTTTGTTCTATGTAAAATTAAACCATAACGGTAATTAGAATAATAATTTTTAATTTGTAGAAATGCCGACTAAGTGGCAAAGCAAAACAAATTACACAATTAATCGAAATTATAAAAAATATGTAATTTAATTTGCAGTATATAATGGTAATGTAGAAATTAAATACAATAAATGTTATTTTGTCGGTGGTAAATCCCCAATCTCTGTCACTTAAATTGAAGGAATCTGTAAAAAATACATTTTTTATTAAATGTAGAAATTAATTTAAACAAAGGTTATTTAGTCTGGGGTACATTTTCGCAACATGCTGGAAAAAATGCGACACGCTCGCATCTCTAATTTCTATAGCTTGCGCTTGTTTTGTCAATTCTCCAAAAGTGCGTCGCGTGCTCTAACAAACACTCCCAAACCAACCCAGCCAACGTTTGTCGCCTCAGCTGCTGTTGGCGTCGCTGTCGTCGTCGTCCAGTACTGGTGAATTGTAGTAGAGAGTAGCAGCAGCAGCAGCCCCATTCATCGTTCGACACTCGCTGCTGCTGCTGCTTGCTGTTTGCTTGTTTGCCCCAAGTCCAAAGCATTCAACATAGTTTTGATTCGCATTTGTTGCAATTGTGTTGCAGCACACACTCACACATTTCAACTTGTCCACCTTTTGCATAATTGTGAATAAAAAATATTCCAGATAGAAAAGTAAGTATGAAATAAAGAGTCAAGTAAGTTGTACAAACTTTGTTGCATTTGCCAAACAAAATTAGTGTGCGTGTGTGTAAGTGTGTGTAAAAACGAAAAGTGTAAAAAAAAATCCTTGCGAAGTTGCAAGCTAAGTGCTAAATTTAGACCTGAACCAACCAACCAACACGCAGTCGCTGCTACTGCTTCTCGTGCCTGACCCCTCACAGCACCATCAAACACGCACACCACAAAGTGTATGCATTGCACATATAAGCATACGTCAGACGCACTCTCTCTGCTCTCGTTGGTGTTGCTCTCTGCATTACTGCATGCGTATGCACGTAAGAGTTTGCTTGCGTGCGTGTGAGTCGTATGAATGGAACAAAAGTGCTTGGCGACGCAACAACACATCAATGCGGAATCGATAGTCAGACGTCGACGTGTTTGAGCGATGGGTGGATGAGTGGGGGAAGTAAATGCGAGTGCAAGTGGGAGACAGAGAGAGAAGAGTTTTGCTCCGGATAAAACAACGCTGCAAAGGCGCGTACAATTTACTGTGCTCTCTGGCGCTCTCTCTCTCTCTTTTTACATTATTTGTAACTTTGCCTGTGGCTGTGTGCAAGCTCGTGGGGCACGTAGACATTGTCGTAGTATTTTCCGCGTAAATTGGAAGCCAACTGAATGTGTGATTAATACAAAAAAAACATAAGGCAAAAGCATAACCAAACATGTCAAAAGTATTTGTGTTTGGTTGCCTGTCTCTATTTGGTTTTTATCGTTTTGAAATATTTTTTATTGTTGTTTCATGTAACTAACATTTTTTAAAACAGCGATTTTTTTCTCTTGCTTAATTTTTGTTGCATTGCTCCGCGTCGGCTCCCATTAGTATCGCTGCTGCTGTTGCTTCTTCTTATTCTGTTCATAAAAATACTATGTACTACGAGCGCACGCTTTTAACTCGTTGCATTTTCACGAGCCGAAGCCCAGACGAAGTCTCACGAATTAACACGAGCTGTGCGCGCATGTTTGGCCCCACACACTCCACACCTCTTTTGCACTATTCCTACAAGCACACACACAGACAGATCAACCCAGTCAGTCAACCAGTGCAAAATGCTCCCACACACACATATACACACATACCGTAATTGCAAGTGAGAGAGACAAGCAGCACGCGAAAAGCAAAGCAGCAGAGCTCCAGCGCCAGCGCAGAGATTTTTTGGCCATAATTTTTCAGTTTGAGCGCAGCACTAGCCGGTGACGGGTGATGGTAGTAATACGTAGTAGTAATAAGTCGGCGAGCCGAAAAGTCTGCCATAATCCAGAGGTGCAACAACAAACAAAAAAAAAAAAATAGTGCAACTGTAAATTGCAATTGTTTTGCAAAACAATAGAAAATTAAGCAAAATCGAAATATGTAAATTCAAATGTAAAAATCAAACAATGCAGCGAAATTAGCATTGAGTGTGTGTTTAGTTTTCGTTTCTACAAATCTCCTGCCATGTCTGCCATGGATTGGTCGTCCTGTTGAAGAAGAACGTTTTGCTTCCGCAATACGAGACCGAAAATCGATAAATTCGTGCTGTATAAGTTACGGCAAAAGGTGCGCGCTCGTCTCGTTTCGGGTTTGTTCGGCTCGGCTCGCTTTGTTTCGGGCTTCGGCAACCGTCTTCTTTTCTTCTTGTTGTTGTTACTGCTGTGGGTCGGTGCAGATTACAACAACAACACAAAAAGCCGCGCATGAAACGTGATTGAAATTATTGCACAAAGAAAACGGCGCTTACACGCGCCAAACAGGCTCGCGTAGGCGGCACACAGTGAAAGAGAGACGACGAACGAGAGAGAGAGAGAGGAGACCGAGAGAGAGATAGAGAGAGCGAGAACTAGTGAGTGAGTGAACGCGCATTGAGTCTCTCGCGTAAATCAGGAAGCAAAGTAAAGGCAAAAAATAACAAACAAAATACATACACTGACTGGCGAATAAATAGAAACCGAAAACATGAGTGTAAAACGTAACAGCACAAAAAGTACTAGCATGTAGTAATGTAGTAGTAGAAGCAAGGAAACAGAGCGAGAGCCGAGTGCGTCGAGAGCGTGAGGACGACCCCACGGACACTCAACAGACACACATGCATACATATAAACACACTTGCACATAAAAACATACAAAACGTGGGCGTCGCAGTCGCAGTCGCCGTCGCAGCTGACGTCGACTTTTTCGTAGTAAGTTTTCTGTGTTGTGGGTGCAGTGTCGTCGCGTAAATACGAACCTGTGTGTGTGCCTGTGTTAGTGCGTGCCTTTGGAATGTGTAATAAATAAAACAAAAGCACACAGCGAAAAATCATGATAAAGTTTGTCAGGCACAAAAATCGTGAGAATTCTTTAAAGGCATCGAAAAATTTTCTGCGAAAAAAGGTGGGCATCCTACGAGTTACAAAAACCAATCAAATAAAATTTAATCAACCTTAAAGAAATGTATTGAAACAAAATCATTTACAAATTTTGTTTTGGATTTTTCTTTGCAGCGAGAATCGAATGACTCTGGCACCGAATCTGATGGTGAACTCCTCGATGTGGAAAACAAACGTCACTTAGACGTGGATATGGAAACTAGTAAGTAACTATAAATGCAACTTACGTATACTGTATAATTGCAATTGATCTAATTAGATACACGTTTGCTTTTGGTTCTAATTGGCACATAAATCTAACATCTGGAACTAATAAATTAAAAATAAAATAAAAATTACATTGAAATAAAAAAATATGAAATATTTATATTTTTAATTGAATTAGATGAAAAAACATTTTAGTTATTCATTAATTTATTAATATATTGATATTAACTAAAGTCAATCGACACAGAAACCCAAAAATACAATAAGCAAAAAACAGATTAAAATGAGTATAAAATATAATATTACTTTTAAATGAAAAACTTAAAAAATACTTGTAGGAACTTAGTCAATTATTTGCTGCATTCATAAAGGAAAAATACAGAAAATACCCAATCCAAGAAATTACTATAACAATTTAGTTTTTAATTAGAGAATTAGAAGATCTAAATGTAGTTCTTCTCGGTATTATTAGGTAGCAATTTAAAAAAAAAAAATTGGAATTTAATAACGAGCAATAATTTGCAATGTGTGTTTATTTTCAAACAGGTTTGAGTTCCTGCACGGATGCAAATTCACCAACAACCGATACTGCGTGCTCATCGGAGTCTTCGGTGCATGCTGCTGCTGTTGCCGCTGTTGCTGCAACAACAATGATGTGTCACCATCAGACAACGTCGTCGTCCTCGTCATCCTGCGCCCATCTCATGTACGACCAGCATAGCTCTGAGGAGGAGCTCGAGGTCATCAATGGGCCATCAGCGGTGGCAGCTGCAGCAGCAGCAGCAGCGGCTGCGGCCGGATCGTTGCATACACCGCCAAAAACGACAAACAACAGCTGCACAGCAGCCGCGGCATCATCATCGTCCTGTGTGTCGCGTCTATCGAATCGGGGTTGCACCTCTTCCCTGGACACGGAGGCGCCGCCATCATCAGCGAACTCGAAGCGCTCCAGCTCAACGCTAATGGTTGAGAATCGCAAGCGTTCGCTGGCCCATAGCTCTGATGATGAGGTGAGATGAATGTCAATAATTAACTATAAAAATTAATCAAATTATTCTATAATCCAATACAATCTGCTTAAACAGTTGCGCAACTCACTGGAGCCGATATTGACGCCCGTGAATTTTCGCACATCGCCGCCATTGGAGGCATTTAAGCCAAATCGTAGCCATATGATGTTCCGCTCCACAACGCCACTGATATTATCGGAGGCCAGATGTGGCATCGAAAATATTAAATTATGTGATAATAGTGTAAATGACGAGGAGAACGGTGACGCCACCAACACCAACAACAGCAACAATGGCAACAACAACGTCAACAACAAATGCGCCAAACTTGGTGGCCAAGTTAGCAATGAGAACGAGCCGAGTATTATTAAGGCATGCAGCAGCTCGCTGAAGATGAGCAACAGCTCCCATCACATTTACCAGCCGCAGCCCAAATATAGTTTCCATTACAATAGCTCCAGGAGCAGTCCGGCCTCCACAACCGGATTAGACATGGAGGTGCGTTCGGTTAGTCCGCCAGCGAAATTATTTCATTGCGCCATATCGCCGCGTCGACGTCCAAGCAACAATGTTGTAAGCGGAGCAGCAGCAGCAGTGGCAACTGCATCTGGAGATGTTGCGGCTACTGGAGCTGCAACAAATAATGCTGGCGTTACCGTTACACAGAGACTGCAACGGCCGCATCGGCCGTGTTTAGATTTTGATAAGATGCAGCAGGTGAGTCTCTAATGCAGAGCACGCTAACAGCAAAAGTAAAAGATGTGAAAAGGAGAAAGGAGAAATGCGAAATGGGGAAAGCAAAGGCAAATCAAAGACTTTTTATACAAAACAACAACAAAAACATCCACAACAACAACCACAACAAAGAACAACTGCAAACTGTAAAAGTACCTAAAGGCAGCCAGTGTTGTTGAACAGCACTGTTTCGATACAGCACTGGTCAAACCACTAGGCGCACACTACACGATCAAGCTTAAAAACGTGTCAGACAAAAAAAAATTAACAAAAACATCATCAAATCAAATTATGTAAAGCTAAAAGTAATTCAAATCTAAAAAACAGATAATTCGCTAAAAACAACCAAATGTAACAACTAACAATAGAAGCAGCTATTTTTTCACAATTTTAAACAAAAAATGTAAAAAAAAATGATGCAGTCAGGCAAATTTGGTATGTTTGGCAGTAACCAGCAGATTGATGTTTAGATATATATTAGTGTATATCTATAAATATATATAAATGTAACAGAATTGTAAATAATATATTTGTGTGAGTTTTTTGAAAATTGGCAGAAAAGCTACATTGTAAGCGAGTATTTTAATTTTTTTAAACAGCGTTTGCGACCAGTCAGACAAACGAGGAAAGAAAAATTTATTATAATTATCAATTACAACAAATAGAAAAAGGAAAACAAAAGAGATGAAAAACATAAGAATTGTGGTGTGATGTAGAACGAAGACTCGAAATCTTTAAAGAGCAAAATTATATTTCTATAAAATTTGTAAAAATTATGCAAAGCAGTAAAATTAGAAGAAGGATGAGGGGACTTGGAGGAGGATGAGAATAGCAAAAGTAAATGTGGGAGCAGAAAGATAGAAACACAGCAGGAAATATCTTGGCAAACACTGGGGACAACAAACACAAACAAGATGGCAACAATAGCAAATAAACAAATAATAACAACAAAATTCAAAATAACAACAATTTTGTGTGCAAATTATCCAAAAAATACTAAAACAGAATAATATGTTGAATCTACATAAATTAAAAGTGAGCTATTTTATAAACAATATTCAGAAATTTGTTCACACAAAGCTGCCATCAACCAAAAAACATTCATAAATCCCTTTGTTAAAACATGATTGAATGCGATCGATTAATAAATTATTAAAATGCAAAAAACAACAAAAAATTAAATAAATTGGCAAACATTTTGCAGGCATATAATATGCGTATAATAAGTAAAACAGAATTAACTTTTCTTTGTCAACTTAAGTATATAAAAACCAAAATCCATACAAAAAACAAAAGCAAAAGAAAACCCCCAAAAAAAATCCAACCAACCAATAATAAACCCATATTAAATTTAATACGAGAAACCAAAACAAAAACAAAATGAAATAACAGTAACAGTTGTGTGCAACAAACATAGCAAGAAGCAGAACATGCAACATACATTTTTAAGTACATATATATTAAAAACGATATTCAAAGTAATGCTAATTTTAAATCATATTTAATGTGCGATCAAGCAAAAGCAACAACACAAACATTTTTCTGTTAACTCCAAAAAGTAGTTGAAGAACTTCAATAAAAGCATACCCATATAAACAAAAATAAACACCCAACCACACACAACATACACACACACCTCACCACCTACCAAAAAAAAAAGAACAGTATAATCCACACCACCAGAAATAAAAAATAATAACGAACGAAAACCATCAAAGATCAGGCAAAAGTTAAGCAGAAAGTTAAGAAGTGCAAGCGAGAAACTAGGCATGAAGTTTTCATAATTTTTAATGAATTAACAACAAGATAAGAATGTAGCGAAAGATGAAGAAAAATCACAAAAAATTATATTATATAGTATATATATTAAATATATACATATACACACAAAAACGGAGAATGGAAGATATCATGGACTGAGCGTATGTTAGAGAGAGCAAAGTGAAGCAACCGAGACTAGGTTCTAGTTTTTAAGATTAAACGTGAAAAAGGCAAATTGTGAAAAAAGGCTATAAGAAAAAAAGATAAAATAAAATAAAAAACGATAAAGCACACGACACACAAATCAAGAAGTTGATGAAGAGGAATTTATGTTAAATATTTTTGAGACAAACAAAGCAAAAAAAAACGAAAAAAATATATAAAACATAAGAAAGAAAGGTAAATGAAACAAGTTAAGTTGTAAACAAAATACAAAGATTTCATTGAAGTTTTGGGACTTACCCAAAACACATGTGTTGTACATAGTTACATTTATAATATATATATATATATATATATTTATATGTAATATTTATATATATATATAATTACTCATTAACAAAATGAAAATGGAAAACAACAAACCTAAGAACTAAGTCGATGAACGGTACAAGTGCAAAAGAGAAAGAAAACAACAACAAAAAAATAAAATAAAAACCAAAAAGAAAATGATTTAATAAAGAAATGCTCTGCAATAGTAAGAAAAAGAACAAACAAAAACATCTTTCTTCAATCCAGTTAGCAGTCTTAACTTGCAACACAGGTACTGGTACTTAGGTTGATTTACATTTTATGTTTACATATTTTCAATTTTATTTTACGTAAATAAGTTAAATTATAATTTGTATATAATTTTTAATATTAACAGTTGCTTCATGATTTGCTGTTTTTGGTCAGTTTGTAATTCCAAATTGATGATATTCTTTGATCTTCTAAATCTACTTATACTAATTATACAAGCAATGGTTTCAATTTACACCATGTATATATTGAGTGCAGATCCTAAGATGATCTGTGTTAATACTAGAGTTGTGCAGAAACCTTGGCACATGGGTAACTAACAGCCCAAAATTTCCTGTTCACTTTCGCCACAAACGGCATCAGACTTAATCATCGCCTCCTCCTCGTCCACATCATCCTCGATTTGCTTCCAGCGTTTGCTGCGCTGCGTTAATCTCGACGGATCGTGGATACGCGAGTGTCGTTTTAGATCACCATTCACTCGAAATTTCTTATCGCAAACGGAGCACGAGTAGGGCTTCTCACCCGTGTGCACCTTGATGTGGGTGAGTAGATAGGAGCTCGCCCGAAATGTCTTGTCACAGTACTGGCATGCGTAGTTCTTTTCGCTCGTGTGTATTCGACGATGCACAACCAGCGAGTATTTCCGGGAGAAGCTCTTGCCACAGTATTCGCACATGTGCGCTTTTATCTCGCTGTGCCGCGAGATGATGTGCAACTTAAGATCGCCCCATTGTCGGAACTTGAAATCGCACTGTTCGCACTTAAACGGCTTGATGCCAGAGTCTGAAAAAATCAGATATCACAGAAATATAATAAAAATCTGGCTAAACGCGTGGTTATCAATTAAAATGCTGTATCGAAATCAGAATTAAAATTTAACATTTTTTAGACTCAACTTATGGATCTGATATTATTTAGTCCAAAAAGATCGTATCTAAAACATTTAAATGGAATATGTAAATTCCGAATTAAGTCTTAGAAATCCGTCTTTTAATACTCATCAATTCTATTTAAATTCCAGAGATTCACCAATTATTAATGTGTTTAGAAATTTGATTGCATTATAATTTTTAAAAACATGATAAATTTGTCTATTTTATTATTATTTTTTGGTTAAATATCCGAGTTTTTTCTCATACAAAGTATCTGTAGCGTGCGTTAAAAATCATGGTACCAATAATTTACCGAATGGGATAAAACAATTTTTGAAAAATATCGAAATCTATATCGCAATTTTTGGAATTTTCTTAGCAGAATCGGAAGCAGTTTAGGGTATCAAACCGAATCTAATTTAAATGGATATTATTTTAATGTTGGTATATTGAAATATCTTAATCGTAACTATTCATAGTATAATTAACATTCGTAGAAAACGACTTTTTGTTTTTGAAAAACATTGTATGATTAGGAGCATAATAGAATACGATATAGCTGCGATGTTATTTAATCTTCGGCAACTTATCTTCTCAGTAGCATATTTGAAGTTGTGGCTGGCTTAAGCAAACATTTTTAATGGGTATTTGTAAGATTAGACCTAATCTCAGTTTCTTGTTGGTTTACTCACGTGTGCGTTCGTGTTGCTTTAGGGAACTGGGCGTGTAGAAGGAAGCCTGGCAGGTGGCACATTGATATGCACGCTCCTTGCTGTGTGTGTGCTGATGATATTTGAGGGCATTGTATGAATTGAAGTCCCTGGCGCACTTATCGCAATGGAATTTGCGCTTTGTCGCCTCGTTGTTGTTGCTGGTATCATCGCTGGCGGACTTGTTGTCCAGCTCCAACAGATATCTATCGGCATTGTCGTCGTCTTCAATGACTGTGGCTGCTGGCGAGGAGGATGCAATGCTGCCCGCTGGCACACTGCTTTCCACATCCTCCAGCTTGAACGACTCGCTAATGATTAGCGGCGAGCGCTGCAGTTGCTCAATGGCCGAGCCCGAGTTTGGCGATAAAGATGATGTGTGCTCCGGCGAGGTAATCAATAGCGTCTGCTCGTTGCCATGGCCATTGGATTGTATGGCATTGAATGCAGCGGCTGCAATATAGTTTTTCTTGTGTCCCATTTCCAGTTTGTGATGCACCACAGATTGCTGCTGCTGCTGGTCGTCCGGCTTGTTGAGAAAACTCAGTGTCATTTGTTGCTCCGGCTGCGTTTTGAGCAGCGGATCCTCTTCAGTGCTTGTTGCTGATGTTGTTGTCGCTGATTGAGGTAGTTGTGTTGGTGTTGGTGGTTCACCTGGCAGCAACAGACCCGAAAATCCAATATCACTAAAATTATTATTAAACCAAGGTGCACGCATGCCACTGGCGGTCAGCTCCAAGTCGACGAGCTCATCGCAGGTATCCTCTATTGAGACCTTATCGACCACATCGCGCATACCACCGAGCATGTCCTCGGAGTCACTAAACTCCACATCGTCCACAGCCACGGCCACATCATGCGAAGCAGTTGCTGCACTTGTGGCAACCACTGGCGTCAGTTTGCCATCGCTAGTTTTGTTGTGCATTGACATTGCATCCGAATGGATGACCATATTGACGCTTACATCATCATGCACATGATGGTGGCTGATGTTGTGGAAGTTCTCAAAGTTCAGTTGCACATCGTGAAAGACTTGATCTAATTTGGCCTGTTCCTGTTGTGCGGCGGAGAAAAGATTTAATGTTAAATTTTATTTCTATTTAAATTAAACTAAATTAATTATTATATTTTTTCACATAAAAGTTCCTGCTTTACCTTATCCTGTGTTGATAGGCCGCACATATTCAGCGGCTCCTTTTGAAGCTGCTGCTGCTGTTGTTGCTGTTGTGGCACATCGAGACGCTGCCCAAGATCATGCACGGGATCATAGTGCTGTTTGAGATGTGCATAAAATTCGATTTGTGTTTGAACCGCGTAGCCGCAGATTTCGCAGCTATAGTTGGCAACCTGCTGCACCGTTGGCTGCACCACCTGTTGTTGCACCTGCACCTGATGCACATGATGCTTGTGCTGCTGATGTTGCTCCAAATCCGCTGTATCCATGCTGCACATCGATCCTTTCAGTTTACGCGAGATTCGCTTCTTGTGCGGCAACACTTTGCGGGCATTGATTGTGCACGCATTGTGCGCATAGAGGAAATCCTCATCCTCCAACGCATTGGACACATCGATGGGCACCGTTGGCTCAATGGCCAATGCCGGAAATGCTGGCTGTGGCACCTGCTGCTGTTCTTGCTGTGACACCACATTGTCGGCGCTGCCCGTTGCGCCCGGTGTTCTCTCTGTTCTGCGATCGAGGAAGCTGCTGTTGATGGTGAGGAATTCCACATCTGTTTCCTTGCCAGACACCTTTGATCCGCCACCCACCTCCTCCTCGTCGTCCCCGACAACATGTTTGTTGACAAACTGAAAAATCGTATTGTGGAAATTGAGCTCCTGCGGAGAGCCAGCTGAGGCGCCGTGTCCGCTTGTACTGAGATTAGTGGGTCCTTCTGCCTTGGGAAATACGCCAGTGTGATCCATTAGATCCATCATCAGCTCCGTCGCCAGCAGCGTCTGCAATTGATATGTTATTATTGTGTCCATGCTGTCTACGGTTGTAGCATTTGCTTACGTGGTCGATGAACTGTTCGGCGTCCACTTCTTTGCGCTCCATTTTGTTCGTTTCACACACAAATTCATTAAAAATAAAAATCAACTTTGAACTTGGGCAAAGAAAATCTAAATTGCAGAAATTTAACAGCTGTTCCAGGGTATCGATTAGAGTTAAATGCGTGCTGTAGAAAATCGATAGTATTCTTACGTATCGATAGTTAAAAACGGTTATTAATGTTTACTTGGCAGCACTTTTTGGGAGCGCAATTCAAATTTTTGTGGCTGTACAAAATTTTATGATTTGAATGCTGGATAAGTCACGTAATAAAAAACTAGAATTAATTTGAAGTAAAATTATGGGGCATCGCTTGAAAGTGTACGAATACGTATTTTGTTCATTACTACGGAAAGCAGAAAGTGATTTCATTTACATACGATTTTAATTTAATAATGATAATATATAATAACTAAAAAAATAAAAGTTAACTATAGTTAAATATTATTTACAATGATTTTCTCGAAATTTTTGTGAAAAAAATGCTGTGAAATAATAGTTTTAGAAACATTGCAATTGGTTTGGAATTTAATTATTATTAAAAATATGGTTTAAAGTAGAAACAAAACAACTACACTCAAGAAACCGCAGAGAAAACTACTTCAAGACGAGCTCACGTTAAACCAATTGGTGGAAACATAAAAATCAAACAACAAACATAACAATAAACATTCCAATTCATTTACAAATTAACACTTCATATATTTTACACGCTAAAGTGTCAGCGGCAGCATACTGTTTATGGGAGAGCACCCCTCATCACCCCGCTTTCACCGCTTGCTCCTCATACAGCTGCCACACTCCATATGGTTGCAAACAGGAAGCTAATCCTCCGCTGTGATATATCAACATATTTATGGTAAATGGATCAGAGGGCTTAGCTCACAAATTGAGCTCAGTGGTTGCTTGCCATATGGTTGGTATTTTTAGATGGGGGCGAACCGATTAAGTTTTATGTACTTTTCGTATTTTTTCTTGAAACTTTATGTGACGGCAGCGGCTGTTTAATATTTGGCATAAGTCTTTAATGTTTAATAAACAATTATTAGACAATATACATACATTCATGTGGGTGTTGTGGTGTAAATCTTTTGATCTGCATCGCTCATATACCGCTGGCGGATGGGGCATTGGGCATACAAATAAATAAAACACAAGGCGCGACGTGGCAACTTGTTTGGAACGAACGAGCATCGAGAATAGAAAGTACTACGTATTGAATAAAATGTTGTGCCAAGCAATTACGCATCTGAATTCATACGAATCATAACAATAACAGATCCAAATCCATCATTCTCACCAACTCGGAACGACTCCAAAACTGTTTGACATGCAATTCCGGGCAACAATTCAAGTGGCAGATACTATTTTCTTTTTCTCCTTTTTTTTTGTATATATTTATGGATATCGGTTCGGCATTATCGCCTTTGATGTGCATTAAGTTGATGCCGCTGCTGAATGAACAATGACTTTTGCATGAAGTAGTCATTTTAAGGTGTCAGAATTGTTAAATGATGCGTTAATGGAGTTGAAGTCGAGTTCAATAACAATTAGAATCTATACTCCAAATTTTTTTGGTTTACTATATTTAAAAATTAATTTATTTAATTTCTGACATATTATTTGTAAACAAATATTTCTTTTCTGCTTGGATAAAAAATCAAATAAATTTAGTTTGTTATACGTAAATTATTTATGTTTATTAATCTAGCTGCAGTTTATTTCGTTAATCCGATAATTCGCAGATGTTTTGATATTTATTTTTATTATTCTTTTTTGGTTGGTTGCTTTTCAGTCCTTCACAATTTTTCAATATTATCTTTTCATTAAAGTAATGCAAATAGATATTGAAAATTAGTGAACGCCCTACCAAAAATTGCTACCTGATCAAGTGAAAACCTTCGACAAACTCTCCGATTTTCAGTTTGTTTATTTTGTTTGGGTTTCTGACATTTTTGTTATGTGGTTGTGAAATAAAAACGAAGACGGTGTTTGCTTGCCAGTTGAGTTTGTTTTTGGTTTGGCTCAATGTGAATCCATATAAATAAATAATATTCATACAAATATTTTTAACAAATATGTAAAGACAATATTTATGATAGAGCTTCCCTTTTTGGTTTGGGCAAAATTACAAAAGTAAATAGCCAGAATAAATTAAAAAGAACTATTTGCGATATTCCTGCCAGGACCACCTGCACTTCCTTGAGAATGTTTTTAATTGGATAAGTATTTGATAGAGTTGCTCCAAATTTAATTCTCATTTGCAATTAAAGCTTAAAACAAGCAGCTTAAGCCTAAATAAATAAAAGACAAAACATTCGCTATGCTGAAGAGTTTTGATTGCTTTCGATTGGCAACTTAACTAAGACAACAAGGCAAAAACTACAAGTTTCACTTGGGTTTTTTATTCACACACAAATACCAAATATGCTGTACACTTTCTGCCTGCTCGTTAGAAAGTTATTACAATAAAACATATTAAAAAGACAATAAGAAAACTGCGGCTGGCAACTTTTTGTGTATTTTTTATGCTTTCGCCTTGGCTGCAGACAATACATAATGACATTATTATTATAAGCGTGCTTTTTTGTGGATACAACAAGAGCAGCGTGTAACGAAAAGGAAAAAAAACAATAAAATATAATAGAGAAAAGATGGGGTGGGGTTGGCAGGACTTGCGGACCGCCAAAGAAGCGTGTGGCAGGAAGCAGCAGTGGAAGTGTTGCAAGTGCCTTCTTTTGTTCTTCGTCACGTTCTGCGGTGCCAAGTAAAATCCACCAGAGAACATACATTCACTATATGGTCCTATATAGTGCTGCTATCGATGCGCCACAAAGAGGAAACGGAAACAGTCACAATAACAACAACCAGAGGGGGGGGGGGGAGAGGTAAGGGGTAGCTGATGGGTTGGCTGCTTTCAAGAGCTATTCGATCCGTTGGAGAGTTTATTCTAAAATTTTTTCTTTTGCTCAACTCGAGTTGCTTGGCTTGCGGGCACAAATTACAAAACAAAAGCTGTAAAATTGTAACAAAAATGCAAAAACAAACAAGCAACAAAAATGTGTGGGGGGGTGGGCAGAGGCGGTAATGGGGGCGGGGGGTGCGTTGCTGTTGGTGCTGCTGCTGCATAAATATTGTCAACAACAACAGCTTTGCCTCCCTTTTCGTTGAAATTTTTTGTTTTTGTTTTTTAGCCCTTGGGCTGTGCTTGGGCATCGTTTTTGTGGCACACGTTTTTTATTTGCTACTCTTCTGTTTCATAATTTTATGCGCATCTCAGCGAAAAATCTGTTGACGCAATTGTCACGTGCGGTGTTGTTTTATCTGTCTTCTTTTTGTGTTGTTGTTATTGTTGTTTTGCTCTCAGTTTTCGTCCTGGCAAAGGATGTGCTGGCGGGCAAAGCACGCGCGCTATTCGCATAGTTTTTCCCTCTTCCGCTCCCTTCTCCGTTTTCTCTCTTTCTCTCTCTGTCGTTTGCCCCATGTCTCGTGCCACAAGTGCCACTCGCAAGTGGTGCGCAATGCGACGGCAAGCCAAGTGGCGTCTCTACTTTCCTTAATCAGATCTAACCAGAACATATATGACCAGGAAAAGGGCATTTGTGTGTGGAGCACTGTTTTTGATGTATCTGACGAGCAACTCAAAGCAAATATAAATCCATCATAATTATGCTCAAAAGGATAATACAAGATCAGTCCACACCACTGTGTACTAATCATCAAGAATGTTTTTTTTTGGGGGGTGTAAGGTATTTTTCAAGATTTGCTTGCGAGTAATCCATAATCCATTGTAATTATGCTTGACAAGTTAATATCAGTCAACACTCTGTGCTTGTTTAAATTTTTGTTTTAAATTTCTCAATATCCTACAACTTTGTTAAAGTTAAAGTAATATCAAAAGAAGATTTTATAATGTTTAAGGTCTTCAAGTTCTTAGAAATAACATTTTAAAACTTTTAGAGTTTAGTGTAGACAATTTTAAGTTGCTTTTAAAATATTTTGAATGATAATGATCCCTAGAATTATATTACATTTTATCTAATATCTTTCGTTAACATATTTTATTATTTATATTAAAATATATTATGTACTTGATTCTTGATTCTTGTCAAAATCTTTAATGCATTTGTTTATGTTTGGTTTTAGAATGTTTTTAAACACTTGGCAATTAAATGGGAATGGAATGCTTTAAAGTATATTTGGGATCATTAAACTCGGTTCCTCCCTTCGCACTCCCTGATAAGTCAAGTCTAGGAGCAAACGCCCTTGCGGCTCTACCTTTTTGCCAATCCATCAAATACAAGAGTATATTTCAGCATTTGTTGACTCAAGAGAAGGCCAAACACCCCAAATCGAATCGAATCAAACGAAATCAATGAAAGGCAATGCAATATTATATGTATAAATATATATATATATATATATATGTATACATATATATATATATATATAGTCTAGTGATTTCAGTTTGCCGACTTTGATATAACTGATTTGCGAGCGATAGTTTTCACATGTTTTTGTTCGAGCATTAATTCCATTTAAATGATTTCCACTTTATTTTGCTGCCTGGCTGTGGTGCACACATTTGAGCATTGCACTTATTCAAGTGGAAATGAATTTGACCAACACAAGAGGTTTTTATTATTTCTTTTTGTATTTACTTTTAGTTTTTGAATACCCTGTTACCTGTGATATTACCTAATATTTGGGTATGTTGAATATGGAAACGATTAACTTGCAAAACATGTCTTTTGCAAATCTATTTAAATTCTCTAGATTTCACATTTCAAGCTATGAATATTTCACGAAGTATTCAATTTTTTTAATAAATAAAAAGCTGAACAATTTACAATGTATATTTGAATAGATTATTTGTTATTTTAACTTTTGGTGCAAACATTTCAATTTAGGTTAGCAAATGAGTCTCTTTTATCCCAATCCGCAGCTTGTTTATTTGAGTTATATGAATTAAATACTTGAAATAATTTAGCTCACTTTACCAATTTTTTGTATAGGATAACTTCTAGTCTAACCCATTCAACTATATAATTTCTATGTATTTTATTTCATTTAATATTTTTTATACCGAGTGCGATTATTATTTTGCGGTGCCCCATTAAAAACTGATTTGCCCATGGCCACTGAGCTGTGAAAACCCCGACAGCATATTTACTATGAGCATAGTTGATAGAGCCCTTAAAGCTGAGGTCGATGGCAATGGTGATGCAGATGCAGATGCTGATCAGATGATGACTGTGACCAAATAACGCGACAGGATCCACAGCGTGCAGTTTTCAGTTTTGAGTTTTTAGTTTTGCGCAAGGTCAAATGCTGGCCACAAATCGCGGGGCAAGAACTCAATGTCAAACTTAAAAACTGGGCGCTAAATGCAATTGAGATTAACGGTTAACCCACAACGGCCAAAATATGCCATTTACGTTGGCCACATCGATTGGTCCGTCAAGGACACTACTTGACTTGTTGCAGTCAGCGCAGGGCTCAAGGACAAATCAGTTGCAGCTCTGCAGTCTAAGGCAGCAGCTGAATTTTCAGTCGTGTCCTGTTTTGGCCTGCTGACTGTCGTCAACAGCGTTTCCACAGCGGGCGCAATGTCCTTTCACGACTCATCAGCATCCTGCCGCGTGCGTCTCTTGCTGTGGATCTTTCCTGTCTGTTCGTTCTCTCGTCCTGTCCTGCCTCCCTCTGGTGCGCTGCTGGTGCAAATCGTTGCCATTTAACACAAACCTTCTGTTGCTGTTGCTATTGCTGTTGCTGCTGTTGTTGTCCTGCCAGCAGCCAAAACAATAGACCCACTTTCTGATTTCCAATTCAAATATGTAGTTGTCAAAAACTAAACACCTGAGGCTAAATACACACACACGCACAAGCACACACACACATTTATCCCTGTCAACAACAAACTCAATTTTCAACTTATTTTGAAGCAATTTACATACATGCAACAAGTTTCTTAATTTCTACACTCAAAATATAGAATGCGATTAAAATGAAATAATTTCTTTTTGCTATTGAATAGAGTGTATACGACTAAAAATATACTACTTAGATTAAGACGATTATTTAAAATACGTTTACTAAAGTTAAGTATTTTGTCAAAAATTTATGTAAAAGGGTAATAAAGATTTGTTATAAATGATATTTATCATTTAACGAAATAATGTCTTAAATATTTTTTTTTTTAATTATTACATAGATTAGAAGTATTCTTTAAGTTCTCTTTTGTTAGTTACACATTTTTGAACAGTGTACAAAACAGCCTTTGATCTATTGTCGGCATTTGTAATTCGAGTGAGTCGCTTGTGTTCTGCCAACCCCAACCACAAACTTGGATACGTCTCAAGTGTTTGGATATTTTGTAATTAACCGACATTCGAAGACATCTTCACACACACAACTTCAGGTTGCATACGCAATACTATTCCCAATCCCAAACCCAATCACAGTCCAAAAACCAAATCCCATTTCGCGTTTCAGTCCACGCCTAAACACTTCACTTGTCGCATGTGTTTCGTCTCCGGCTGGTGTCGCATTTCCGACATTAGCTACAAACTGTCAGGCGGCGCCGTTGTGCCCCTCTCGCTTTCTCCCTCTCTCTGTCTTGCTTGTGAGTGGAGCCCACGGACCGCCCCCTTGTCAAAGTCTCCTGAGTCTCCTGGTGTTAATGAGAAAGTGTCACTGATTTGACGTCTGTCGTCAGCGCCTGCGCCGGCTAAAGACCAAAAAGATTCTTTTAACTTGTCATTTTGTCAGCGTGGAAGGGGTGCTAGGTGTGATCCCAGCGATCCCAACACAACCAAAAAGATTGAACTACTTATTTTCGCTTCTTTGATGATAAATTGAATGTTGGCCTACAACACTCAAATAGCTGACACAGTTTTTTTTAGATAACTTAGCAAATTGAGTTATTTTAAGAGACAGTAATTATTTTGATGAAAATCCTTTCAATTTATTTATTCTTTCTTTTTCTTTATTTATCCAATCAAGCTTTAGAATATTCAATTAATAGAAAAGCATCTTGAGTATTATATTAATTTTAACTGGGCAATTTTGAATGTCTTTTCTTATAGTTCGTTATCAAGTGAATTTCACAGCTTAAGCATTATCAGTTACAATAATTGACAAGATCTCCTAACACCAACCAATTTGATTGTTAAAACTCTACCTTATTTCACTGATATCCATGATAAAATCCCATACTCTAAACTGCTGAATATGCTAGAACGATATCTCCTAACTCAAAAAGTGACAACTTAAGCTTTGAAAAAACCGTCAACTATTTGCCCAATTAGATACACTTTTTGTTTGTGGATTGCGCATCGCGTGATTTTCGTCTAATCTAGTGATTTGTAGAGATATTGACAACATTATCGAGCATTACCAGGCGGCAAAGATGACAACCGCCGCACAGTGGGACTGGGACGACATAAAGAACATCGAACACGAGATCGATGCATTGTTGCCAACGTGCCGAAAAATGAGACAAAGCTGTTAGCGCAATAAAAGCAAAAATGTCACCTGAAAAATGCAGCCGTTCCAAAAAAGAAAAAAACAACAAGAGAGCAAAAGGTGGAAAAGGACTTCAAAGAAAAGAAGCCACATTTGCCTGATCGGTTGACTTTGAAGGCTTTGTTTTAGAAAACACGTTATCACATTGTCGGCACAAGAAAGCAGCCGCAAGCCGAACATCTCAATTAAAACGTGGAGGAGAGAAACCAACTGCCAACTCCACACAACGCCTTAAAGTCTCCCTCTTCCCTTTTTCCTTTCAACCTGGCTCTGTCTCGCTATTGAGCCATCAAGTTGAGGATCTGGCAATGACTAACGCAAATGAAAACCGTATTGTGCACGTTGCGCACCGCAGCGGGTGTCCTCGATTTATGCATTGCTCTGATCCTTGATCCTGGCGCACCCAGCACACGCAATCAAAAACAAGAAAGAAAAAAATTAAGAAGTACACATTGAAGATTAGATACCCTTAAATTCAATTCAAAATATTTCTTCTAGTTATGTATATGATAAAAACTATAGTAAATATTATATTAAAAGTATTAAATATTTTTCGATGATAACAACTTCACAATCGTCTATATTTAATTTAATTGATATAGTAGAGTAATTCGATAGACTTATGTAAAGTTTTATTAAGATAAGCCTTCTGGCTGAAAACTTCAGATATATAAGTAAAAGGATATGATAGACGAACTATGCATTTATATAAAAAACTTAAGGATTTAAATCCGTTACAAACTGAATAATAAAATTAGAATACCCGCTGCGAGGGCATCAAAAAGACAGAAAGAGAGGAGAGAAACCAGAAATCAATACAAATCATTGCATCGCGTGCAAAATGTTTGAGCACAGGATCAAAGAACTATTTGCAGCGGTGAGGAAGGTGGGGATATAATATTAAAAACTGGTCCGATCGACGGACTTGATCCATAAGCCAACAACAAGCGATCTCCGCCAATAACAATAACAACAAAAATAAAACACACAACCCAAATACATAAGAAGAAGAAGCATAAGCGGATTGTTAGTAACGTTTTCGGGTTTTGTGTTTTTTTTTAATAGTCTTAAAGAATTTTCGGTTTTTGGCCTTATTGAAATGAGCAACGTGGCTTGTTATTGTTGTTCACTCTGCTTGTGTGTCATTGTGTGTGTGTGGACGTGTTAACACAGCAATTAACTTTAACAGTCAATTTATGCATCAACAGGATATGGCAGGAGAACTGAGGCAACAGCTGCGTTGATTGTTGTATGCACTAATCAGCAGGTTTTATGAAGATTTGTAGAGACTGTAAAACAGATCAAGGACAAACTGTGTTCGATACTGTTTAGCGGAACAAAAGATCATTTGCATAGGCATTGTAAATAAATATAAATTTCTGTTTTTGTGAAAATCGCAAAAATATTCATGGGAAAATGAGACGGTATGAAAAAATAGATAAAAGATGAAAAATCAATGGAATTAGTGATTGAGATTGAATGAGAAAATAAAAATTTGCAAAATCAGTTAAAAATGCATATTTTATATATGAAAGTACTTTCGAAAAGTGTTCTACAATCAATTTCAGGAGCTTAAAAAGCGATGCTGAACTGCTTCCAATCACTTTAATATTGGTTTGTGGCAGACTTGAAGTTATTATTATTATAGTAATATACAATATTCACAATTTTGAACTTAAAAACTATTTAAAGTAGCCTCGTTATATATTTGTAAACTGTACATTATTTAAATGCCATACTTGCTATGAATAGTTATGTTGACTATTTTAGGAAGAGCAGCTGCATAGAATGTCTAACTATGTAGATCGAACTGTGCCTCATAAACCACTCACTAAAGACTTTATGGCTACTTGAACAATGAAGGATAACAACCGCATTAGGGTGGCCCATAAAATGCAAGACAGCTCACATAAGCGTTCCAGCCATAAAACTGACAACACCCACTGTAACTGATCGGTACCACAGAAAAAAAACCAATAACAAAAAATAAATGCATAGATATATATATTTTGCAGTGCAACTTATTGATTAAGTTGCACAAGGATAACATATGCCAGACAGGATGCGGCAGCGAGTTGATCGAATTATAAAGGCAACTGGTTGCCGGTTGTTGGCTGTCGGTTTTTCTCGCCGGCTGACTGACTATCTGAGCTAAATTGATTCGTCACACAGATTTCGATACATTAAATGCAATCATTTGACAACAGGACGAAAATATTTTCATCCATTGTGTCCCAACAATGCAGCAAAAACAACAACGCACAAAATGTCTTTCGCTCTACTCGGATTCTGTTTCATTTTAGTGTTCACCATTCTCGACTCCCCCCCAAAGCGTAACGAATTCCACTGATGAGGATATATACCAACTGACTCCTTATTCTCCACGCTCTCTCTTTCTCTGTCTCTGTCTCTCTCTCTCTCTCTCTCTTTCTCTCTCTTTTTCTTTGCTTCCCATTGTCTGTGGGTGACTCTGTGTGCAGGGTATAACGCCTGGGAGCCGGCGATAATTGCTCGTTAGTAGCAAACATTTCCAAACGATTCGCCTCGAATGGAGTAAGATGCCTGCCTGATGATCTGTTAATCTGAGAAATAAATTATATGTGCTTTGTTTAGGAATGCAAACTGTATGAATTTAACGTCTTATGTTTGATGAAAGACTAGGGGAATCTATATAAATGATGTTTCTATGTTATGGATAAAACAAGAGCTTGTTAATATGATAATTAATAATTATATGATTTTTATAAATAAATGAGCTGTTATATCTTGCAAGTTTTATTTATTGTTTTATCTGATATACCACCACTATTTAAATATTTAGTTTGTGCACATTACGGATTTTTGGTCGTGACGAATATGTTGCTATAAATGTCAGGTTGAGAATCTTTTAATGTGCTTTATGTGATCTCTTGGCTAGATAAGAATATATTTCTTATGATGATATTTTGGCTGAGTGTTTTTGCACTCATAAGTAAGATGAAGTTAGTTAGTTATCGGATTTTCCATATGTGATTGCATAGCATATTGAAAACTAAACAAAAATCAACTGCTGAACACATGCAGCTCATGTGGAGTAGAAGTCCAAGTAGCATTCAACAAGATCAAACGAAGCGAGAAACTACCAAAAACAAAAACCAAGATGTCGAAAAAAAACAACAATAATAAAACCTGGGAAATACTTGGACAAGTGGCCTTTGTTTTGAGGCACTTGCTCGACAAATCAAATTTGAGCATGCTATATAAGTATATAGATATACATATGAGTGTATGTTAGATATGTTGTTTTATGGCATTTGTTTTTGCAGGAACAATTGAGAAAATAAATCGACCGAAAGTCAAGTAGAGACAATGAAGACGTCAGCGCTGTGGGTTATTAGAGAGGAGAGGACGACTTCATCTTCATCATCAGCTGCTTCTTCTGCGTCTTCTGCATGCCGCAGTCGGCGAGGCTCTTTGATATCTAAGACAACTTGACAAAACAATCAAAGCAACGCCAGCAGCACGCACAAACCAACAACCAACAAAAACAAGAACAACAACACAACAACAACAGCACATGTTCAAATGACTGTCGATTAATTTGCGCCATAGTTTACAACTACTGTTATTGTACTTGTTGTACTTTTAGCTGTTGTACTTGTTGTCTTTTTTGCCCAAAATATTGTGTACGTGTACAGCAACAATAGAGCGGAGAGTTTGATGAACAAATATTCAGAAAGAGCTGCTATGGGCAGACCGAAGTTAGAATACCCTTTGCTGCTAGCTAAATGCTGATATTTATTTTTATATATAATTTTATTTTTTCTTCCAGTATTACAAATTCAAGTTTATTTAAGACTAGTCTCTAATCAGCATCGTAAAAGTTAAAAGTTAAATAAATAATATTAATATATTAATAATACATGGACATCAATCATTACCGATTCATTCGTTTTCCTGTGCTGTAATTAATATTAAATATTTAATTTATGTTAATTTAATTGAATTTGTTACATCAACTCAACTCGCAACAAGAATAAAAATAAAGTCAATTTACTTTATGAATGTCAAAAACGACATACTTGACAATAAAATTGGAATACTCTTTGCTAGGGCATGGAAACGAGAAAAGAAGCAGCAGCAGAGGGAAAAAGTAGGCAGCGCACTTTGACGCAGTAGTCCAATTGCCGATGATAATGATGCACTCAGTCGGCAAACTTGAAAAGAGCCGAGTGAAAGAAACCAAAACCTAAAAGACTCGTCCCCGTCGCTCAACGACTGTGGCGGAGGAGGCTGAGGGATAAATGTAGATTTGAACGCCTCGAATTTTCATTTCTCTTTTGTGGCCAAAGCGGCTTCTCTTTTTTTCTGTTTTGTTCTTGTTCTTGTTGTTGTTGTTGTTATTGTTTTTTTCATCCACAATTTCTTTTCTTTGATTTTTTACTCGGCGTGGGCAGAGTTCAACTAATTGAGTTGGGAATTTTTCGCAAAATGCCATCCATGACCAGCGGTCGTTGGTCTTCAAAAGACTGTGCCGCTGGATGCCCACTGCAACCGCCTCAGAAAACTGCAGCTAAGCATGTTGCAACCATGACTATTCGACTTTTACCTCCAGAGTCAAACTGTGGGCGATGGCTACTTCTATATTCTAATGTGTGTGTGTGTGTGTATATATTTGTGTATGCATCCTGATCCTGGCGCATTTTGACAGCCGCGACAAAACTAATTGATTTCAAAACAGCATAAAGCCGACAGGATCCTCAAAATGCTCGCCCACACAAGCCACACAAGCATATGCATCAGCTGCAGCCAAAAATTACTATTTGCCTCAAGATCTCAGTTTGATAATTTTAAAAATATTTTTTGCAATCAAAATTTGTAATATGAGAATATTAATATTTATTAATATTTTAGATATGAAAAATATAGAATGTAATTCTCTTAAACTGTATATTGTGTATTAAAGACTATTTATTTCAGAATGTTAATATTTAATCTATTGTTTATTTCTTACATTAAAAGTCAATTGTTTAAGATATGAAAAAAAATTTTTTTTTTCTGAATTTGTGTTCTTAATTGTATATATATATATATATATATATATATTGTATATAAAAGACTATTATACATAAGCTATTTTTATCTCTTACTCCAAATGTCAATTTTATTAGATAAGAAGAAATAATACATTTCTGAATGTCTCTTATTTTGTATTTTTTTCATATGGTTTCTGCCAACATTTTATTTAATTTTTTAACATTATAAATGGAATATTCTTCCTAGCTAAATTTGAATCAAAAAATGCAGAGCTCGAATATCCTTTTGTCAGTAAATTTATTTACCTCATCTGGTGATAATTGGAATATTATTTAAACTGGAATTACATTTGTCTTAAACTGTTTATCTGGCATTTTTAAAATTTAATTTTAAGTTTAATATAATCTTTCCAATTTTTTTTTGTCAAATAAATTTTTTTTGTAACTGCAAATTCTAACAAATTATTTCAAAAGTTCTAAAAAAAATGCTGACCAGAAGGGTCCATTAAATTTCAAAATTCATTTTCAACCTGTTGAAATTGGGCGACATAGTTAAGATTTGCATGGTTATCAAGGCGTAACTGTTCGTTGTTTAGTTGGGTTTTTGACTTCGTCATCTCAGAGTTAGAAATGTGTCACAGTTACTGATTGGTGATCAGCGTTTGCTCCACGCTGACAGGACATGATGCGGCGGCCTGTTGGGTGACATTATGGTTTCATTGCCAGACCACACTTAGGCGATAGCTTCACGCCTGAGACGCATTTACAATGCATCCAGAGATGAAGAGACATTGACTAAATTCCACGTAGATTGCAGACACGGACAAGAACACGGCCACAAACAATATGCATGTAATTTTGAATTAACGCCACAAGATTCGCTCGGGGGGAAACTTTCGTCCCCCTTTCGTTACGCCGCTGGAGTTCATTGAGGCTCATAATTGATCGTAATGTGCGAGGGCCTGTCAACAGTCTTCCTGCCTGTCAACAGCAGGACACACATTGGACTCTCTCTCTTCTTCTCTCTGTGTGTCCTCTGATAAAGAAGGACACTTTGCATTTGTTGCGCTCGCACTTCGTGTGCCTTTTTGTCCCACTGTGCCTGCGAAAAAAAGAAGCAGAATACAATGCAGATGATCGATCGCTGGTGTGTGGGCCAGCCTGACCAGATCCTTACCTATGCCGAAATATATGTATATAAATATATATATTTGTGTGTATTTTATATATCATCCGTTGTCGGCTATAGCCCCGTAAATCTATTTGCTTTATTGATAAATCGCTAGATTTGAATGAATCCTTGTCTTAACTTCGAGGTATATCTGCAGCTTTATGGCCTGACTTTATGACCCGGCTCTTATAGCACTACGTTATAGCATTTAGGTAGCTCTTTTCATTTTGTGACATTTCCTGTTTACATATTTTTAGCATCTTCTAAATTGGTGAGCAAGAAGTCACTGAGTTTTATATATTTAATATTATAATCGAAGTTTAAGGCTATTCATTTCATGTTTTGCAAATTCTTTTAATTATCACTGATGCTGTTAAGTGGAAACCGTTTCAATACAGTCTCTCAATCAATACAATTATTTTTCTCATAATATATTGATTTTAATAAAATATAACCATGTGCAAATTTATACTTTAAGATTTTTAGTATCTTAAAAAATAAAAAAAAATATATAAATAAATTTTATATGCACGTCAATATTACTGTATGTCTTAAACCTCTTTCAGTTTGAATATTTGTCATCTTCCAATCATAACTCTAAAATCCCAAATATTTATCTAATCTATGCACTTTTCAAATACTTAGTTTTCAATTAGATCTCCTCTCTCAAACCCCTTTTCAAGTCTTACAGTCAGAAACTAAAACCAGACTGATTTTAACTTTTAAGTAAGTTTCATGTTTACTTGGATCCATTTGGCACACCAAGTATTAAACTGAACTCCTGGCTTTGGCTCAGCGAAAATTCTCGAGAAGCGCGCGATTTACAAAATCTGCCGCGAAAGTGAACTAAATCCCCGTCTGGGCATGCTTAACCCTTTAGTTGCAAGCGGGCAGGATTACCTGGCACTTCAGCTCCATTGAGCTGTTGCAAATCAGCGCAAATCAGCCAAAATTGCTAAGCCAATATGGATTGTCAAGTAATCCTGGAGAGCGAGATCGAAAATCCCGGCAACTGAAACTGAACTAATTGCTTGAGTGGATTAAGCAAATCATATTCCACGAATTTCTTCTATTTTTGATTAAAGCCTTGTTTGCTATTGTTGTTTTGGTTGCTGTTATTTCGTATTTTTTACCAATTAACTGCGCAATATGCTACATCAAAACAAGGAGCAAGAGGGAGAGGTAGAGAGAGTGAGAAAGAGTGAGAGAGCGCGATGTGAATCAACAGTAAAACGCCTACAAGGGGCGAGTGGCGCACAACCCCTGTTTGGATTGGATGTAATGGATATTTTGACGCCGAAGCATGCAAAGGGCTGCAAATAAACATCCACAAGTTCCAAAACACGCGCAACGCCAACAAAAACAAACAGAGACTGTGTGTGGATGGCAAGTGGAACAAAATGGTCAAATGCCAAACCCGTTTCGAGCGAGAGGCGGAGTCTCAATGCGAGCTGCCTGCGACTACCTGAACAAGCGAGCACGCTCGCTTTCATTCTCTCTCTCTCTCTCTCTCGATCGCAATGGGGGTGGGTTGCGGCTCTGTGAGTGTGCGCTCTCAGCAGCACTGAGACGTGTGCGTATAAATAGCGCGCCTCGCTGCTTTGGAGAGTCAGTATTGAGTTACGCTTCGCAACGTGCACAGCAACAACAGTTAATCTCTCGTGTTTCTGTTTAAATCTAATTTAATATAAAAATACTCTTACAAATATGGTGAAAAGTGTCTGCGAAATGGAATTCAAAAGCAATTTCTCCATCGATGCCATCTTGGCAAAAAAACCAACACCGCCCGTCATCAAACATGAGCCACAAATCAATCACCCCTATCCATATCCATATGCCAACAATTCGGATGGCGAACTGTCTGCATCCGAGGATTTCGATAGTCCCTCAAGAACGAGTACGCCGATGAGCAGCGCTGCTGAGTCGCTGTCGTCGCAGCACAACGATAAGCTGGATGTGGAGGAATTCGATGATGAGGACATTGAGCTGGATGAGGAGGACAGCGATGAGAACGAACAGTGCAATCCCAGCAAGAAACAGAAGATCAGTGCCGGAAGCAGTGATACCAAAAAGCCACCTTATAGCTATAATGCTCTCATCATGATGGCCATCCAAGATAGTTCCGAACAGAGATTGACCCTAAATGGCATCTATCAGTATCTGATCAATCGCTTCCCCTACTTTAAGGCAAACAAGCGCGGCTGGCAAAATTCCATTCGCCACAATCTGAGTTTGAACAAATGCTTTACGAAAATTCCGCGCAGCTATGATGATCCCGGCAAGGGCAACTATTGGATTTTGGACCCCTCGGCCGAGGAGGTGTTCATTGGCGAGACGACGGGCAAGTTACGCCGCAAAAATCCCGGCGCCAGTCGCACCCGGCTCGCCGCCTATCGTCAGGCCATCTTCAATCCGATGCTGTCCGCCGGTGGCTATGGTGCACCACACCCAGGTGCTAGCTATGGTTATCCTGGAATGCCATTTGTCGCCGCTGCCGCTCTCTATCAGCGCATGAATCCCGCTGCCTATCAGGCTGCGGCTGCTGCAGCTGCAGCCATGGCTGGCTATGGCCAGACACAGATGCAGTATCAGCCGGCAGCTGCACCACCCAGCGGTGCACATCCCCAACTCCAGGCGGGTGGTTATCCTGGTGGAGCGCACATGAATGCGGAATTGTTCCAGCGCATGCAGTTCTTTGGCAAGTTTCCGGCAAGTTAAGCGCCTCCAAAGGCGTTCGCCACGCCCAGCGTTTTGGTTTTGATGGGACAAGGCTTTCGTTAAGCCGCCGCCACCGCCGCACGGAGTCGCCGCAAAAGGAGCTGCGCACAAGAAACCCACCTCCCACTTTTGACTTCTAAATGTTGCATTTAGTAAAAACAAACAAAAATTAAAAAAAATTAAAAATCGAATGCCGCCGCCGGCCTGGAAAGCCGGTTAGCTTTTAGCTCCTGGCTAGGATTTGAGCAGCTGCCGCAGCAGCTAAAAACAACTTGCAGCTGCCTCCTACCTCCGGCCCCGCGTCGCCTCGCATCACAGAAAGTCGGCTTGTAGTTTGGCTACATTAACAAATATGTACATAAATTTATCATACACAAATTATTAAACAAATAAAAAACATATTTTAAATGAAAAAGAAGTATTTTTGTATATATTTAAGTTTTAACCAGATTTCCAATCCAATCAATCTTTGCTTGTTTTAAAGTGAACTTAGCTAGTTTGTTGATATTAATATAGTATTTTCTGGGATCTATTTTAATCTAATTTAAGTTTTTTTTATACATTGTTTTCAAGTTTTTAAACTACATGCTTTTCTTAGAACGGGATTTTAGCTATTTCTGGACAAATTTATTTAACATTTAGCTGCTTTTAAAATCTGACTGCTTCTTTGGCTCTTTTTCTTGGGCTATTAGCAACCTTTTTTGGTTTTTTTTTTTGCTGCTTTTAACTGCCTGATGACTTAATTAGGCGGCAAACATGAACATTTGTTTGAAGAAAGAAAAGGGCGATCGTCTCCATTGTTGTTGTTGTTTGTTGTTTGCTGTGATGTTGTCTCAATTTCTCTGGCTCTTTACATGCCCAGTGACAACTCCAGCTGTGCCCCGCGCCGCAGGCAGGTAACCCAACTGTGTGATCCCTGCTCGGTCTCCGAATTGAACTCAAACTCGGACTCGGACTCCTTGCCGGGGTCCAGTCCAGCCAGGCCATTGTCTAAGCAGCACACTTCTATTTGCCTACACACACGTACACATACACACACACCTACACATTAGTGTATGTTGAAACACAGCAATATTTCTTAACTTTTGTTATACAATTTTTCAACTAATATGCTTTGGGTAAAAGTGAAAGATGAGAACCCTAGAAAAAAAGGTTACCGACAAAACACACTTAAAAAAAAATGTGCTCGAATTTTGGAAATTTCTGGTTTTATTTTTCCACAAGTGAAAAAGTAGGTCTATCATTTTGTAATTGTCTTTTGAATAACTAAGATGTTAGCTGTAATCTGGCTCTATATTTTATAAATAAATCTTAAAAATATGTGGCCTAGAAATATTTAGTATTGCCAAAAAGTATATGATCATAATAAATTTTCATAATATTTATTCATATAAAACTTCTAGTTCATAAATAGTTTTTGAGTGTAGGGTCACTTTTTTTCTCTATCAAAGGCGTTGTTGAAATTTTTCAAACTGTTTTGTGTGTTTGGAACCTAATGCTGATGTCTTCATTTTCGTATTTATTTGAAAATGTGGAGGTGCCGGCAGTTGCTTTGATCTTAAGTGCGCATTTGAGTGAAACATGTGAGAAAAACGGAGCATCAACATCCTCAACAGCATAATGATCATTATCCTCATCGTTTCCATCGATGGCATCAACAAGTTCTATTTTTCCCCCCCTCCCAGCATAACAAGACCTGCTCATATCATAAATACTACGCTTTTTTCTCTTTCTCCCACATCGATTTGTAAACGAAAATGATAATTAATATCATCGTTAATTCTGATGGGGAAAATCTCTCGACATAAGTGAACGACGGGATCGGTAGCAATTATCATAATCGAATTTTCGTCATTCTTCCATTTTACCCATTTTCAATAATTGTAAATTATTGTTCGTCTCTTTTTTTCTTTTTGGGTGTTGTTTTGTTGTGTTTTGGTGTTGGTAAATCATGTTATTGAAACGATTAGCTGGCAGTTTTATAGGGTGCCAAGCAGCATTAGTAATAGTTCAGAAGGAGGGGGAGCACTTGTAGCGGGGGGATTAAGTGGATCAGTTGTGTAATGCTTAAAGTCGGAAGTTAAATTGACAGCTTATAATGTGTGAATCTTTAAATTTTCAAACGTTCAAGTTAAAATAAAGATTTTTGCGATACCTGTGATCTTTGTGAAATTTAAGAAAACTCGGGAATTTAAAACTAGTAAGAATAGTTAAATACACTCTTAAATACAAAACTCAATAGGTAAAAAATGGACCAGGAGATCTTTTTTTTTTGGAAATTCACCCAATAAATTGTTCAATATATTAATGATGAAAAACCCTAAGCAGATTATTATTTACCAAATTCTTGCTACTGTTAATAAAACAACAAAAGTGTCCTCCTCTTTTCCATTCTAATTAAAAAAGAATATTTTTAGAAACTTATTTAATATTTAAAGATACTTAAAAAGATTTATATTTTTGATCATTTATTTCTTAAAGAAATTACCAATTATATCTGAATATGTTTAATTGACATCTACATTTTCTTAACTAAAAGGATAGTTTTTTTTTATGATGAGTTTGGCATAGCTTTCATTATTTATTAGTTTGCCTTAAACAAATCCTTTGCTCATTTCAGATTGTTCTTGTTTTCTCTGCCAGTTGGCCAGTTGGCCAGTTGTATGTGTGGATATTTGGGGTTTAAGTGCGGCTTAAGCAATTGCAAGAGTTAAATCGGGTTGCGGGCCCACACATAAATCCCATATGCTATCCAATATTTTGCATATACAAACTATGCTTAGCCGGGGATACTGAAACTTTGTGTATGATTGAACAAAAGGCTTTTCGGTTGGACAGCAATTGCAGTGGGATCAGGATGGATATATGGAGTAGGGTAGCGGGTCATTGTTTGATTGGGTTTCTGGTGCTGGTAGTTGCCCAGCTTAAGTAGCTGCTTGTTATTGAAATAGTTTGTGGATGAGCGCATTATATACTTAACACATTTTCCACAATATATCCAGGGCACTGGATTTGCTGAATTGGAATGCGGCTTGAATTTAGCAATCCACTTACCTAAGCCCAAGGAACAACCTTAAGGATCGACAGATCCCGAGCGTCTAAGTCGCTAAAGCAGTTTGCTCTCTAAGACGGTTGCGGGTTGATTGTGTTGATTGTGCCGATTGTTTGAGGCTTGAGGCTCGCATTGTCGAATTATTGGATCGTATACATTGGGATTTGCTTAACTGTATCACCAACTCAAAGATTCGGACTCAGACTGAGTCTCGAATGAGGTAGCACGCGTAGAGTAGAGTTGTTGCTGCTTAACCAGTTTGCGAATTGGCTTAAGTGCTCGACATGCAATTTACAAAGATAACAAGCAGCGAGAAGCAAGAAGCGAGAAGCGGACGAGCAACGGATCTGGCTTACTTATCTTATTACCCGGGTTAAGTGCAGGGATTACGCTGTCGAAAGAGCAGCAGCAGCAGCAGCAGAAGCAGAAGCAGCCAGGACACCAACACAAAAGCAAGTCCTGGCGAGAGTCCAGATGCACAAGCTGATTACCTTCTACTTACCTTCCATGGCACAGCATGCTGCATGCAACGTGTGCCGTTTGTTACACTTTTTGCTACATTTAGACAGCCCCAGGATGAGAAAAAAAGGAGGACACACACAGAAGGAACTCATCTTTGGCTTGTCTACTGTAATCTAAGCCCAGTTTCATTAATGATTCAAGCCCATCATCGGGGGTTGTGCGACCATCTCCTCTCTCTTTCTGTTCTACTTGTGGCATAAATATTTTATATACATATTGTATAAAGATCGGCTAGCTGCTGTCTGCCGGTTTAACCCAAACGCGTTTTGGTCTTAGTCTCTATTGTGTTTCGCAAGGATTGAGTTCTTGAGGTGCTCATGCTGCACAGAGATTGTTGGATAGGCAGCTACCATTTTGGCATTAGTTTTTAACAATTGCACTTATCATAGACTAGACCAGTTTGTTATGCTTTAGTGTGGTAGATGTGTTGAAAAGAGACCGTAATGTGTTAGGTAGTTCGGAGAGGGGAATACATGGACAAGAATAAAGTAAACTGAATGAAATGTGAATGTAAATTTAATAACATTTAATAACAATAGTTCAGGGAGACTCTTTAATAATATTTATTATTTCAAATTTGTTTGAAAAAATGCAGTTTAAATTTGTTAAGAAAAATAAATTGCCCAAAATGTAAATTTTTTGAAGCTTATACTAATGTATAAATAATTTATTAAAGTGTTATGCTTATATCTAAAACTAAAGCTCGAACCACATACTCGTTTAATTTATTTATTTAGATATACTTATAAGCCGACATAAATTTTCCTATCAGTTGCTCATACTAATTTACCCTATTAATAATTATATTTGGGTCGCACAACCTGTCAAAGCATTTAAGCCATTTGTTCAAGGCTGTTTTACCGTAGTCAAGCGACGCTTTTGATTATTATTGATTTATGTCTGATGGACGACCTACTTGCCAGTCACTAAGTAGTTGAATTACGTGTTTAGATTTGCCGACACTTTTGATCGACAGCTGTAGTTACAGATTGAAGCCTTGTAAGAGTCTTGCTCGACTGTGTCACCTATGCAGATTCACTTACCCTTCCCCACCCATCTCTCTCTTTTTGTGTAACCATATTTCTCGCCATTAGAAGCGACCACAGAGTGACCACAAAATGTGTTTTTAATTGAACGCAATGTGTGGCGGCTGCCTAGTTTGGTCATAGCTGAAAGCAATGGTTCAGATGAGGGCAATACATTGAAATGTTTATTAATAAAATAATTGTTAACCCATGGACGCACAAATACTAATCAAATAATGGCAATACAAACAGTAGCAGCGGCAACAACAGCAATGAAAACCTCATCAAATTGTTGCTGCCCAGCGATGAAAATATTTGAAAAATATTTAAGCGATACACAACAAAACCGCCAGCATGTGGGTTGTTCTGCCCCGCACTATATACACTCAGAAAAATTTAGAGTTGACATTTGTATTATAAAATCTTTGGGATAATAATCTATTTCTAAGTGGCTTACAATGGTTTCTTAGGTTTAAAAATATTCTTTAATCTTTGCATTTTTGATCATTTTTACACTTGATTACTTACATTAGATGCATAAGGTTTCTAACGAAATAAATAGGAGTTCCTTTAATATTATAATATTTATCCATTGCTTTTTTTGCTTTACTTATTATTCTTATAATCACACTAAAAATTACATTGTTTTTTTTATCAAAATGCAAATTAGATAATAGTTTATAAAGCATATCAATTTTCTAGTTTCGACGCATTTCTTTTTTTGAGTGTTTGGTAGGTGGATCTACAGTCTATGCGACGGACGAGAGTTGCTCTTTAATTAGTTTCTTTCATTATCTTGGCCTCTCTGTTGACCCGAATTTCAATTAAGTTAATTTACGCGCCACACATAGAGGGCAGCATCAGGGGGCAGGCAGCATCAGTCTGAACTGGGACTCGTACTGCGACTCTTACTCGGACTCTGACACTGGGTGCGACCTCTCGAACGGAACCAATTCAGAATAATAATAACTACTCACACAAACATATACGACAAACTGTGTGTGACATGAATGAATCGTAGAACTCGAGCTCTGCTGGCCAATTGTTAGCGTAGAAATATATTGCTCTGAGATGAGGCAGGCCACAAAAAAGACATACAACTGAAAATACGCGCACAATTAAAAGAAATTATGAATGAGTAAGAATAATGAATGCACTTGAAGTACAAATAAAAAAAGATGACTGGACCCGCTCGCCCAGTTCAAACCGTTGATTGAGTGGGGGAGCTGAGTAACCACAAAACGGAAGTGGGTTCAGTCGGGTCTTGACAAGCACAACTTGGGGAAATATGCCTGCAAAATATGCATGCAACAACTTGGCAACTGAACTCTGCTGTGGGACATTTCGAACATGTTTACAGATGTTGCAGTTAACCACCTCTTACGAGTCTCAGGTGTGCCACACGCGATTTTGAATAACAATTTTATCGAGCTCTTGGTATTACTTAAAAAAATATTCCATTTCTTAATCGTCTTTAGATTTATATTATATAATACAATCTTTATTAATTTATTTATAGTCAACTAAACTCGGTCAACACAATTGATTTTATTTTTGCAACTTGCATAAACTTATATATACCATATTCGTTTTTTGTTAATAATAATAGATTTCAGTTTTTTTTGTAGTGTTAACAAAATACTATAAAAAACTCAAATTGAGTGCTTCCAGAATCTACTCTCAAAGCCAAAAGAACTTACCCTTTTTTTGATGTAATTTAAATACTGGGAACTAATTGCATTTTTAGCTACTTGCCATTGAATCCATTCAATTGCTCTTTGGTAACCCCACTTCCTTTTGATAGATCTTAGGGCTGGATAGAGCCCATGTCAGTTGACAGATTTCACACTGATATGGGACTGGCGGAGAGAAGCAGTCAGTTAAGCAACCATTGACTGCCAACACATTGGACAAATTAAGCCGGGTTAAGGGGCCAGCACAGAGCTGGACCTCAATTAAATTGATTTGGATCAGCGCGGTGGCCTGGTGGAACCAAAAGTGACCAGCCACCAGCATAATCAAGCAAGCACACGCACTTTTCTCTCCATTTCCTTAGCCCTCTCTCTTCCTCTTTCTCTCTCTCTTTTTGTTGTCCGATTATGTAGCAATAAATCCGCAAATGAACCCGCAGCAGTTTCAGTTCAAGTTGTGGAAACGGAATTGGAAGCGTGGCCACTGACTTTTAAGTTGAGCCACATTAACAGCAGCCTTGTTATACCCTGTAATCATTCAAAATGGCTGTAGTGAAGGCTAATAAGCTACGATTAATCGGGTTTTTAGATAACAAATGTTTTATTTTTATACATTCCACTAAATACATACAAATTAAAGAAGAATTTATCAAATTCGGAATTTATATTAATATAAGAAAGTCTTTGAAATTGTAAGAAATTTTGAGTGAAATTAAATACAGAACTTCTTTTCTTTTGTTAATGTGGAGCAAAAAGAAAAAAGGAACATACTTAATTTATAAATACAACCCAACAAACAATAAGTTTATTTTATTCTTAGATCTTAAATTATAGCTTTTAGTATTTTAAAAATAAATAGATAAGAAATCTGTAGCACAAACCGCAGAAGTTATTTGCTGCCCAAAACCGAACAATGCATTAATAATTAAAGCAGTGTTTACAGGGTATCTTTTAGTAAACTCAAGTATTGTTCAGTTGTTGTTGTTGTTGCTGATGTTGCGCTTTATTTGTGCTCGTTGCTGCTGTTAATTGTTACGCAGTTCATTAACACATACCAAACACACACCACACACACCACACACACAAACAACACCACAAACTCAAATCATGCTTGCCCCTTTAAGTTGCCACCCTCGCGTGGCACACGCGACCAGTTCCCAGTTGCCGCTTCCCCTTCCCATTCTCCAGCTCCCTTTCGCATTTCCCTTTCCCATCAGCAGCAGCAACATCAGCTAACGATGACATCTAAGCGGTTGACGCTAACGATGTTGTTGCTCTTTGTTGTTGTTGTTTGTAGTTGTTGTTGTTGCTGTTGGTGTTGGCGCTGCGTGAGTTTTGGCAGTGTTTCTTTTCGTTAAATGCGTGTAAATCAGTTTATAACACATTGTCAACAATTATCAAGTGTTGGGCAAAAGGGGTGCCTTACATTGGGCTGTGTGTGTGCTGGTGTGTGTGAGTATTGAGGGGTGGGTGGGTGTGTGGAGGTAAAGCTGTCTTTTTTAAGAGACTACAACTGGAGTTGATGTGCTAATTGATAAGATTATTATTTTACAAGTATTGTTAATAATAATTTTACTTATTTTGTTCGTTGTATAAAATTGTTTAATCAAAATCTCAATCGATTAATTAAAATTTTAGTCTTTGTGTTGGCTTTAATTTAAATAAATAAAAATTTTTATAATTTCTGCACATATTTTTTTTAATTATCCCCACCAGGAATACTAATAATTTCTATAATAAGACTGCATTTAATTGGAACACTTGTTTTTCATTATAATTGTAGCTTTTCAATTTTGTTAGGGTATTCAGTAGGCAACCAAGCTAAGCAAATGTTGGCCGTTGAGCTCTTTTTGTGCCGCAGTTAACCACCCGTCGTTAACCATACGCCGGGTCACTCCCAAAATCTCAACACCCAACCCCCTGTTGCACCCTTTGGTTTAACCATGCCTTCCCCAAAACAACACCCCCTGAAATTGTACTTGTAGCACACTCGTTTGGCTGTTTATTTGCACAACGAAACACACGATAATAACAACAATAACAAGTGGCATGAGCAGGGTAAGAGATGCCAGTGTCCAGGCGATGTCCTGTGTTGTCCTGCGTCGACTGGAAAAGCTGCTGCACGTGATTTCAACAAAATTTGGCCAATTTGTCAGCCCACAAGGGGCAACCGGGTGCGAGGGAGCAACCCCATAGAGCTGCCCCATAGAAACCCGGGCATAAAGTAATGGTAACTGTAACTATAACAGTTCTTAACTGTTTGCAACCGAATACGCTAAATGAAATCAGATGTCAGCGCAGGGCGAAAGAAAGCGAGAAAAACGAAAGGCTTAACCTAAACCTTAACCCTTTGGCTTTAATCGAGACAAATCCCGCGTACTGATGTTGAAAAATATTTGTGTGGCTAAGCGACGGCGATTAAGCTGAAAAATACGACTCCAAAAACTGCGACACGGTGTTCAACTCCTACGAAATATCAGATTAATACGAGCTAAGCTAAGTCCGAAAATCCCCAGAGAGAGAGAGAGAGATAGAGAGAAAAGGAGAGAGAGAGATAGAGAGAAAAGGAGAGAGAGAGAAAGAAAAGAGAGAGGGATAGAGACAAGATCTAATCCTTGCTTAACTCTTTCGGCATGGCCAAAGGACGAGGCTGAGAACCTGGGCGTAGGTATGAGCAATTTGCGACCAATTTTTGGCTACTGTGCAAAGTCTCAAAGTACTCAACATGTAAACAGACAATATAAACAACGGAAGCGCACAATGCCTGATGTATATGCGTGTGTGTGTACCGGTCTATATGTGTGTGAACGGATACTCAACCCGTTAGCCAGCTCCCTTTAGGTAGTTAATCCGCCCGCGCTTAGGTAGCCGCGGCAGCCTCTGTTTGCATGCATCGCGCTGATCCGTTGGACAAACAAGCTAATCCTGCGGTTAAACTGCCATTGAGTTGATCAAAATAAATGCGAGGACCCGTCAATCGCTACCCGGAAGAACATCGCGATCCGGACAAACAGCAGTGGGCGTACCAACTTTGCCGAACGAGACGCGAACGGGTTAAGCACCGGCCAGATCAGGCCGGAGAACCTTTTAGCCGTGTGCAGAAGGCTGCAGCTCAATGCTCACGGATTTATTTTGGCTGCTCAAATATCAAATATAGGCACAATACCAACAAAACTAAATGCCAGCTATAAATCTGACTGATTAGTAAAGTACTCTCGCCTCCTTTGAAAGTCCTCTTCCCATTTCTCAAAAATTGATTATCTGTGCCATTTTGTGCTCTGCTCGTCTCCGTTTATCATATTTGATTAGCATTTCTCGAATATTTCAGCATTTTATTATTTTTATCAATGAAATATTAAGAGAAAACATTGTTTATGAAATTGAAATTATACGATATATAAAAAAAGTACACTTAAACTACATATTATGGAACCTTTGATTTTATTAACAATTGTTAATATAATTATATATACTTGACTCTTTCGATTAGAACATCATTTAAAGCTAACCCATATGGATATATCAATAATTACGTATTAAAATTTTGTACATAAAGTTTAATAAATTAATTTATATTATTTAAAGTTGTAGAATTTTAGAAAAATAAATATCAAATATTTCTGTACCTTTTTATGCTGTATAAATAAAAGACTTAAACAAAAATTGCTGCCCAGTTTTATTTCTAACATACCAACTGTTTCTAACGATTCTTTGTTGTGTTCATGTCATGGCCCTTTCTATGACCAAGTTAATGCAGAGGATTCTTGGGAACCAGGTACTCCATTCTCTGATGTCGTCGTAGAGCGCACTCCATATACTGACGCCATTGGTCAAATTTCGGTGTGTGGCATTCCTCGCTGTTGCCCAGTTTAAAGATCTTATATCTGAAATTTGTCCAAATTGGCCGATGTGGACGAACACGGTCATAGATCTTTTTTTTCAGCCATCCCTTTATTTTGGGCTCATTGTAGATGGTACTGCGAGCAATGCAAACGGTTTCCACATCTTTATATCTGTCTTGTGCGATTTTTAGCATATATATTTGGGTTAATCTACGATTGGCTAAAACTGAGTACGTACTTTGGAAAGTAATTCACTTGGGGCTCATTATCGATCACCATGCGATTTAGGGTAATGCGTCCACCAACATTGAAACGTGTATCTCGCCACATATTGCCATAGGTGCTGCCCCAAGCGTAGTCCCAGTCGCCATTTTTGATTGTTTTGAATTGCGGCAGGGATATGGTTAGTTCTTTGACATTATTTTTATCATTTCTTTTGTTCATTTTTTTAATATTAAGTTTTTTTTTTTTTTGATTTGTTTGTATGTCTTTGTTTGCCAAAGCGGTTAGTCTGTCTTTTTCGTCAAAACGGGTGGGTTTTGTGCGCATTGGAAATAGTTGCAATTTCTGTTTCCATCTGTTCAACGGATTTTCAGCTAACGCAATTGACGCGTTTATCATCGGTAAAGCATCAGACACTTCTAGCGTAATTAACTGAAAATTAGATTATTAAAATAACTGAATGCATGCATTTATACTATAATAATATTTAGACCTACAGAAACCAATTGGCCGATGGCTAGAAATATCATCGAATTTTTTATAAGCATATCAAAAACTTTACTAGGATTTCGTTTGACTTACATTCAAAATATGTTAGATTCGAATTTCAATTGACATCTGACTGAAGTATGAAGTGGAGCTAAATTTACAAAATGCCAGATATAGTCCATAATTAATTTTTATATTAATTTATTTAGAACAGTTGTTCAAAGTGTAAATTCTCGATAATAGTCGAAAACAATTTCCTTAAAAAATATAACACAAATTGATCACACCCTACTCGCGAAATATGCAAAACAGGGTATACAATTATCTGCTTACCAAACTGTTACGCAAGTAACCAAAACAATTACAAAACAATGGTAATCATAAATATGGTGTGTGTGCACATATTCAATTGAAAAACGAGTACACACATAACACGCACACACAGCTGACAATACTGTGAGGCCCAGCAATTAAAATGCCGTTGCGAGCGCCATTTTGTTTTGACCTGCGGCCCCCATTGTGCGCAGAGAGTGAGAAACAAAGAGCTAGATTGGAAGAGCATGATGTATTTGAGTGTGTATGTTGCTGTGTGTGTGTGAGAGAGTGTGGAGCTTGTGCAGCTTTTGCGCGCATGTCTCCACTCTACACGCGAGCCGCACGTCCAATAGTTTTGAATCTCACACACACATGCACAAGCAAACAAACCGCATTCCGTTGTATTAAGCACAACAACAGCTACAATTCACAAACAACAACAAAAACTGGCCAAACATGGCGTCGCTTTTTGTTATTGTTGTTGTTTCCGCTGCATTTTTATTTTGTTTGTTTTGCGTTTAGTTTTATTTACATGTCAGGTACCGAAACGTGTTGCACCTTTGCAGCTGTCTGTTTCTTGGCTCCAATCAGAGCGCTTCGTCCTTACTCACACACACACACTTTGGTGAAAGCAACGCCCCCAAGAAACGAAAACAATTATTATGATTACAAAATTATTTTTGTTATTGTTGTGTTTTTGTAGCGCTTTGTGGCATTTGCCTCCTGCGAATTGTACCAGCTGTTGCAGTTTTAAAAGTAGATTCTTCGAAAACTTATATTTGATTGCAGCAAATTGCACTAAACTGTTTTGTGGGTATTTTCTCATTTTTTATTGACGAACATGCCCATTATTGGGGTTTTAAAGTAATCTTAATTTTACGTATCGACTTGGTCTTTTTAGGTATTTTTGTTTATAGTTTTGAGGTATCAAAGGTAATATTAAATGTATAAGTTGTGATTAATAAGATCTTATTACAACCAACTAAACTTTAAATATTTAATTTGATGTGTTTATGTGAAATGTTAATGAACCAATTTTATTTTAATAATTTGTTTTATCTTTGATAAATACGTATCTTATTTTAATTATAGGATAAATTGTTATTTGCCAACAAAATTTGACATATCATATCTTCTTAATAAAGTTTTGTGTATCGAGAATATTGAATATAATTATAATTTTTAAGATCTTAAGAAATTCAAAATATAATTGTTGAATGTAAGTATTTAAAATGCAAAAATTTTTATTTATAACTTGATTTGTTTTAATGTGATATGTGGCTTACCAAAATATTATATTTTCCATGTTAAGAAATACATATCTTATTTTTATTGATGATTAATATATTGTATAAATACAAAACATACAAATTCTAAAAATATTTATATGAAGCAAATAAAAATTATACCTGTTGTAAAAAATATAGGGTATACAAAATTTGTATTTTTTTCACTGCTATTTAATAAAAATAATATTTAGAACAAAAAATTGTGGCAAATTTTAAAGAGCGAAATACAGCCAAGGCAGGACAACAATTAACAATTACAACTGTATGTGCGTGTGTGTGTGTGAAACCCATTAAACATGGACCTACAATAAAAACATTGTGTGTAACAAAAGCAGCAGCTGTTCCAAAAAGAGCAAAGTAATCAACAAAAAAAAACCTGGCGTATCAAAATGCAACCCACAAGCCATTATAAGAATGTATGTGTGAGTACGCGTGTGTGTGTGCCACTCGCTCTCTGTGTGTCTTACCCCCACCCCAATCCAACCCACTCCACACTCAGCATAAGCAATAAGGCCAAAAACAATGCTTCGTCGTCTGGCGTTCGTGTCATGTCAGCAGCAATTAGCAACGAATCGGTAAAAATCTGTACACGAGCGAGTGAGCGAGCGAGCTATAGCTGGCGACAGAGAGCGCAAGCGAATGCGGTCCACAGCTGCCATTGGCTGTTTCGTTTGTCGGCTGCGACAGAGCAATAGCCAAAGGAAGCAGCACAAACTGGATTGTGTGATTTTTAACGAATTCTTGTTATTTAGTCTACACAAAACGACACAGCGCAGCGGACGTGTGTGAATTAAACGGCAAATGTTCAGCGAGCGCCCAATTTGAATACGTGTGCGTTACGTATGTCAGTGTTTGTGTGGGAGGCATTTGTGATATCAATTTAATTATATCGATAAACATAAAATAAATAAACATGCAATAACAATTGGGCAAGCTAATAAGAATTTCAAGTGCAAAAATGGTGAAAATCGTTGAAGAACTCAATGCACATCAACCACTTCATCAACATCAGCATCAACATCAGCATCTTCACCAACTGCATCAGCTGCATCAGCTGCATCATCATCATCATCATCATCAGCATCCACATCCTCACACACACCATCCACAGCCAGAAAACACCGTCGGCGCATTGAATCTGAATTTGAATCTGACGCCGGCAACGTTGCTGATGAAAATGGCGCGAACGCCGCATCTAAAATCGAGTTTCTCAATAAATGCCATATTGCCCGAAACGCTGGAGCAGGATGAGGAGCAGCAGCATCGGGATGACGACAACGAGGAACAGCAGCATCAGCGGGAACAGCATCAGAAATATAAAATCAATAACAACAACAACAATAATAGTTCACCACTGATCTCGGAGCCGGATAGCGATGTGGAATCGGACTTGGATGTGACTTCCATGTCGCCAGCGCCACCTGTCGACGAAATCGAAGATGAGGATGCAGATGCAGATGCGGATGCCGAAGCTGATCCCGATGAGGATGTAGAATGTGATAACGATGGTGATTCGGAAACAAAGTCAACAGATGGCAAGCCCATCAAGGATAAAAAGGGCAACGAGAAGCCGCCGTACAGTTACAATGCGCTCATCATGATGGCCATCCGTCAGAGCCAGGAGAAGCGTCTGACCCTCAATGGGATCTACGAGTACATAATGACCAATCATCCTTATTACCGGGACAACAAGCAGGGCTGGCAGAACTCCATCCGACACAATCTCAGTCTGAACAAGTGTTTTGTGAAGGTGCCGCGACACTACGACGATCCCGGTAAGGGTAACTACTGGATGCTGGATCCATCGGCGGAGGATGTATTTATTGGTGGCTCCACGGGGAAGCTGCGAAGACGCACCACCGCTGCCAGTCGCTCCCGCTTGGCGGCGTTCAAGCGATCGCTAATCGGTCCGATGTTTCCCGGCCTGGCAGCGTATCCACAATTCGGACAGTTCCTTACATATCCACAGGCGGCGCCCAGTCTGCTGGCCAGCATGTATCAGCGCTACAATCCCTTTGCGCCAAAGAGCCCGGTGTCCATGGTGGGTCATCCGGCAGCGGCAGCAGCAGCCCCGCCTCCTCCGTTCGTGAGTCCGGCTAGCAGCCAGGAGCTCTATCAGCGTCTGCAGTATCAGCAACTGTTGCATCAACATGCTGCCGCGGCGGCATTAGCTGCACATCAGCGGCAACTTAGTGCGGCGGCAGCGATGCCATCAGCGCCGGCGCCACAACCACATATGACGCACCTGGGACAGCCGCCCTCATCGCCAACCAATCTTCACCATCAGCTCGAGCAGCAGCAGGCGCACAGTGAGGCAAATTCGCGTTCACCCGTCACAGTGGTCACTCGCAATAGCTGAAGGAGCGCCCCTGCAAGCAGTGTAGTTAGTGTATAAGTATTCGTTGTACATAGGAACACCCACGACTGATGCGCCTAGACGCTTGTAAATAGACAGAGACAGAGATATAGATGGAGACATAGACAGACAGAGAGATAGCTCAAATTGTTACCTCGGCTAGCCGACGTTTAAATACCCTTGCAGCAGTTAAAATGATATAAAATATATTTAAATACAAATATTATTAATAGTTACATATTTTGAAAATTTAGAAAATATATATATATCTGTGAAAACAATTTAAATAGATTCATATATTATAAATATTTATTCACATCTGGCAATTTTTCAATATAACAGATTCTAAGAAGTATTTCTGTCCTTATAAACATTTTAATTTCTTCACAGTTCCTCAAACAAAGACGTTCAAATCACTATTCTATTAATATATATGGGGCACAATTTGTTTTCTACAGAATTTTTAAAATAGCATTATTAAAATTCTCAAATTTTATTAATTAAAAATCAAGAGATTTTCATTTGAAGCAAACTTTTTGTTTATGAAATTAATGAATTCTAAAATCGCAGACGTTCTTATTAAAAAAAATCGTATACAAATTTCTTAAAGTTTCCAGAGAATGTTTTAAATGCTAGTCAAAGAACATTGCTGGATGCCCAAAAAATGTGGTCTAAATTTCTCATGCAGTCTCCAAGCCAGCAATTCTCAGAAGATTCTTCGCTTGCAATCATGCTCAAGGTCCAAGTTCATCTTTTATAATTTAATTTACAATATCTTGACAAAGGAAGTCCTGACTGAAGTTGTTGCTTTAAAAACTTTAGTCTTTTGTGTCATTTGCAACAATTATTCGCCAATTGGAATGAATCTTAAATTAACAGCATAATTAATTTGATGAAAAAATCTTGTAATATTCTCAAGACGCTTACAAGGGTATTTTGTGTAACAGATGGTTTTGAGAGTTTCGATAATGATAACGATGACGATACTTAAGCGCAGCAGGCAATTGAAACTAAGCACTATTTAATTTATATTATTATTACGATTATTATTATTATGTACTTTAGAAGGCAGGCGAAATAATAAATTGAAATTCTATTGAAATAAAAGAGAAATTGCGAAACCTAAATCGACTTTTCACTGACTAAATTGAACTGCAGTGCGTTCAATTAATCTGTTGTCGCTCCCCAACAGGAAGTCCTTAATAAGTTGCACACATGCTCACTGACACATACACACACCCACACACACATACATACAATGGCAATCTGTCGCTTAAAAGCGCTGTAAAAATTGCGCGCTAAAAGCCACCATTAAGTGTCAAATCAAATAAAATTTTAGCGCATGTCCCACACACGCCACAAAAAACAACAAGAACAACAACACTGACAACAACAATAACAACAAAATGCGCGGGGCAATTGAAGCGTGCGGAACTCGGATGCTGCTTCTGCTGCTGTTGATCAAATTGTTTTTACTGACTTGCTAGTCATTATGTTGTTGCCGTTGTTATGGTTGCACGTCTCCAATATGTTGTCGGGAATGGAAATGGGAATTGAATTTCCTGAAGAAATGCGGGTTCGACAAACAGTCAGACGGACAAACAGACAGCGGGACAGACGAGCAGCGTTGGCGTTGATCTTGAAGATGTGCAACCAAATGGAATAAAGTGCGATTTGAATTACTTGCGTGCTGTTCCTGCCAAGCAACAGCAATTGCAAATATTTCCATAGTCCAAGATTAGAAAGGCTCTTCTATGATTTCCAGACTTGCAAGAAATGTAAGAAAAAAATATATTGATTGGATGGTATATATGTTAATAGATCAAAAATGTGTAAATCAATTTATATTCCGATTTTGACGAATGAAGAAGATTATTTATATTTAAGGTATTTGATTTTAAATTAATTGAATTGGTGATTGAGAAAAGTGCATGTAGAAATAATAAAAATATATATATATATAGTTTGATTTTGATTTGATTTATATATATATATATATATATATTATTTGATTTAAACTTAATTTTATTTGATTTTGAGAAAATTAAATATTTGCTGGTTCTAACTCGAACAGGTAAAATTTGTATCTAATTACATGTAAAGTTAAAAATGTATTCCCTTATTTTATTCGTTCACTTCTTAGTGGAAATTACTTTATAAATTATAAATTGCAATTACTTTGAAAATCACTTTATCCAATTTTGAAAAATTTTGAACATTTGGCCAATTTACCAATGATAACTTAAACATCGATCAACTACTTTAGTTATAATAAATTTCTATGAATATATATAAATTATATTAAAAATATATGTTTTATTCTTTTGCATAAAATATAATATTTGATATATATCTCAACCCACTTCATAGTTCTTTAGCATGTGTTTGTGAAGATATCAAGAGATAGTGCTGTCAACACTCAATAACCCACATAAGTCAACCCAAGTTAATCAGTTGAGCTCCACACACACACCACACACACACCAGTTGCAGGCGATGAATCTTCATTACAACTGCTAGCAGCAGTTTATAAATCACAACAAAGTTAAACCAGAAAAACTGGCGCCAGTTTCAATCTAAGAAAAGTTTCTTGAACTTGCTGCTGCCGAACCCAGACCCAAGACCCGAACCGAAACCCGATTCAAACCGAATCCGAATCGGAATCTGAATCTGAATCGGAATCATGCACTCAGATCTTCATCCATGTGAACGCATTCAGCTTAACTGGCAATTGAGGCAACTAGAAGTGACATCATATATAGGATAATTCACTCGAAATGTTTATACAGCCCATAATCCGTCGCATAAGGCGAATAAATTGAAAGAAAAATGTTCTCGGCTGGAATGATGATGTTGATGATGATGATGATGATGATTATGGAGCCTGGTTCGTCAGAGTTTACGTGGAAATGAGACAAACAAATAAATTTACTTTGATTGAATAATGGTCGCATAATTGGCAACTTGAATGGAATTGAGTAGCAGGCAAAACAGATGCTACAAACTCAATTGAAATTGTTACAACAGACATCTCCGTCAACGATGTTGCAATAAGATAAGACGAATCATCACATCAAGCACATAAACAGACATATCGTCCGACTATATAGCGTATATATATATAATGCCATAATTCTATGTATTCGCGCGCATTAACTAACTGAATTGGATAATCTCATTCTGATTCTCATTCTCAGCAATTGAGTCAGCGGCAAAGCAAGTTCTCGACTCAATATACCCCATATATAATATCAAAGAATACAGTTTGTAGTTTTTTTTTAATTTTGTAATGAAACTTAAGTATTGAGATTCAATAAATCCCAAAGCAGAGTAGCTTGAAGACTCGTTAGGAGCATAATTTATTTTTTTATTAATATTTTGTAAATTTACATGTGAATATCATTTAACTGACTTTAGTTGTGTATATAACCCAATTGAGGACTGTAAAATGTGTAGGGTATTTAAAAAATGTCTGAGCCGGCGACTGGCGTCGCATTGTCGCCAATTGTTGTCTAAGATTTGGTTTAAATTGAAATGTGCAACTGTGAAATGTCAGGCGACAATTGTCAGCTAGATGGATGCGATATATGTTCCACATACGCCCCGTTCGCCATGCCCCACACCAAAGCAGAGTGAAGAGAGTTAGATTTGTGTCGTGAGCTGCAGTTTATTAACCTGAAAGCGACTACAAGTGATTCATGCAGCTGGGCAAGTGAATAAGATTTAAAGATGCAACAACAACAAAATGAAAACCAGTAGCTGAAGACATGCAAGGGCTTTCCAGAGAGTTACTAAGGGGTGTGGAGAGAATTGGAAAGCTGTTCAACTTGCTGGCTAGCTGACATCTTGTTCTTGCTACACCTTTCTAACACATTAATGATGCACCGCAGAGATTTTTAATAGCAATGCAAGAATGTGCTGTAAATAATATTTTTTTATTATATCACATCTTACACAGTTTTTATAATAGATAAAAAATATATAAAATCTATTTCTTGAGTGAATCATGTGTGCTATACTCTAAAATGTTATCTAAAATTAAGCTTTCATTGCTAGCACATCTAATGCAATTGATGAAAGACATGTTTAGATAGATAAAAATATATTTTAATTCGGTTCTTTTGTTAATTATCTTTTTATATATTAGGATTTAAAATTGAACTTGTTTCGTTTGCATTGCTAGCAGAAATCATAAATTAGACTTCAAGAAGAACGACGGATGTATTTCTAAATATATATATAATTATCTAAATATATAGATAGTTACATTTTCTACTAAATTTATACGTGCACCTACTTTAAAAATTAAATAACATTTTTTTTTTTATTTATTTGTTATATGCATAATAACAAAAAGATATCGCACCCAATAGGCCTGATTTAGAAGTGAATGACTTGAAACGAGAAAGAAACTGTGCCTCAAGGCTTTTGTGAGTTTGCAACTTGGGTGTGCAGTATGTAAATAGATTGTTGCCAGTGGTGTAGTAGCTGATGCAATTAGATGAATAAAAGTGCACAAGCCACATTATGTGGAGTTGATGTGGGGAATGTTATTACTGAAAGGCTGCACGCTTAACAACCAAGTCACGCCCTCTGCGAAGGGGGCCACACCCACAGCAAATTGTTCGTCATCGTCATCGGTTGCAAGTCTAATTTTTTTTCTGTTTTTGTTTTTGGGTTAAAGTTGCAGAGTTGTCATGGAACCCCAACCAAGCCAACCGACCAGCCAACCACATGAAAAGGCAGCGAGCCGACGAGCGTTGAGCATTTTGAGGCTGTCATGAATAACAATGTTTAAAATCGCTCATTAGGAGCGAAATTTTGTAAACTGAACAAGCGATAAAGATCGCTCGTAACTGAAGAATGGCTAAGCTCCCCCTGAGCCGCACAAATGGCGCCCCTCCCCTCCCCATAGGACAGAAGCGGACGGACCAATGGTAAAAAGCGCACGGCTCGGAACAATGGAACAGCAAAAGCGTGTGGAAATAATTTGGTTACAATTAAATAACAAAAGAATTTGTTTGGCAACTCTGGTGCGCATTTTGGCCAACAACTGTAGCCGCAACTCGCAAGTGGCAGTTGCCGCAGGTGGCAAGACTGAGACGGCAGACGTTCAACTTGGCGGCATTACAAAGCGTACACTAAAAAAAGCAAAAAAAGTTTGTAAGTTATAATATTTCAATATAATATTTTTTGCAGAAATTTTTTATTTATGTTTATTTAACGTAATTTTTTTATATTAAATCTAACTTAAATTTTTACTTCGTATTTGTCATTGATATGTAATTTTTCTGCTTGGAAATGAATATGTTTTTTTGTGAGTGCATATTGTGCCGAGCACCCCCTCATTCTCCAGGCTTTTAGCCATTGTCCATTGTTCAGCTGCCTCCTCGCTCCAGATTAAGTCTGCGTCGCCATGCGGCGTTTATAATTAAGCAGCGGTCAGCTGCTGCTGCTGCTGACTGAAAAACTGTCTGTTTACCATAACAAAGAGGGGCACACACCAGGGAAAAACACCTTTCCAGCAAACGACACACTGCCTCCCCACCACCATACCTCGCAGAGTGCGCACTGCCCCCCGCCTTGAGATCTGGTGTTAATGTCTGTGTTTATGGCCTAAGTGAATAGCCAGACAGGTTAACCCAAAAAAGCGTTGCCGACTTATTTGAGGTGCGCAATTATCGTCATTAGTCGACGTCTCTGTATCTCTACCTAACCGTGCCATGTGCCCCGTACCCCGCAACACAACCACTACCCCTGCCCAGCCACTGGCTGTTGCCTTTGGCATTGTTCGCTTGCCGCTTTAGTTGCGGCTTGTTGTGTATCGATGAGCATGTTATAATTTAAGAAAAAAAAAATGATTTCTTTATGCCAGTCACAGTCACAGCGACGCGTCACACTTATCATAATACATAATACATAATCATCATCGTCATCATCATCATCAATGCTCGCCACAGCTCATCCAATTATTACAGTTTAGCCAGGCCATAAGTCAAACAAAAGATATCTCCGCTCTGCAAACCCCCCACTTAGCCAGTTGCTCCGTTAACATGCAGTTTTTTGTATCTTCCAATTTTTAATTATATTTGTGAAATGCATATCAAATGATATCAAATCATAAAACTTATATAGATATTTTCAATTGCAATAATTTTGTCAATAATGAACAAATTTTTCTTTATATCTAAAATTATGTTTCAAATTTCAATCTAAATTTGTGAACTTAAGTTCATCCGAAAAAAACGAAGAAAGGTACAGATAAAAGTGTTACACTTTCATAATTATATAAAAGCCAATCCAATTTTTAAATAATTAATACTCCTAAGATCGATTTCAGTAGATTTTGCAAATTAAAAGTCGGGAAATTTAATCTAGAGAAAAATATTTTTGTTTATCAGGTAAACATGTTAATTACAATCAACCTTTTCTTGAATTTCACTTGATATTTTAATTTGCCTTTGCTGAGTGAGGCACGTGTTGGATAACAGCTGTAATAACTCGATTTTCAGCAAATTTGCGTTGATCTTATGGTTTGATTATCTGCTTAAGGACCAGAAATCCTTTTGTATTACACAGAATGTTACCCCAACCAGTGGTTCAACTTCTATATTGTCTGTGCATAAAGTGCCATATCATTTATCGTATAACATTGAATGAACTACTTATAGGCAGCATCCTTTGCCGCACAATGCTGCACCGAAAACGCATTAAAGGATAACTCACTCCTTGGCCAGCCGCAACTGTCCAACAGATTAGGGCCAATAGAAAAATGGCAATACACATAGAAAAGTTGCAAAAGGTTTCGCTGCATTCTATTCGTTGCTCAATATCCTGCAACTTATCTAAACATGTTGCAACACAAAAGGTCAAGGGATCTGTGGCCATTGGATACTATCCGTGAAGCGGCTTAGGATTGTCTTTCACCCGAGCAGCTGTGTCCGCAATGACCATTTTTATTCTTTTTTTTTTTTTTGGTAATATGAGCAATAATATTTTGCTAGACCAAATTGGCTTAAGATTTGGCAAACATATTTCGTGTTTTTTTTCTTGTGGGGTTGAGAATTCCGATTGTCTGAGATATATATATTCACTTGCAGCTGTTTTTGTGTAATTTCCTGGGAAAGCTTTTCAATTTGTCAGGCCAAAACACTTGAGCACTTAAAAAGGCGCATGAATATGAGCCAAGGACTCGCTACTGACTTCCTATCCTGACTTCCTGCTTGCTGCGTCTCCACTTCTTGCGGCTTCTGTGTGAGTATCAGTGTGTGTGTGTTTGTGTGTGTGTTAGTGCATGTGCGTGTGTGTGAACAATTTGATGTGTGCGGCAAACAAACTGATTGTTTCAATGCGCTGCTTGCGTCGTTTTGTATTGTTGGGAAACAGTCGAAATGAACTCATTGATTCCAATTGACTGATTTCCATTGCAGTTAAGTGTCTGACGCGGCCAAATGCCAAACTGCCGCGCGTCCTGCCACACAGGACACCGCGTTGAGCCTCGAACGTCGCTGCCTTGTTGACTTTTGGGCGGCGCTGGCAGCTGAACGTTGATCGGGGAGTAGTTTTTTTTATATGGTATATAATGCCCTAGCTGAGGGTGTTTTAAATTTGTTGAGCGTTATGTAACTGACTGAAAACTATTACTTATTAAATATATAAATACATAGTCAAATCAGTCTTATTGCTCCCGACTAATTTTTTTGTAATTGCTTTACAAATTAAGTAATAAATTTGAATTTATACTTATATATGAAACTCTTTCTAAATCTCAAACTTTTCAAATTTTGTATTTTTATAGATATATTACAGATAGTTTTCTTTCAAAATTTATTGAGTACATCGTCATTTCTAAATACAAAATATAGTTATGAGTAAATATTCATAATATAACAAGTTTTTTATGTTGAATAAAGAAGATAAAAAGTTATGTGAAGAGTATTAAGTTGTTCGTGGTGTTTTAGCTGGCTGTTACTTATTAGTTTCAAAATTGGGGGTAATTGTGTGGCCCTAGGTGTATGGGTTGAAGTTTTCGAGTGGAGTGCCTCGTTAGCTGCTGTCGAATGTGCCACACAAGTGGCTCACATCAGCGGGGGCAAACAACTCGGCTCAACGGCGCTTCCCAAGAAATCGCAGAATGAGCTACTAGTCCAGGTCCAATTGCAACTGCAAGTCCAAGTTTGAGTTGAAGTTGAAGTCGATGTCAGCAGGCAAAGTTCAAAGTTGCTGACGTCGTCGTCGTCGCCGTCGTCGTCGTCGCCGTCGTCGTCGCTTCCGTTCAATTGACAATTGAACTGCTGCTGCTGATGATGCTGCCTCCAGCTGCTGTTTAAGTCTCTCTTTCTCTCTAGATTCAGTTGCAAGTCGGTGTACTTAATTTCCCGTTTAAAACGCCATTCATTCAATTAAGCCAATGAATTTGAGGCTGCCCCCAGAATTGTGAGGAAGAAGTGGGCAGGTCGGACAGGGGACAGATCTTCAAGTTGTCGTTCTCCACTTTGACTAATCAGACGCGGGTCAAAATATTTACCACTTGACCCGATTGATTTAATTAAATAGTTGCAAGACATTCAACCATTTGTTGTCGCGCAAACCCGAAAGCTACAAAACGCGAGAGCAACTTCTGAGTGACTGTGTCTCTCTCTACCTCTCACTCTCTCTGTGTCTCTCTCTCTCTTTCTCTCTATGTCCCTCTCCCTCTCTTTCGGAGCTATCTACTTGCGTTACTCACGTTCGTTGCACGATCTTCGACGATCTTCGTCATCGGCTGTCAACACAGATTTCGCATTGCTGCCCCCAACTGAAGACGTGTTAATTAACGAGAGTTAACTAATTGTTGTTAGCAAAATACTTTCGTAATTTGATACTAAATTAATGTTACGCTCAACTGGGTCGATCTGCGCTTTTGTGTCTTGCTCCAGTCTAACGCACAGTGACACAAAATCAAAGAGTTGCGTAAGGCAAAAGACAGCTAATGAAATTCACTTTTTGCTGGGCGATTGTGTTGATATATTTTCTATTAATTTGAAACGTTTCCATAAACATTCTCTTACATTGTTTATTGAAAATATGTTGAGTAGTTTGCCAAAAAAAGAAATATTTCTTAGCATTATTATTAATGAGCTTTATAATTTGCTATTTAGAATTTTAAAATCTTTTAATTTTAATATTCAAATTTGTTGATGTATACTTAATTGTAAAGATTTTCTTGTGGGCATTCGTTTAAGTGATTACCTTACTAATTAAATATTTATGTTTAATGTTGACTCGCTATGAAAGAAACATTAATTATTAATGCATATTTACGTATTTATTTGACATATATTTTAGTGGACATATTTTCGTGAAAGTATTATATTTTAAACATTTTTTCTTATCTATCTAATACGATGCTCTTCCGTTTTTATCAAGTGCAGAGATTTTTTTTAAATATTGCTAATTGAAAACTTTACTTGGAGATTTTTTTCTTTTATTCTAATATTTTTCAAATAAAATGATATTTATCAAAATTTGATGGCGTTATTATTAGCTGTTTGCAAAAAAGCTGGAAGACTTTAAGATATTTTATTCGTATGTTATGAATGAATTGAAAGTGTTTAAGACATTAAAATATAAATGCATAAGTTTTGAAATATTTAAGTAAAGATATTTTCTTCACAGTTTTAATTTTTTTATACAATTTTGTTAACTATGCGATTCATTGCTACTATTTAAATATTCTTCGTTGACACATTAAATTAATTGACACAAACTTCACTCAGATGTTTTTTCTTAGAGAATTTTCTTTCTTTTTTAAATCAGATTCCAAAAAAATAACAAAATTTGCAATAGAGCTGATAGACTTTTAGAGATTTTAAAAGCCACTTACTTCAAATAAATATCTGAAGCTATTTGTTTTGTAAATCAGTTGCTTGCTCCAATGTACCGACTCCAAGCCACCAATCGTTGTTGTTGTTGTTGCTGCTGTTGTCGCTGCTCATGTCGTGGAATTGGGAATTGGATACCTGAGCGTTGTCCAATGGCCACAGAAATCTGGTTTGTTGTGTGTTGTGTCTTGTTTGCGTTGTGTTGTGTTTTGCAATTCGCGCGCGCCTGCCTCATGGACTTAAAACCACAGCATCTACCCTTGTGATCCAAGCGGCGGCCATGGGGGATGCGGGAAGGAAGAGAAGACATCAATGAATCGTTTGGGCAACGCCTTAAATGTTTTATTGTTTTAGCGGTTCGTAAACGAGCCACGGCGCTTGGCAAATTCACAGAGAGCGTCTGATATGAAGAGAGGGGTCTCTGCGATCTATTGGAGACAGCAGCAGAAGCAGCGGAATAAGTTCCATAAATCAAAATCTATAACGTTTTAAATATTCATGAGCAACGTGTGAACAACAAGAGGCCAACATGCAAGCAAACGGTAGGCAAGCCGGGCTGTAAAGGAAACGACGTAATGTATTAATTTCATTATTGCCATATTTATTCACATGACAAGAGGACACAGGATGCATCAAGAGTGAGAGAGAGAGAGAGATGGTATAGCAAGGGGGGTGCGGGGTGCTGAGTTGTGCGCGCAATTTAACGGCATGGCTGGCAAAACGGGAGCAGACATTGCGACATATAAATGACAAGGACACTCCCATATTTAGCACGTTTTAACAGCCACGCACAATGGCAACTGTGGCCAGGACATTATTCGGTGGTGCCTGGTAGTCCTCGCTGCCAGCCAGCCTGCCTGCCTGATGCTGCTCCTGGTGGTGGTTCATCCTGTGGCACCCTAAAAATCACAATTAATGCGCGCGCGGGTTAAATGAAATGGAGAATGCCATTCCTAATTAATGTGATGTGTGTGTTTCTCTCGCTCTCTACCTCTCTCTCTCGCTCTCTATCACTCTATTATCCTGGGCACCCTTTTATATTGTTGCCGCATTTAGCTTGGGCTGTCGTCGCAGCCATTGTTGCTACCCAGCCGCAGGATGAAAGATTTCGTATTATATATTTTTATTTTTTTTTTCGTTTACAAATCTGAAATTTTCTGTTTCCATTCGCGCATCCTGCCCAGAATGCCAGCCGCTTTTATTTATTTGTGTTTATAATACAACAAAATCAGCTACGCTTGCACCCGGCACCAGGCACCCTGTTTACCCCTGCCCCTGGCCCTGCTCCGCATCCCAATCCTGATGCCTCCTGCTCGGACTTTGACATGGCCGCTGCCTCAACATAAAACTGGTTGCCTGGCAGTCGCTACCACAACCGCTCTCCTCTCTCATCCACTCTGGCCCAGCACCACCCAACTCCCAACTCCCAGTTCGTCTCGGTTGTTCGCCTTGTTGTTGGTTTTGACTGCAATGTCGACGTGATGTTTACATTTATGGATTATTGTTTCCGTATGTCCTGGGTCCTTGCTGGCTGCTTGCTTACCGCCTCATAAGCTCCGCACAATCATCCTCATCAGCATTTTTTTTTTATATATGCGTGCCATGCTTCACTAGAGCAGCTACATTTACAGTGGGACGAGAGTTTCTAATACTTGTGGCTGCCTTAAGTGCGGTTAATTTAGCCTGAGGTGTTTGCTTGAAAGCACTTGAAAAGCCACAACTTTTTACAACTTTTGAAAGAGTTGAGTTGAGTTTTAAACTTTGTTAAAGTTAAACTGTAGGACTAATTATGATAAAGTTTGTAGCTATCAAATTCGATAGTCAAAAATATTTTTGATCACCTTTTTGGAATTCTGTAAGGTTTATATGTTTCTATATATTTTAACAAATATAATAAAATAATTAATATCTTACTCTTATCTCTATGCCTTAATAAAATATAACAATTATTTAAATGTTTCGCAGATACTAAAATTAAAAACTTGGAACCACCGAAAGATATTATTTAAGTAATAATATTATTTAAACATTAAATAATAATAATATTTAAATATTTAATAACATTCTTACTTAAATATATAATAGCTGAATATTTAATAGCTGAAATGTTTAATTTATTATAATTACTTACGTCATAATAATAATAAATTAAACATTTCAGCTCTGTTTATGCTTTACTTTATTCTCAATGTTCGTTTTCTCAATTCGTATTCAATAAACTCGGTCTCACACACTTTTATTGGCATAGTTTTGCCCCACAGTGCGCATTGCAAATGTCAAGAAACGATGCCTTATTGGGCTGCTCTACCTTTTGGTTTTGCGTTTTCCACTTCAGTTGCATTTGATTTGCTTGCGTTTTGCTTCTTGCTGTCCGACGACTGCTTAAAAACCGTTCTTCGATTTTACACACACTTACACATACACACACCTATACAAACACTCACTTTTGTTTCAGTTTGCTGAAGTCGCATTGAGATTCAAATAAATAAAATAATATTTGGTATTTCGCACCCTAAATACTGAGGCGAGTTTCCCTTGCCCCCTCGCCGTTATTCTCCCCTTCCCTTTAACCCTACCCCTACCGCCAAACAAGGCTTTCGCTAGCATTAGTTCGGCTTGATAACTGTTAAAGAGACGTTGACGTTGAGGTAGTTATTAATATTTCTCTTTATTTTTATTTTCATTTTTTTATGATTGTTGTTGCTGTTGTGATTCGCTACGACATTACACACGTATACATATGTATGTATGTATATAAGTATGTATGTGTATAAGTATGTGTAAATGTATATATTACTGGCCCTGCTGCGCTGAGGTCTTAATCTGACCAAAAGTGTAAACCAGCCAAGCAACCCCGGGGGGGGGGGGGGTTTCTGTTTTCAGGGCATATGCGAGTAGACAAGAAACGGCGCATATGTTACAGTTAACCCCCAACCCCTACATCACACACTCAATCTCTCTCTTTATCTCTCTCTCTCTCTCTCTCTCATTCTCACTTAGTGTGCGTATTACACGGATTTATATTACGCTCTATTGACTTTTGCCTGCTGCCTCATCCAAGTGGCCTTTTTGGGTAACGAGTGGGCTTAGTCGGGAATTTGGGATTTGGGATTCGTATATCACGCTTATAGATATGTATGTACATACGTGTTTGTGTGTGTGTGTGTGTAGGGTATCTGTCTTTTGGGGTGTTTGCCATAAACGCAGATTAAGACATTAATTTAATTGCCTGACATTGCGAGGTGTGAATTATAAACTGATAGTTTCGCAAAAATCTCGGCTGTTATTTGCACATTTGATTAGCTGCTCCTGTCACAGTGTCAACAGTGGCAGTGGGGAAAATCTCTGCTTGATTTATGTACTGTTAGTAAATGTTGATTTTCCCATGGTCACCACGACTGACAACAAAAACCCGGGAAGTGAACGACTCTTGATTTGCTCAGATGTAAGCAGGTTTTTCATTGCATTCTTTTTGATACAGAAGTTTGAAGAGCTTTATGAAGGATAAGAAAAGGAATCGCTGCTGTTTAATGGAATGGTCGAGTAACTGGATACAGTGTGAAAAGATTGAATAGATAAGGTGATTTTAGGAAAGTGCTTAAATTGAATATATTTAGTTATTCATTTCATAAAGTCCGTTGAAAACTCAGCAAATATTAGTAATAAAAAGAGCTTAAATCGTTTTTTAATATATCTCAAACATTTTCTCAAACATCTAATTCAAATCTAGTTTACAAATCTAATCTACTATTCCGAATGCTACTGACGCTCTTCACTGCATTTGCGGCAGAGTCAACAAATTGAGACATTTAGTTGGCACTTGGCTTAAATGCCAATGCTACTCGCAACTGTTAGTCCAAGCCTCCACCCGAACGCCACTAGCAACATACATCTGTGCAGCATTCGAGAAGATCAGTTAAGTGCCTGGCAACAAAAATATTATCAATAATAATTTTCACAATATTCAACTGGAAATTTCACAAAGAGCCAGGCTATGGCAATGGCCTAAGTCTGAGTATGTTGTCTCGCAAGACTTGGCTAAGCAGCAAAGTTGGCCAACTGTCCAACTGTTGGTCGGCAACTGCTTCTCGTAAATCGCACTGTGATGCCAACAACAACAAAAACATTTGAGCCACAAACTGGCGAACGCTTTTTGCTGGCTGGGCAAAAAATGTTAATTAACTTTTCAATCCTTAAATAATGAATGATCAACGCATCCGCGGCGACACGCTGAGTTCCTTTTTATCACTGAGCCTCGGCGAGTTTGCCTCCTGACTCCGCCGGAGCCTGAGCTTGAACCGCTTCTCACCGACCCCAACCAAATGAGCAGACGCCAAACAAAACAGCAACAACAAGAGAAATCAGCATAACACAAACGTGCCTGCAACTGAATACCCTTACACATCGATTATTTATTTTACTTTTACTATGTTTACTTTCATTTTAAGTTATTATTATTATAATAACATTATTATGTCATCAAAGTAAAATTGTGAATATAGCAAGTCAAAATCCATATTATATTATGCCTTATCTCAAGACTTAGTAAAATGCATTCCATGAAACTCTTATTATCAAGGTTAACTTTTGAAATTTTATTTTTATGTTTGTTATTACTTTTTACTGTTTCTAGATAACTCAAATAATTTTAAAAACTTTACTCTATAGATAAATATTTATTTATACTAGAGCTCCCAATGTAATTGTATGGTAATTTTATAATATTTTAGAATCAAATAAGTATTCCATTCAAAATGTTTAGTTTGAATATTTTAGTTATGATAATAATTATAGCTTTCTTTCTTGGTATAGTTTAAAAAATTAAATTTTAATCGTTTTCTTGCTGATCTTTAAGGCTATATATACATAAGTATTTATTGCTATCAGTTTCCTTTTTTTGTATTATAAATCATGGCATACTTAATGATATTATACATCACAAACAAAAAAGAAGTAACATAATTTTTTTTATTTTAGTTTGTAAATTTTTTAATAATATACCTTAATACAAGCTTAAAAAACTTATGCATTTGTAAAATGTGTACTGCAAAGCTTTGTAAATAATTGTAATATCTAAAGCAAGAGTATTGGAAGTGAGACAAATATAGTCATATTCTTTCTTGCTCTCCCCCTTTCTGGGTGTGTGTGTGTGAGTGTATGTTGTTGCTCTGGTGATCTGGTGATATTGCCTTGTATATAATTTATATGCAATACGATAAATTTATGTGCTGTGCGCGCGCATGCGCCTGCAAAACAGCGACTACCGTCGGAGTCGGAATCGGAGTCGGAGTCAAGGGGAGTAGTGGAAACTTGGAGTTGGAGTCAGGGTTGGAGTAGCTGCTGTTGCCGTCTAGTTGCCGGCACGAATCGCATTCAAATGGGTAAAAGGGAACGTCTCTACTATGGCCAAATGTCAGCGGGTGAGCCGAGTGTTTACACGCAAATTTACACTCTCATTTGTTGGCAGCGAGATTGTGTTGTTGCAAATCCGCAAATCGGTGGCTGATGTTGCTGTTGCTGCTGCCGTTGCTGCTGTTGCAAGTTGTCTCGGCCACCGCTTGCCATAAATAAAGTTTTGTATTATGCGCACTCGCATTTGGCAGCGCATCCCACAACAGCAAAGCAGCACCACTGCATCTGCACCACACACAGCACCACACTCTTTGCCAGACTTGTAAGTAGTTTGGGGCACGGCAATTATCGCTCACTGTGCTGAGAAATTGGTTTTTGCCACTTCGCACTTTCATGATTTTCAATCACGTTCAATTTTAATTGAAAATATTTTCAAATGTTACGCAAAACGAAAAAATTCAAAAAAATAAAAATAAAATTATAATAGTACAAATAAATAATTGCAACATTGTATGCTTGCAACATGGCGACGGTAAGCAATTGCTGAAGATGCATACAAGAGCATTCAAGCGGTTGTTGCCGCAACATTAAAGGATGCAATTTATTCCATCTTTGATATTTCACAGTGTGATAGTTATGACAACTTAAATTTAAATATATAGAAAAATGGTATTAATATTAATCTATGTATATTTGGTTAAATTAAAGATTTAACATTTGCATTTTAATATATTGATTTATAATTTGTATTTGGCTGATGTGATCTCAATTTGAATATGCTTTGAGAGCAGGCATTTTCTTTACCCCTGTTTCTCTCAACATATCTATCTTGCTCTACTTTCCTCTTTCCCTCCCCTCTCTCTCGCTTTTTATAAACTAATTTGCATAGTTTTGCCTACAACAATTAAATGGATGACCACATTTTGCCAGGCACGACGCACAATAGCGCATATCATGGCTGTTCTAGTGACAAGTATATTTAAGAACTTCCTTACATCATCCCTCCCTCTGCTTGCCACTCTTTAGGCAATTGACGATTATAAAATATAATAATACTCGTCGGATTTGGCTCGGGTATTTAGAGACTGAGCGGCCCTCTTTGGTAGGGCTCCATAAGTTGCATAACTCGAATGTAGGTATGCATGTAAAAATGTATCGAGTTACCATCTCTGATAAGCTGCTGGGCAAATACACGTATAATATTTATACGCAAACTTGCTCAAACAACAAGCGACGATGACGACGCCGACGACGACGATTGACAAACAGACAGACAAATGTTTGCTGCGTACTCTGAAATAAAGGAAAAATAAATAAATACAATTTGTGGAATGGGGTACTGCAAATTTGTAACGATTTTCTAATATTCAACAAACAACAAGCCACCCCAAAAAAAAAAAATGAAAATATTGTTAAATCGAATGCCCAAACTGATGTAGTTGTTAGCATTGTTGTTGTTGTTGTTGTGCCTGGCTGATATCTGTTGAAATCGCTACAACAAACACAGCAGCATCAGCAGCAGCAAACACGACAAACAATGGAATGGGAGGAGAAATCTCTGCAAATGTAACAAAATGCGGATTATTCGACTGATTGTACAGAGTTCTGATTCCTGAATCCTGCGTCCTGAGTCCGACTGCGGACTGTCGAGTCCTGTCGCCTGTGCACACATTAATGAGAATATTGTTAAATTAGTAGGCTTTGAAATGTGATACGCCCAACCACAGGAAGAGAGGGTCCTGCGACTGCTTTTGACTTTGCCAAAACGAGCAGCTGTGTATGTGTGTACGAGTGGTGTGTGTGTGAGAGAGAGAGAGAGAGAGAGAGAGAGATAGAGGCAGAGAGGTTGAAGGGGAGGAATAGCATTTCATTTGCACTCTTGATTGTAAATGTCATAAAAATGGGTTATTTCTATAGCTTCACAAACGAAAAGTGAAATAAAATAAACCCAATGATTCTCCTTCTCTCCTCCTGTTTCTCTGTCTCTTTCGGCCTTTCTATTCTAACTGGTAAGTGCAGGGAGAACTTTTGGCCTAAAGCTCCCTTAATAGGCTTATGATAAACATGACACTTGACTTTTGTGTCGCTTCTGCTGCTGTTGCTGCTGCTGTTGCCCGTGCAGCCCAAATTGCCAGTTGACACTCAATTTGACATATGAGACCCCGCCGCAAGCTGCCAACGTCTTCTTGGCTAAAGGCCGCGTCCTCCTTTGGACTGAACTTCATGTGCTGCATGTGGAAACCTCAAGTGTGTGTGTGCTCCATGGTTACTCGCCTTGGCTAATGATGCGCCCCGTTGCCCATTGCCTTCGGTTACGGCTTACTGCTTACGGCTTACGGTCTTACGCTCTTACGGGCTAACGGTTACACGTCTACGGTTTCACTTCAGACATATGAATAGCTAAACATTCATCATTATGGCACCAAACTCAACAGCAGTTACGATTACGATTACAATTACAATTACAGGCGCAACAGCTTGACTACAACTTTTGGTTGGATGAGCTTAAAGTTTTGTCCTTGAGTGTCTGGATGAGAACACTTCGTCCTTTGAAGGAGCTGGATGGAACATCAGGATAATACTGAATTACATAGACAGCTACGATATGGAATGCAAAACAAATATATAAATAATTAAATATATTAAAAAGTTCTTCAACTTTAGGTAGACGAATATTAAAATCATATTATTATTCCTGATGTTGCTTAAATATTTCTACATTATTTTGTAATTTATTTAAGTAGAATCTAAGGTCAAGCAATAATTTTAAATAGAGCAATTAGGATCTAAATTTAAATCTAAAAACTTTTTAATTTAAAATAACAATGTTCTATATTAAATATTATTATAGAACTATGGTATTTTGTAATCATTCCCACTAATGTCATCTCAGATTGTTTATAAATATTTGCCATGGTAATAGTAAAAGTTTTGACAAAGTTATGTGAGTAAGCAGTTTGCGCTTTTGTTCTGAATTTAACAAATGTACAATGAACATGAATAGTTCATCCGACTAACATCTTCACAGAACAACTGCATTTGGAATCTGAGCTCTTTTATAATAGTTCACGGATGGCTAAAACCTTTGTGTTTCACAGAAAATCGTATGTTTTATGAGTAACTATTTAGGCTTAAAGCGGCTGTCGTCACCCGATGAACACGATCCACATTCAGCTTCAGAACTACCAAGACTAGGCGGCACCTCATCAACACATCAGCATTATCATCAGCATCGGCATTCAATATATATATATATGATATATATATATATATATATATATATATATATGCACATGGGACGTCAGCATAATAATAGCAACAATAATAATAAAAGATTTCAAACCTTTGGACATTTGTGGCATTCAAAGTCGTCGCTGGGCATTGGAGGCACAAAAATATTTATGATTATGAGAAATACACGGCAGGCTTATTATAAAATATACAACAACTTTTCCAAAATCAAAAGAAAAATCCAGTCAAGCCGACGCACACTTTATTTAAATATGTCTGTTTGTGTCCCAAGTCGCTTAAGTAGCCTTCAAACCGTTCGCCTTTCGGCCATATCGACAGGTAGCCCAAATATTTATAGTGTTCAATAATTGAGATACACATTAATGAGTCTGGAACTGGTGCTCTGCTGTGATTGGAGTTGGGGTTCGCTTTTCGAGCTTGAATTGAAGTTTGAGTCAGACTCCAGGTCCGAGTCCGAGTCAGAATCGTAGTAGCGCCCATTATTTCATTTTGAATAGAGCGGGCAATACTCTTTAATAGTCAACTATTGACTAACACAATATTCTCATATATTTGGTAACGCTTAAGTAGGGGTTTTTCTGAGAAAATATGTATATTTTATTTAGGGAACCGAGGAGAAAAATATTTTATAATAATTTGTTTATTGCGAATTTTATATATAAGTGCATAAAAATGTTTTGGATTTTTAACAAATTTAATTATTTTCATGTGCATCAAAAAATCAGTTTATATTCTTAAATATATTATACACAATAAATATATACGTTTAAGTATAAGATTTTCGGTGTAAAAGTGTATATTGTATTTAGACTAAAATGCAAAATATTTTAAAAATTATATTATTCTTAAACAATTTTATACGTATCATGTGTATCAAAAAGACTGGTACTATTCTGAAATATAAATACAATAAATATATAAATACTGCATTAAAAGCTATGCAGATTCCATTAATATATATTTATTTAGTTACAAGTTCAGGAAGACTAAGGAACCAAGATGGTATGTATTATAACAGAGTTCGAGATATATATGGTTAATATAATATTAATAGGTGTGTAAAGAGTTCTTTGAGTTATACATAAAACGAGGAAACATTGAAGAACGCTGAGGTATATTTTATATCTATTTCCCTAAGTTGCCTCTCGTTTAAAAAGTGTATTTTAAAGTCGTTGTATTATTTGCCTGTGAATAATTTGTATTGTGTTTCAGGTCGATTTCGGTTGGGTGTTGTTGTCATTGTCATTGTTAATTTAAATAATAATTTTTTGTTGTATTTTACAAACAGCTCTCTTGGCCGCTATTCTCACGTGGGCTTTTGGTAACTATGCAACGGGCACGATTCAATATATCTGCATCTGTATCTTTTGGGAATGTATCTGAATGCGGTGTCTTTTGTCGGCTTGCATTTGCTTTGATTGCGCTGCAACTTATTAGTTGTTGTTATTTGTTTGACTAGACACAGTCATATATAGTAGTATAGTATCTCTCTGTATTATTATAATGTTGTCGATTCGTTCGTTGAGGGAACGTTGCCAGTGGCCAGTTGGAAGCTGCCGCTGTCTGTGGTGATAATGGGACAAATGTCGAGAGAGAAATAACCGGGCTTAATCTTCAGGTGTCTCTCTCTGTCTCTGTGTGTAAATGTGTGTGTGTGTGTGTGTAATCATTTGTGCCCTTTTCTTTGCCGTTGTCAACATAGCTGGCTTATATGTGAGTCAGAATTATGTGACGATCGTTCGCTCGCTTCTTAGTCGGCCTTTTTGAGGTTGCACAGTCGGCGGACTGTTGCCACATGTTGTTGCAGGCTTTAATAAAGACATCAGCCGCGTATAATTATGGATTTGTAGTAGCTGTCCCCAGTTCCCCGGTTACCAGTTGCTACACTCACAAAAATAAGATATCCCTAAGAGCAGCTTGCTTAGTTTTGTAGTCTGTTCTTTACTTTTACTTAAGAAGTTACCATTATAAATTTTTTGTTCTAAACACAACATTTATACAGATGTTGGTGGCACATTTTCTCTAAGTGCACTTAGCAACTTCTGTAGCAATTCTTTAGTTCTTCGGTTCTCTCGTTCTCTGAACTCTCCACAAATGCAATTCGTTCAGCATCGTTTTTCAGCCTTCTTTCATAAGTCGTAGATTGGCATTATTGTCATGAGTTTGGCTCGAGATGTTTTTTTCTGGATGCATCGACCTCCAGCTTCGGTTATCACTTAATTCTATTGCATATTATCGCATTCCATTTCCATTTGCAGTTGCTTTTGATTTCTTCTCCAGCCTCGAAGCGATCCAATGCAAATGAGCTCTATTAAATTTTTATCAAACATTAGCTACTGCGTGACTCTTCTGGAGTCCCCCTTTTGGGGGAGTAGCTGTTAAGTGCAGTTAGACTCGATTGCTTTTAAAAACGAATAAAATGTTTTGTTTTCAGTTAATGTTTAAATTTGTTTTCTACTGTTTGAATGCTTGAGATAAGAGTGCATTTTGTGAGCTAAGTTGTTTATGGTAAAAAGAGAAGGTTTTGATAATAGATTCTGCTCATGAGTAATAAAAAAATTGAGACCTCAAAAATAAACTTTGTTTGACATTGTATAAAATGCTAAGTTAATTATTTTGTTTATTTATTATTATTCAGATGGATTTATGCAACGTACACCAGTATTAAATATTAATGTATGAAATCTTTGCACATTTGATATTATATTATTATTAAAATTTGTCTATTAATCTGGAATATAGCCAGGTATTTATTTGGCACAGTTAACTTTAATTGCAGGCAAATCTCAAGTTTTAGTTTGCAAATGACAAACGGCAATTGTAAAAACTTTCTCCTACATTAAAAAAAAACGACAGCTAAGCCAAATTCTCTGAAGATCAACTCCAAGCTGTGTAATTTTATTCCTTAAAGCATAAATCCGTTTGATTTTCTCATGGATCTGCCTCGCCAGCTAGCGATCTTCCCATGGCAGCCAAGCCTTCCAGCTGTTTTGGGGGAACTTATATTTTTTTTTGTATTTATAATAATCCCACACAGCCGTTGACAAGCTGCGTTGATATGGCTGTCATAAATATCGTACATAGATGGGTAGATGTGGCTATAATCTCGCATCTAATAGCCGACACATAAGCAGCAAACACCTCTTATCTGCGACACCCCCAAAGAGGCAATGGGGGAGTGGGAAGGGGGCAAGAACAGAGCTTGTGCAACGATGTTGAAACATATTAAAATTAACAAATGTGATTTAATCTCCGACAACAAATTTGAATTGTATTTTGTGTGTTGGAATGTGTTCTTTTTGTTGTAGTTGTTGTTGTTGCTGTTGCTGTTTTGTATTTAGGCGAAATTCGTTTGGCTGTTTTTGGTTCGATCACCCGCTGCTCGTCAGGTAAACCTTTGGGAACCAGGGACCAGAGAGTTGCCTCTGCTGCGTTTTGTGTGCTACCCGGTTAAATGCTGACCCGCTATGCGAGTTGTTCATGTTGCTGGCATTGTTGAACAGGTCGATCGATCTATGACAGATGAGATCATGTTGACTTGGCACAAAAGCACCAAGCATCAAGCACCGGCAGCAGCAGCAGCAGTAACCCAGAGAGTCGAAGCTGCTGGCGTTTCAATTCCACGACGAGTCCTGTTGCTTTTCGATGATGTATCGTTTTGGAGTTGGGTCCTCTCACTCACTCACTCATTCACTTAGTCATTTATTCGCTTATTCACTTATTCACTCTCTCATTGGGCTGGGTAGCTCACTTTGAGTTCACGCTATGCTGCGTTCCTCATCGCAAATTCTCATTCGAAGTGACATTTATGCCATGCTCTACACATTCCAGACGATATCATTTGTCTGACTCAAACCCTATATATATATATATATATATATATATATATATATATATGAATATGTATGTGTATATATACATGAGAAGTCTTCATGGTTGGGTTATTGCAGTGGCACAATGAATGTTTATTGTTGCTGATTTGTGTCTTATTTGTTGACAGTTTATTTGCCTTATCAATTGCAGTGAGCCCTTTTGTCAAAAGTGTGCATTCATTTCGGCATTAAGCCTACTGTTCTTCTTTCTAGAAATTAACAGTGCATTGCACTGGGAACAATTCAAGTGTAATTCAAGTGATTGTAGCTAATGCGTACTATCAACTTTGCTTTAATAGCTCAACACTTTTATTTAGAAATATAAATAAAATAATTAAAGCATTTTATATTGATTGCACCTCGTATCAATATGCTATGAAAAATGTATTTCTTATATTTATAGCAAGCTATTTTAATTAAAACACCACTTTTTGATTACATTTAATTTTTTGATTAAACTGTTTAAAATTCGACTGCAACTGATAATGGAGTATTTCTTATTAAATGTAAGCTCAAAATGCTTATATTAATTATGCTTAAGCATAATATGATATTTATGAGCGCTTACTTTTAACTATTATTAAAAAAAATGTATCGTGTTTTTTTATAACGCTTAAAAATGTAACAGAGCAACTCCTAAATTATGGTTATTTCTCTCAGTGCACGCACCCAATTTGCATGTAGATTACCATTTGCCAATTCACACACAGATAGACACACCTATAGAGAGTCATGCACACAAATACATACACATATACACACACACACATTCATAGATCTATATACAAATATATGCACAATTGAGCTCTGAGTGTGGACATTTCTCGTGCTGCGTTTTGTGGACATTGCCTTCTGGGTCTGCCATCCATTGTTGCTTCCGTTGCAGCAGAAGCAGCAGCAGCAGCAACTGGACCTTCTTCCTCTTTTTTCTTCTTTTTTTTGTTGGCCTGGTTCATGTGCATGTCCAGCTGACATTTTTGTTGTTTTCCTGTTGCTGTTGTTGCTGTGCTCGTTTATATCAGCAGCTCCGCCTGTTTTTTTTGTTCAGCTCTTTTGGCCTGTTTCTTTCTTCCCTCTTTTTTTTGCAAATGTTGTGGAAATGGCTGCAATTGTGGGCCAATTTTTGACGTATTCGCATTTCTTGTATTCTGTTTGTTTTCCAAATCGTGTTGACAGCATGTAGAAGCAGCAGCAGCAGCATCAATAACAACAACAACAACAGCAGCAGCCTCAATCAATCAAGTTGACCAGGAGAGTGAAACACCCGTTTGGCACTGTTCCACATAACTGGGATGACTTTTGGGTAAAGGCCCCATGGGGAAATTTCAAAGGGCGTGCATTTTTTTTCTTGTTTGTATTTTTCTCTCTTATTTTTGGTCACAGTCAAAGTCATCTGGAGTAGTAACCGCATTCGGCGTAATCAATTGTTGTTGCTACCAGAATTCCATAGGGGCAACGCGTGGCAGACAATAGATTCTAACGGTTAACAGCTGCTGCATAATGTTGTTTGTTCTTGTTGTTGTTGTTTTGTCTTGTGGCTGGTCAAGCTTAGGCTCCACAATTTTTATGTAGTCTCCACACACAGCGCCATGAGTAATTACAATTTAATACAAGAAACAATTCAGCAAGAGCAACAACAACAATTTAACTATACAAAAGTACAACTCATACTCACACACACACACACACGAATACACTCATAGTCATAGCGAGTACTCAGACTTATATTCATATGCTCAATACGAGTATCATTTGGCGCGCGAAGCCGCTTTGATCACAACAACAATGCTTGCCACAACAAAACAACTTCTTTGGCTTTGTGTGTTGTTGTCTGCCTGCTATTTGGCCAGAGGGATGGGGCGAGGGGCAAGAGGTAAGAGGCAAGGGACAGTGGCAGGAGCAACAGCAGGGGCAGGGGCACAAGTAGTAGTACAAAAAATGTGTGGAAAATGAGAAAAGAAATCCATCTTCGCGACCGTTTCACACTGATCACCACCACAAGCCCAAAATCAGTGTTTAGCTGCGTGTGTATCTGTGTTTGTGTATGTGTGAGTGTGTGTGTAGCTCCATTTAGTCACACAATGGCCGCCGCTGCTATGGCCAGCCGTTTTTAAACACCCTGCACTTAAGTAAGTAGGGTTTAATCCACTTTAAAGTTGTGAACATTTTTAAAACTCAATATTGTCATATTAATAACAATTATTTTATGTTTTATTTTAAATTATGGTATGGTAAGGAAAATGGGAAGTGTTATTTGTAGTGTTTATACTCTGAAATTTGAAAATATTATATATTATATCAGACGGATATGTATTTTTATTTAATTTTCTAACAGCAGCTTAACCTTTGTTTGGAAAAACCGGAATATTCGATCTTTGAGCAATTTATTGTCATACAGGGTATACTTGATTCACGCACTTTTTTATAATTATCCATTACTCTTTTTATTATATTTTTGGTAGTAGCTCGCGCCGAATGGTAAAACATTTCCTACTACTTGAATCAGGCATTTGTAAACAAATGCGGCCAAGCAGCATTTCCCCTCATCCACACACACACACACACACACACCCCTCTACCCCAACACACTTCACTCTCAAACTATTCGTCATTTGATTTACAACTACAACAAGAGCAGAGAGCAGATTATTTTAGTTGTATTGGTATAGTGCCACAAGTGTGTGGCGTTCCAGGCATCCTAATGATAATGGATGGCACATTCATGCCACATACCATACGTACTAGTCCTCTTGGGCACAGTGGGGCCGACCTAATTGTCATTATGTTATTATTTTAAAACAACAAATGTAGTTGTGCTATATATATTAAATTATTAGTTACTCAAATCTATTTTTAATTAATAATATATAATTGATTTTTTCTTTCTTTCTTATATTTTAAGGTATATGAGAATTAAAATGATACCAAAATTCTCTTTCGAACGATAAGTATTTTTATATTATTTTTTTCAAAATATTTTCTAGATTCATTGCAAATTTTGTTGTAATATTTTTATGAATGCTATTCGACACGTTTGGTTCCAATGCTCACAGTTCAGTTAGTTATAATCAAAACTATAATTTTTCTATTTGTTCTAAGTTTTCATTACTGCACAGTTTTTTTATTTTTCATCTATAAATTTTTGTTTGTTTTTCTCACATTATTTAAAGCCCTCGAATATAATTCAATGCATGGCACACTGTGGCGCAAACATTGGTTTCCAAGTGCTTTGGCCCAAACAATTCAATAATACAATAACAACAATCATAATAATAACACAAAACACACCAGCGAGCATTGCAACAACAACAAGAACAACACCAACAATAACTATAACAATAACAACTGCTTGAAAGTTAAAAAGCGCAACCACATCAATACTTGAATATTCGAATACTCGAATACAAGCAGACACCCCCACAAGCACACACAATGCAAACACACTAGGTGGAGTGTGTGTGTATGTGTGTGTGTGCGTGTGGTGGGGAGGGGGGTTCATATAAACATATACATCATAACGCACCGACGCCGACTGATAGTCAGTCAGACTGACGACTTCGACGTCGTCGGCAAAACGACCTTATTCCACTCACAATCAGTCAAAATTGAAAATTTATTGAATAACGAACTGAAAATACAACAAAAAAACAACTAAAACGTCTTGCCCCGATCTTGCTGTGTGTATTCGTGTGTGTATATTCGTATGTGTATTGGTATGTGTTTGTGTTAAGATCAACAAAGGATTTCTTACCAAAATAGCTCGTGTCAAAAGACTTTGATCCATTAATCAATATGCCGCAGCCGCCGTGTGTGCGAAGGTTTTGCCAGCTTGCTAACCCCTCTACCCCTCTACCCCTCCACCCATACCAACCCCTCCCACAGTTCCCAACTGTACTGTTTGTTGTAAGTTTGCTGGATGATGAGTCCAGAGACACCCAGACCCCCAACTTCAGTTCCAGTATCCCAGTCCTCAGTTCAGATACAAAAGACAAGTATTTACCTTTATTTTATTTTCATTTTGTTTCTTTTTTTTTGGTGCCCGGTCAAGATGATGATGAGGCTGTTATTGGTTGTACGCAGTCGAATATTTTGGTTGCCCGGCACACTCCGTAGGTATTCACAATGATTACGTTGAGGATGATTATGGAGTCCCCCACTGCTATTGCTATTGCTACAGCTATTGCCATAGCCTGACGCCCATTGTTGCACGTAATGCTCGAAGAGCATGTGACACGTGTAAGTGATAGCGTTAATGCTGCTCTTAAGTAGTAATTACTACTACAATTGGGGCCTTTACCTTGATGGGGGCCTGGTGGATGGGTAGAGGAACGTCGCACTCTAGAAATCTGTAAAAAGAAAAAACACATGGCTATAAGTTTTCTAGGTTAATTACAACTTGGAAATTCTTTGTGATGAGCTGCCTGAAGTTTAATCATTAAATATATATTATATATAGCAAAAGTTTCTGTGCATATTAAAAATGATAATTGATATTTATAAGGTTTTATTAAGTTGAGTCCCTTATGTAGAATTAAATAAGACCCTTATACGGATCTGGAATTCATTTTAATTAAAATTCAATCGTCTCTTTTTCAGTTTTTTAAAATTATTAATTTGACATTTATGTATTGTCAATTTATGTGGAAATGAAATAGGAACTATAAATTGATTGGTCTTTTTATTACATTAAAGAAATTGATTTTCTCTGATCTATCAAATACATTTAAAAATTTTTATCATTCCAAATAAAGGTTTTTTCCTCACAAAACACACCTGCAAAATATACATCCATTTTTTATACTTAGATCTTCGAAATTTGGAATTCTAAGTAAGGACATTCTATACCGGCGCTTAGTGGGCAAACTTCAGTTCCATGTCAATGGTCTTCTTTCTTTCAGCAACAATTGTTGTTGTTGTTGTTGTTGTGGCTGCTGCTGATCAGTCAAAACTGGAAACCAAAACAAAACCCAATCTCCAAGTCCGTGTGAAGCAATAATTGCCCCCTAATCTCTGCGAGAAGTATCCGAGTCCAATGAAAGCATCGATGCGGCTTTTGTTTTTGTTGTTGTTGTTTTTTACGAGGCCAGCAACGAGTGCTAAATTAAGCTCTTTTTGGTTTTCCTTGTTGTTTTTGTTGTTGTTTTTGTAGTTGTTATTGCTGTTGCTTTTATTGTTGTCATAATTATTGTTTAGTGGCGCAGGATGCGCTACCAGCCAACTTTTGTCCTGGCCGGATGCCCCTCATCCCTCTAACCACAACCCTTTCCCCCCTTTCGTGTTCCCGCCTGCCTGCTAAAATACAAATGTAGTACATAAATCGCGCACACAAACGAATGGCTGGCGATTGGGATGCGGGACTAAAGAGCAAAGATATCGAATTACACACCTGACGACAGGGTCTATACACTCAGAAAAACTCAATATGATCTAAAATCCACAAGATCGTCATATTTCTGAGAGCAATTGGGTTTCTTAAGCATATTGAATGTTTTTCAATTGAATATTTTTTTAGATTTATCTAAAGTTTATCTTATCTTATTTATCTTATTTAAGATCTAATAGCAAGAAACTATATAAATTGTTTTAAAACTATGATGTATTTTTTACAAGTGCAGAGGGCGAAAAAAAAATGAGAAGGGGCACACAGAGAGCTGAGGGATGCAGACAAAAGCTAAGCCATCGTATTTTATTGTGAACTTTCATTTTGGGATTTTGCAAGTGGCTGTTGCTGCTCGGAACTGTTGGTCAGAACGCAGCTTCCAACATTTGCCAAGTGTCAAAGTCAGCTGGCTGGTTGGCTGGCTGGCTTGGAGCAGCTAATAACCAAGGCACTGCTAGCACTGCTGCAGTGCATCCTCTCACAGCCAAGGCATACTTTATGGGCATTAAAAATTCAAGTGGCAGCAATTTTTCGTTGGCAACTTCAAATGGCAAAAAGCCGCCGCCTCGAAAAATCTGCCTTCCGTCCTGGGAGCTCTCCTTGGGGCCACCAATTTAATGTGTCGGCGTGTTTATCGGCTAATGAAGTTGACAACACGCGGATTAGCGCATTTAGTTGCCAACTGCTGGATCTGACTGCCAGTCTCCACCAGTCCACAGTCCACAGTCCGCAGTCTCTCGACTCTCACCTCGTGTCTCTCGTCTGGTGACTCTTGACTCTTGGGCATTAGCACAAAACAACATAAGTTATTAACGATAACGATGAATATTATTTTTATGCACAAATTGCGGTACCTGGCAATACTACGGAGCTCCGTCTGCAATCATCCTGTCCATCCTTCCACCTCCCTCTTTCTCTCTCCCTCCCTGTGTCTCGCACTCTCTTTCTTTCTTCCCAGCCTAGCGGTATTTAAATATATAGCTGCTGTGGGAGCTTAGGCCTACTACAAGCTGCTTGCCATTAGCTATTTATACCCTGCACATATATAAATTAGCAGAAGGGCTACTTCGTTGCAGTTAGAAACGGAAAAAGACATCCCTATAACTATTATAAATATAACACTGAGTCAAATATATATTTATATTTTATTTCGTATATTATGTATATTTATTTAAAAAAAATGCAGTTGAATTCATCTCTGCTTTGTATATTTATTTTTTGGCTACAGGGAATCCCCTAGTTAGACACATTCGCTTCTCCACTTCCCGCTTGTTTTATATTTGCTATTCATAGCGAATGTAAATTGTTGTCTTGCTTGGATTGAATCTGGTTTCTAGTCAGCGGCTGTGGTGACACCGCAAGTTATACGATGTGATAAGACAATAAATATTTTTACCATTTACAGTTCAATTATGAAATGCGTTGGCCATATAAGCCACATAAATTTGTCTCAGCAATGGCTCTTGCCCCAAACCAGCTACCAGTCTAGACTAGACTCTAAGTCCAAGTCTCTAAAATCCATAGTACCGTCGCCAAATCAACTTTGTGGTCTTGACTTTTTGGCTTATCGTTTTCATTTTAGTGTTTATTGGATTTCATATTTAACTGAAACACAAAGAAAGTTTGATTGGTTGCGTGGGTTTAATGAGAATGACAATCAAATGGGTCTCTTATAATCACGATCTAATATACATAGAATATTAACTAAAGTCAAATTCTCAACAAACTGATGCAGTGTGTAATTCATATTAAATTCCTAAGAGACTTGCTTTGTTTACAAATAAAATATTGGTTTATAAAAATGAAATAAAGTTTATTTTTAAATATGATTGAATAGCAAAACAAATAGCACTTGCTTATATTAATACGAATTTTATAATGCAGCTTTTGAAAATTGTGTATATGAGTTGTTGATTCAATATTCTGTCAAGCTCTGTTAAAGTGCACATTTCGATTGAAATGAATTTCGCGTCAGCTGCGAATGACAAACATTTTACAATAATTATTCACAACAATACTATTGAACTGGTGCATCCAAGCCACAAATGAAATCATTTCGAGGCGAACTATAAACCCAGAAATGAAGGACAGTATTTATATAAAGGAAATACTCGTAGTTTGTGTATAAACATGCGACAGTAAAATCTAACTTTGTGGAAAACAAATCGTGCTGTTCGAACCACATGCAAATGCCAACCCATAATTACGAGCAATTCAAAGCTCCCCTAAAAATACCAAGGATGAGCGTCATGTGTTAAAGACGCTACCAGAAAGGAAGTGGGTGGTTGTATTGGGTGGGTATTGGGAGGTGCGCAGTGTGGGTTTTTGTACTTCATAATTCATGGTTTCTAAACCTGAAATTAACTTAAATTGATTGGAAAATACACAAGCAGACAGAAGCGGGGATATCAAGTGGGTGGTGCGTCTATGGGTGCCAGGTGGTGGTGGTGGTGGTGTTGCTGAACGGCATGTAATTTAAACCAAGTTTTAAATGGTTAACTACCTTGGCTAACTGTGCGTGTGAATATGTGTGTAATACAGCGTCACTCAGCGCCCAGCTGGCTGCGTTCACAATGCGCCCCAGTTATATAATTTGTTGACGAGCCGAAATCCCAAAAGCAGCAACAAGACAAGCAACAACAGAACACAAACCCTCCAATTCAAATCACGACACACACAACAACAACAACAACAATAACAATATCGTCACGTGGTTTTTATTTTAGTTAACTGTTAGTTGCCTTGACGTCCATCGATTACGTCTGTAAGCGCATCATCTGCCAGCAAATTAATTCACATTTCTATAACCCAGCACACAATGCTGTCAAAATATTGAATTCTTATATACTATATGTATTCGAATGTGCGTATAATTTTGCCAAATTATCAACGTCAGACAAGCCACCAGATGGGAAACACACGCGGAGGTGCAAAAGTAGAAAGAACAAAAATATACAACAACAAAAAAATATATATATATGAATATTTATGTGTATATATATATATATATATATCTCCTTTTAGCAAGACGAAAATTAGATGCCCTTTTTTACATCTATAATAATATTAATAAAATGTTTAGTCTGCAAGTAGGTAAGGTTTACTTGAATTATGCAAAGTAGTTACTTTCAGGAGTTTATATTAAATCTATAAATTTTATGTAGTAAAAGTATATTTTATATTTATATATATTTTTTGTATTCATTTCAAGTGTTTTTATTTTTGTTATACTCCAATATGTTTCTAATCATGTGATCGTTATTTGTCTTTACGATGTCAGCTGTGGAATTTACATTTTTTTAAGTTACTCACTTGATGACTGAATAAAAATACTTCTGGGAAAGTGTATAGCAAAAAAACCAAGAGTTTATTGTCAGCGTCCACATTGCCTCATCAACAGCTTCGCTGGGCATTTTGAAATTCGCAGAAGCTAAAGGTAGTCCCAGCTGACAGCTCCTTGGCAAGCAGACCCCGAGAGAGAGAAAGAGAGAAAAGAGAGAGAGAGAGGTGGAGCTACCCCGATTTTTGGTTAATTTTTTATTTTTATTTTTTTGATGCCTCACCCATAACGACTGTAAATTTCCAATTTTATTTAACCGCCGTCACAGTGAAATACCAGCGAGAGGGCAGAGCTTATGGGCTTTTTATATGGACAGCATGAAAACAAAATAAGCTATAAAATTAATCGTCGACTTAGCTGCCGATTAAGTTTATACGACTCTCGCAGACAGCATCCATTTTGTGTGTGTTTGTGTGTCTTGTTGTTGTGTTTATTTTATGCTTTCAACTCAAAGTGGTAACTAAAATCTAATCATGATTATGGCAGGCAATGGAGACACGACAGTTTCTTGCTCTCCATATTTGGTTGGCTCTTAGGCTAAAAGATTTTTAGGCGTTGCTTGAAATGAATTAGAAACCTCTTCGAATTTGTATCAATTTGTTTTACCTAAAACTTTATTTTATCTTTTGTGAGATGTTTTCGCTGAATAAATAAAATATTTGTCCGGTTTTAACTTGCAGGTTGAGATGTGAAGTGATTACAGTATTTTCCATAATATTGAAGATTATGCCTTATTGTGTTTTTTGTATTAAATAAGATAAATTAGTCATTAATATTTGTATGTATTTTTAAAATAGTTTGATACACATCTCATCAATAGTTTAGAACTGGCTCTTTTGTCAGCATCTGGATTTCTCTGTGTGCAGCAGATTAAGTAAAAGATATGCCCAATTTTACACCTTTTTTGCACGCAAAACCCGAAAAATAAATAATGTTGAATGGTAATAGATATGATCGCTGGCATTCGTTGCGTTCACCTGGCAAAATGCCTTCTCCATTACGCAACACGCAACCGATTAGATCGAAACCATATGTGAGTGAGTGTTTCAGCAGAAGAGGAGTGGTGAAGAGAACAAGGGTGGTGGGGGGGGGGGAGGTAGCTACAAATCAGCCATATAGATGTATGAGTACCCTTTGTAATTGAATAATGGCAAAGTGAGGCCTCTCAGTTTCGTCTTAAGCACACCTTGAACTGAACGCTGTAAACTGAGCTCTAATCAGTGTGCGAGGATCAAAAGGAGCGTACGAATCCTTTTCAAGCATCTCGGGTTTACCAAAAGGTGCCGAAAATAGCAAAAGGCTTAGCAATACTGAACCAAGACCCAAAGCACACACATGTCCTATGTCCCCTGTCGATTGGTATCCAATGAATAGACCCGAATTAGTTATATAAATATGGCCAAGGCGAATCGAACACAAAGTGCATTGTGCAAATTAATTGCATTTTACGTTTGAAATATGATATTTTCTCGAATGCCGCCTACACAAAGAAAGAGAAGCCAAGGGGAACCTGAAATTTTAAACTTAAGCAGTGAGAGGGAAGACTCCTCCTCCCGTTTGTTGATATGCCATTAATTATCTACATTATGGCTTAATTAATAATATTTAACAAACAGGCGGCAAGTTTTTCGCAACACAAAATAAATCTTCGCGCTGTGAAATCTAAGAAATTGAATAACAAAACCCAGAGAATTTTGCCAAATATTTACGATTTGCTTTTGTGTCTTTGGTTATAATCAGAAATAGTTTTTCATATGCAAAACTTACCTCTTTTAGATATAAACAGCCATAGTATTGAGCATCAGAGATAAAATCAAGTGGATTAAGTCGCAGACAGCAAATTCGAAGAGGAGAAACTTGAGACTTGTTGATATGCCGTTAATTGTGAGCATTATGTGTGTTAATTAATAATATTTAATAAACAAGCAACGCGCTTATCGCACACAAAACCAAATCATCATTTGATGAGAGATTTGAGTGGAGTGGCTAAATATGAGATGGATTGTCAGATTTCCGAATTTTCGGATTGGTCGCTTGTTAAAGGCCACACACACACATACACAGAGAGAAAAGAGAGAGAGAGAAAGAGAGATAGAGAAGAGCGAAAGAGAGAGAAAAGCTGGAGCTGCTACTGGATTAGGCACATGGTCATATCTACATCTGCTATCCGTCCAGCCACTGCACCGCAAAATGTCAGTCAGACAGACAAACAGACAGTTTGATAGACGGAATGTGCACACAGAGAAGAACACGTTAAACAATTTTCGAGATGAAGATAAGTTCAGCACCGTAGCCAGTTGTTGGACAGGCTGGCTGCTCCTCTGGGTCGGGGTCGGGGTCGGGGTCTGGGTCTTGGCCCGGGTGTTGACGTTTTCGTAGGCGGTGCCTTGAGTGCCGTTTAAACGCTCATAAAGCCGCCGTCGCAGCCACAACTTATCGACAGATTCCTATCGCCTTTCTGCCTTTCTCTCTGTTGCTGTGTGTCTGTTTGCCGCACAGGCAGCAGGTTCTGTTGCAGTGCTTTTGAGTTTGAGCGTTTTTGCCGCAGGATCTGCGATAAATCACTTTGTACCTCAGCATCAGAATCAATAAAAAAAAAAAAGAAAAACAACAAAAATACGCAACTGAAGGTGCACAAATTGAAACGTTGATGTCTTCATCAATAACTGAGGCGGCATTTGATCTAAGCATTCGTTACACCCATGTAGGTCGGACCGCCATGTGTGTGTGTGTATTTTTGTGGGTCGGCAGTTAGTGGTCTTGGGTCATTTCTAGTTTGATTTATGTGCTTGGAACTTAAAACAGTACTTATTGCTCATCAATTTGACACATAAGCGATGACTTGATCGCATTTTACTGATGAATTGATTTTTGATTTGTGGTAATTTGAAGTTAATTATTAATATTTTCCTATTTCGCAGAATTTCAATTTAAATTCGCTTTTAATATCTTTTAATCTCCGGCTACACTTGCAGTTGGGTAACATTACTCAAGCTTTATTGATATACTTAAATCCTAGCCTAAATAATTTACATTTGCTAGGCAGCATTTTCTGTGATTAATTTTGCAAGACCTGATCAGTTATATGATTGATTATAAGGATAATGGATTTTTATTTAGCATAAAAAAATGAAATTCTATATTAAAATTATATCAACTTAATTTGCACTTTATCTACACGCTTTGTATATTGATATGCTTTCAGCTTTATCAGAAACATATTAATTTGAAATGCGCTCCTTAGCACCAAAAATAGCTTGGTAACACTTTCAGTTTGGCAATACTGCAAGTTTGGCCACACTGTTCCGTTAATATGTTTAGTATTTTTGTTTTGGCATTTTTTGGTCTATTTACGCTCCTTTGACGCTCGGTCACTTTTTGTTTTGTTTTGTTGTTGTCTTTAGTGTGTACGGCTTTTTGTTTGAAAATAATGAAAAAGAAAAACTTAGTATTTAATCTAGTAATCTAAAAAAACAAATCTCACAGAAAAAATTTTCAGTTTGTTTGCTTTGCTGTATAATCAAAATTATTTGTGCACGTATTAATGTAAAAGGTGAGTCCCTTTTAGTGTGTCTGGCTGTGTTTTACTCTAACTACAAAAATCAGCGCCACGCCGGGAACGCAAGGCCAACAAGAACAATAACAACAACAACAAACAGTACCAGCAACAACAAAGTTTGCGCGGGCTGCAATCGAAGCATTTTGAAAAGGTGCAAGTGATATTTTTTTGTTAGTTTTTGTGATTACTTAGTTGGCTAACGCCCAGCGATCTTGATTCCATTGATACGAATGCTAATTAAATAGTCGATTATCGAGACCAGCAGACGACAGAAAGAGAGAGACAGAAACAAAAAGAGAGAGTGAGTGGGGGAAGTGAAAAGAGTGGGGCGTTGATCTTGGTGCTGTGCCATGTCGAAAATAGCAGCCATTGACAACATGCAACTGCAACAGCAGCAGCAGCAGCAAAAGCAACAGCGGCACACATCCCCCAAAAATATCGAGAAGAAGTAATATGGCGCGCATTAATCACATAATCGAAACAAATACAAACAGAATACAACAATTTGCATTATCAATTTTCTGAATTCAAATTCATTCATTTTACAGTAATCCAAATTAACTGTGGAATATACCCCCCCATATGGCACATATAACAACGGAAAAACGGACAACGGGAACAACGATGCGACCAATACATCATGCGACACCATCGGGCGCTTCGACAGTCATCGCTGCGAGTGCTTCAGCCTTGGCCACAAAGGAGAATTCGCGGCATCAGGCAGCATCGCGTGGCGGCGCCGGCAAGGGCATCGAGATCTTGGACTTCCACGAATCCTGGCTGGAGGAGGTCGAACTTTACAAGACCAAGCTGGTCATGGGCAAGCAGCTGTCGCAGCACAATCACCAATCTGCCCACATCTATACCAATTCCAATTCCAATGGCGCCAAGCGATACTCAACACAGCAACGCAACTCTGCTGGCCATTCAACTAACACCAACACCAGCACTACAGGAACACCAACAAGATCATCACAAATATCCAGCCAACAACAACAACAGCCGAAATCTCCAACGTTGCCAAGACGCCAGAAGCATTCGGATGCTTCAACTGCGAAAACTGTCACCAATGCAACGCCTGCCCCAAAGAACTCGCCGCCACGTCTAACAACAAAATTGAACGCGGTAACTGCGCCCGTCGTTGGCGGTTTCCAGTCGGAGGCATATAAAAAGGTTCAGGTGCGTATCTATTGCAAATTATTAATGTTAATCAACTGATTTCACATTCTGTCTGCACGCACTTAAATCGAAGACTAAGCAAATTTCTCAAATTGTTGCATATAATTAAAGTCTGCTTAATGTTTTCGTTCTAATAATTTAAACTACTACTTTCTGTTGACCCAAAAAATATCTGGTTTATTGTTTGTGTTAAGTATTTATTTATTTTCCAACTATTCCATTTGGATATTTCTTGTGTTTAAAAAGGAAACTACTTGTTGATTGTTGGAGATGATTTTAATATGCTTTCCAACTATTCGCCATTCCCTAATAATGACCATTATAGGGTGTCCAAAAATTGGTTTTTTTTAATATTCCCCTTTTTTTCTAATAATGTCACCTAATGTTACCTAACTGTGTTACCTGTTTCATGTTGTTTTGCTTGTTGTTTGTTTGTGCTTTTGGCTTTGGATGCTAACACGCAGATGCTTTTAAAGCGTGCACGTGAAGATGCGCTTGCCAAAAATGCCACGAATAGCAACGGCAATTGCTATAAGCGTCCCAGCATCAGCACGGCCGGCACAAGTCCACCACGGAGTGGATTGGCCCGCAGCTCGAGTGCGACAACGATTAAGGCGGCCAGCAAGATTGTTGTTAACACGTTCCACGGCAGCAGCATGCTGAGTGGACAGCAGCACGACGAGAAGAGCAAGATACTAACACAAAATGGTCTAACCAAATCAGCAGCCACAGCCTTGGAGACATCGTTGTATGCCTCGCTGTACGCACAGCCCACCCAACTGCCATTCCAATGCGTGAGTACGCGTGTCGCCTCCGGTGAGCATAGTGGCAACTACGTGGGTGTCTCCCTGAACAAGTCTGTCAATCATGATTGTCAACAAAGCGACGATGATCCCTGCGGTGGTAAGTTATATATAGAATATAAGGACATTATTAGCAGATGCCCTTGTACAGAAATATGTAACTTTATATAAGATAATAATATATCAATTCTAACGACAGCTATTGACGAAATCACTAGCTATGATGACTCGGATTCTGATGAGGATTATGTGGGCTCACCATTCTATCTGGATACGGATAACGAAGAAACTAACCAGAGTCGTCACATTCGCTTTAAACTGGATAAGGTGGCGTCAAAGACATCGGTGGCAACAACGAATACCACTGACTCTGAAGCATCTGTGTACTTTAAGCCCGATACAATATTGTCACCCAGTCTGTTTCCGAATGTGCCACCATATTTGAATTTCACATCGCATGCAGAGAAGGGACCACCAATGCCAGCCGTATTGCACCGTGTGCTCAAATGGAAACTCAGTCCAGTTATGCCAAGGATTGTGAAACGTGTTGTGCTCAATTCAGGATTTCGCATTATCAGAAGTGAGCACAGATCAACGATAAAAATGATTATTATTACCATGCTAATTCTATTGTATTCCAAAAAGATACAACTGACTGGATGGCCGTGTGGGAGAAGCATATGAAGAGTCCGGGCTTTCGTACGATACGCTCCCATCAGAAATATAATCATATGCCCGGCTCATTTCGTATTGGACGCAAGGACACAATGTGGCGGAGTATTGAACACAATATGAAGAAATTCGGCAAAAAAGATTTTGGTATAATGCAAAAGTTAGTTGCAATCCCCTGAAAAAGACGCAGTTCTCTTTATTGTGTTTACATATTTAAATTCTATATGCAGATCTTACATAATGCCCGATGATTTGGAGAACCTACGTCAGGTGTGGCCTAAGAATGCATCGAAGCTGACCAAATGGATCGTAAAGCCGCCGGCAAGTGCACGCGGCACAGGAATTCGGATTGTAAATAAATGGAGCCAATTTCCCAAGGATCGTCCGCTGGTGGTGCAAAAGTATATCGAACGTCCGCTGCTTATCAATGATAATAAATTTGATATGCGTATTTATGTGTTGCTAACCTCTGTGAATCCGTTGCGCATCTACATGTTCAAGGACGGCCTGGCACGATTCGCGTCGGTCAAATATAGCTCGGAGCTGGGTAATCTGGATGAGCGCTGTATGCATCTGACCAACTATAGCATCAACAAGTTTTCACAAAACTACGCAAAGAACGAGGATTTTAATGCGTGCCAGGGACACAAGTGGACACTGCAATCGCTGTGGTCCTGCTTAGAGAACCGTGGCGTTAACACTAAACGTCTGTGGGCCACGTTACGCAATCTGGTCATCAGGGGCATTGTGAGCGGTGAATCGGGTCTGAATCGTATGTATCGACAGAATGTCAATTTCCGTTACAATTGCTATGAGCTATTCGGCTTCGATGTGCTGCTCGACGAGAATCTGGTGCCTTGGCTGCTGGAGATCAACATATCGCCATCATTACACTCCGAACTGCCGCTTGATTTGCATGTGAAGGGTCCACTGATCCAGGCCGTACTCAACACAGCTCTTTATCAGGTGCCGCCCAAGCTAAATGAGCGACAGCAGCAGGAGGTGCTCGACGAACTGGAGATGCAGGGCCCGCTGGTGCATGACAAACGCATTTTCACCACCTGCCTAACTGCGGAGGAAGTGCGCAAGCACAATCATTTCACCAGTCGTGCCATTGAGTATCGGGAGGAGTATGTGGATACCATACTGGATAACCTGTTACCCGACGATGTCCGTTGCCTTATCGTGTCCGAGGATGAGCTTGCCCGCTGTAAGCCACTGGAGCGCATCTTTCCCACTCCGAACAGCTATACGTTTCTCCCATACTTTGATAATGCGCGCTACTACAATCGACTCCTAGATGCTTGGGAGACTAAGTACGCCAAGAATCGTGAAATGGGTATCGCATTATTGACGCGCTTTTGTCAGGATAAATATCACTTGCAGGTCTCTGAAGCAGCCATGGAAAAGGTAAACTAACTTTCACCATGGTTATTATGCCCAATTGTAAATATTTTTTTAAAAATAATTTTTATTATTCACAGGAACCGAATGTGGCCCTCACAGAGATTGATATGCTGCATGTGAAAAGGGATGAAATTTTAGATAATCCAACTAACCTGCCGCCTATTAAAGCCGTAGATACCAATGATGATGCGTTGCTATTGGCCAGTGACCACGTATCGAGAAGTCCAGAATCGGCAACAATTAACTAAAAACAAATAATTTATAACAAACCTTAAGACTGACTGTAAAATTGAATTGAGCAACTTGACGACAACATATCCACTTTCTGTTTGTTGTTTCATGTGAGTGCGACATGAGAGCAGTTAAAGCAATAACTCCAGTCTTCTTTTAAATTCACGTTGAATTACCCACAAAAAATAAAGTTCAAACATTTCTGGTTAATATTTTCTACATACACAAATTACATATATTTGAATCATTTTGAATGCAACGGCAGCTAGCGAATAGAAAGAAAAGTATCGATACCATTGAGTGTATAGATATATCATTTTAAGTTTATATTAGAAATTTAAGAAACAATCCAATTCGACGGTTTTAATAAATTAATACATAATTTTAATAGTAATACATACATCTGCAAAATTTCATATTCAACGATTTTCTCGTTTTGCTGTCAATGATTTGCGCTATTTGATATATCGATATATACAATCGGCTTTACGATTGCACGCCGAGTGCCCATCGATGCATGGCGAGCGATGGTGCGACAACTCTAAATTATCGGCAAGGCAAACAATGAGTGCACGACGTACGACGACGTTTCGTTCTAGAACGAAAACGCGAAATTGTTGTTAAAACGTGAACAGGCATCAAATTACGAGCAATAATCCGGTCACCACTACCAATGCAAACTGCAAGTGAACAAGAAACGAGCAATAGTAAAAAATTGCGCGTGAGAATTAGATAGCTTCCTGAGTAGCGTCACGTAGACGGCAAAGCTACTTGCAAATCGATATTCACACACACGCATACACATCCGCATACAAACACCCACCAGTACAAACATTATGGAAAACACCTTAGAAGAAGGCGGCGGCGTTGGCGGCGCCGCGGCGGAAAGTGCAGCTCATAGTGAAAATACACCGGTTACCATGTGCCAGGATCACGAATGCATGACTATCAGCACACTTCCATCGACTGCTATTGCAGATGCAGCTGCGAAGCAAGCGGTAAGAAACACATTCTGCCGTCCAATACTTTTTGCGCCTAATATTTGTTTCACTTTGCTTTTCCCATCCATTTACAATGATAATGATATCAAGCCAATGATAAGCAGAGAAGTTGCTGCCTCTCCGTCGACATCGACTTCGACAATCGCAAAGAGCAAATCGCTGTTGGAGAAAGAAGAGGTCAACACGTTGGCCACAGATCCACACAGTAATAACAACAATAACAACAACAGCAACAATAACAACAAGAGCAGCAATAACAACACCGAAAGCAGCACTAAAACTATTCAGCAACAACACGAACAAGAGGAAGAAAAAGAGCAGCTGTCGGGCGATGGCAATGCAAATACCACAGTACCAACAAAAAGTAAAGCAATAACAGCAACAACTACAACAATAACAACGAATTGTGTCAAAGTGACAGAAGCAGCGACGGCGACGACGTCGACACCGTCAACTGCGGCCACTGAAACAGCAGACAGCAAGAAAACGGGTAAGGCTGAAAAATGCCAAAAGCTCTTTCATTTTTACATTGTTTGTTTGTCTTTGTCTTTGTTGTTTTCGATGCACAAACCAAATCTATCCTATCTTTGGGTTATCGATTTGTTTCTTTTAGCAGAGCGCAATCACAAGAAGAAGAAAAAAGATAAGGAACGCGAACGAGATGAAGATAAGCGACACAACAACCACAACAACAAGAATAGCAGCAGCAGCGGCAAGGATCGTGAAAGCAACAGCCTAAAAAACAATAGTGGCAGCACTGGCAGTGGCAGCTCCAGCAAATCCTATTCAAATCGACACAGCAGCAGCGATTACAAGTCAAGTTCCAGTTCCTCCGCCTCGACCAGTTCGCGCAGCAAAGACAAGAAGCAACATCGCAGCGATCGCGACAGAGAAAGAGAAAAGGTAAGTGAATTGAAAAAAGAGAGAAATGAATAGAATAAATCATTAACTTATTAGAAGCTAAAATCAACATTAACATAAAATACGATTTTCAACCAATAAATAAACAATAAATGCAACGAAAGCAAAACAAGAGTTCGTCATATAAATTCTTAATATAATCCAAAATTAAATCTTAAGAATACATTTTCTTATCGTTGCTCCATAACTTTAAAATCAGTTGCTCTATTTATATCAGAACCTAATTATTTTCTTTGTTTTGTTCGAAGACTTAAATAAATAATCAATGCATATATTTGCTTATCTGAATATAATGCTTGATCGACATTTAGTAATGAGACTTTTTAAACATTTGACAATAGATACCATCGTCATCGTCTAGCTGCTCATCGAATTCGCATCGACGTCGCAGCTCGGATAGCAGTCGCAGCAGCAGCAATACAAGTTCCAGCAAGCTGAATGTGATCAAAGAGGAGACGGAGAGGGAAAAGGAGAAGGGAATCAAAACGGAGGCGAGTGAGCAGAAAGAGGAGCCGTCTGGTGCATTAACGGTACTTAACCACAACAGCAGCAAAGATATCAAATCGGAAGCAGACGTCAAAAAGGAACCAATCGAAACGAAGCCGCTGCTAAATGGCGATGTAATAAAACCATTGATTAAGACACGCGACGAGGTCACGCGACAACTGAGCTTCACTGCGGCATCAGATACGGCAAAGATAAAGGAGAACAACACCACTAGCAGCAGTAATAGTTTCTCTTCTCTTTTAATGCCTTCGCCGGCTCCCAAAACAATCAATAACAGCAGCAGCAGCAGCAGTGGCAATCATCATTCCTCATCCAGTTGCAGTGCGCGTAAAACTTCGTCCTCCTCAAGTTCCTCCTCTAGTAGCAGTCATCACAAGACTTCCTCCTCCACCTCATCGTCCTCCTCTTCATCGCGCCATTCGTCATCCTTCTCCTCATCGCGTGATTGTTCCAAATGTTATAAGCGCTCCAAAATACGTCGGAGCAGCGTTGGCGTTCAGTGCATTCAGCATGCGCCCATTGCCGGCCCCTGGACAACGGTTCCCAATTTGCCGAAGTCAGCAACAGATCGCAAAGCGACGCTTACTGGCCTCGAAAATCTGAAATACGGTAATTTCTTTCAAGTTGAACAGTATCCGAATGGTGGCGCATCCGTTGTGCATCTTTATCAGCACGACATCGATGCACTGTCGCCGGACGAAATGGAGCAACTTGTCGATGAATTTTTCAGCGTATGCTTTGCCGAGGATGAGCAAGGCTATGCACATCATGTGATGGGCATCGTTCATGACGCGGCCCGCTATATACCGGATCTTCTCGAGCATATGGCCGAGAATTACTCAACGCTCACAGTTAAGGCTGGTGTGCTCGGACGCAACTCGGACATTGACACATGCACCATGGCACAGTACAATGAACAGGTCAGATTTAATAGAACTTGTAAAGCAAATGTCTAAATTCCAGTTTAAACATGTTTTTATAATGCTCAGTAAGTTTTTCAATTTGTCCCGAGCATTTAATTGATCAACTATATACATTTTATTAAATCATGTTAAAACTAAAAATTAAGATAAAGTTGAAATAATAATTTAATATTGCTTTGCTTTGCAGGTGGTGCGGAATTATTGCCAGGGCACATTCCGCTATGGACCGCTGCATCAGATCAGCCTGGTGGGCAAGGTGCATGAGGAGGTTGGCGGCTATTTTCCGGATCTGCTTGGACGCATCGAACAGAATCCATTTCTGCGCAAGGCAAGTGCTCATTTCCAAAAACATCATAATATCTACTCTAACTTTTTGAAATGAAACCAATTGTTCTACAGACAATGCCCTGGGCTGTTAATTCAATACTACAAACGGATCCGAGACAATCAAACGATGGACCAATTCTGTGGATACGTGCGGGTGAGCAACTGGTGCCCACGGCAGAGCTCAACAGCAAGACGCCACTCAAGCGACAGCGGTAAGTGCATATTTTAAATTATTTCTTAAATTACTTTAAAGTGTAAAAATCTGTCTAAAGAACTGTTAATTTATTTTACAATTCAAATAACAATAATTACTGAGTTAAATATTAATATAATTTTATTAGATGATAAATGATAAACATATGAATGCCCTATTCATGATAGAAATAAATTACTTAATTTTAATAATTTTAATTTACAAATTAAATAAAAACAATATTATAGTGAACTTTTAATTAATAATTGCATACACTTTACTCTGCAGCACTCGCATTAATGAGCTGCGCAACTTGCAGTATCTGCCTCGTCTTTCCGAGGCACGCGAAACGATGATTGAGGATCGGACCAAGGCGCATGCAGATCATGTGGGCCATGGACACGAACGCATCACCACCGCCGCAGTTGGTTAGCTATAATACATCATATGTGTTTTTTTATTTCATGCCTTGAACTCTCTTTTCATCAAAGTATTTTTTTTTATATATTGCTGTGCATAGTATTTTCTTTCTCTACTCTGTTTTTTTTTCTACTGCATGGTTAATATTTTTCTTGAATGTGAAAATTTCTAAATTGCAATGAAATTATTTTTATTTTATTTTCCAAGGCATATATCGTTATATCCTTTATTTGTTTGCTTAAAATCTCTGACCACATGCGCTTTATTTGTTTATTATCATTGATTGATTTTGTCCTTGGCAGGTATTCTTAAGGCGGTGCACTGTGGCCAATCCTATGATCAGAATCGCATCACCAAGGATGTGGTTGCCTTTGCCGCTCAGGACTTTAATACACTGGTGGAGATGCTGCAATTGGATCTTCACGAGCCACCAATCTCACAGTGCGTGCAGTGGATCGAGGATGCCAAGTTAAATCAGTTGCGACGCGACGGCATTCGTTATGCTCGCATCCAGCTGTGCGACAACGATATCTACTTTCTGCCGCGCAACATCATTCACCAGTTCCGCACCGTGACCGCTGTGACGAGCATAGGTAAGTGAAGGGGATACCTTTTTATGGACTGGACCTCGAAATTAATTCCATATTATTTGATTTAGCTTGGCATCTGCGTTTGCGTCAGTATTATCCCGGCCAGGAGGTAATCAACGAGAAAAACAATCCCGTGTTGGCCGAGACACCGCACTACAAGGAGAAGCAAACCATATTGCCCAATCCGATTGGTCACGATGAACCGGCCAAGAAAACACCCTCGAAGCGCACACACGATGGCAAGCCAAAGCGCAAGATTATCGATTTGGACGGTAAGGAGCGTCGCTCTAGCGACAGCAGCCAGGACGATCATTCGTCATCAGCAGGCGCATCACCCAAAAGCAATAACGGCAGCGGCAGCAGCAACAGCGTCAACAACAGCAGCACACCCAGAAAGAAACCGAACAAAGATGACTCCAAAATTGATATGCGCAAAATGGTTCTCGAGCACAACAAATATAAACTGACCAAGGCAGCGGCGGCGGTCACGGGAACGAGCACAATGCTCGACAAGGATCGCAAGCCAGTCGACATCAAGAAGGACAACAACGAAAAGTCCAATAGTGATAAAGATAAAGACAAAGATAAGGATAAGGAGCGCATCATCACAAATGAGACAAAGTCGGAGCAATTAGCAACACCAGTGAAAATGCCGCGACTGGCGGCCAACGAAGCCAGCATATCAACTAATGTGTCAACTAATCTAAATCCTAATCCTGTACCGATTACCGCGGTGCCATTGTTGTCACTGCTGCCCCTCGTGCATCCGAAGTCCTTCATGCATCGCGATGTGTACGTGAGTAGCTTGAATCAAAAGGAGCCCGAAATCAAAATCCAACTTAAAATGGTATCCGATGAACCCAGCAAAACGGATGCCGTCGTTTCCAATTGCGTGGCAAATCCGAAATCCCCGGTCGAAACAATAGTGCCCGATCCGGTTGAAGATGTAGGCAATGAGCTAATTGTGGAGAGCACGCCACAGCTTGTGGTCGATCACGAGGAAGAGGTTATCGAGCTGTGCGAGGAGGTGATTCCGTTGGATATACCAGTGTTAGGTCAAATAGCACCACCGCCGCCTGCTCAAACTCCAGCTCCAACTCCAACTCCAGCTCTAACTTCAGCTCCAACTTCCGCTCCCAAACCCGCACCCATAACCTTGCCAATGATGCGCATCACACAGCCACCATTACCCGGAACTTCTGCTGCTGCTGCAGTTGCGCCAGCCCAACCACAGGTTGTGAAAGTTGTTTTGCCCGGTGTTGTGGGTCGTTTGTCCGCTGTGGTGCTGACGCCACCACTGCCGCCTATGCCATTGCCACCACCGCCGCCACCGCCACCGCCATTACCAGGAGCTGGAGCTGGAACTGCAGCAACCATACCCATACCGACGGCAGTGATCAGAACCAGCAATAATCCGAAAACAATGACTGCAACAACCACCTACAAAACGTTCAATTTGCCCACGCACAAGATCATCCTCGCCGGAAGCAGAACTGTTGCAAAGGCGGCCACGGTAACCCCCGTCGATCTGCTTGGCTCAATCATGGCCAGCATGGACAACAAGAACAGTATCAGCTCCAGCAACAGCAGCAGCTCGAGTAGCGCTTCCACAACAGCAGTCATAGCTGCCACAACAGTGCCTTCCAGCAGCAGCAGCAGCAACAGTACCACAACCAGCACAACAAACAATAACGCTTCGCTGTCTTCCTATGCCGTCAACTCGTCCTCTATTAACAACAGCTACTGATGAGTAAGAGATGGCGGCCACAGCAAAGAGGCTTCTCCAATTCAATCATTATTGCAAAATTGTTGCAACTTGTTTTTTTGTATATTGTGTTTTCGATGCGGCAACTCCGAAAGATGTACAACGCCTTATCGTCTAACGCAAGCGAGCCATCTTTCGGGTTGGTCCCCAAAAAATCGTTTATTGTATATAAAGAAAATGGGGTTTTCGTTATCACGTTAGCCCCCCCAGAAACATATATATTGATATATTTGATAACAGTAGTGAATTAAGCTCAAAAATGCTAATTACTTTTTAGACATGTAGTTTTTTTTATTTATTATCACATGCACTTTAAGATACACACAAACACATTGGCAACTAATAGATAAAAGTTTGATATGCAAATATATATATATTTATATACATATATATATATATATATATTTATATACATATATATATATATATATATTTATATACATATATATATATATATATATTTATATACATATATATATATATATATATATTTATTTAGATCGGTATAATAAAATAATGTGTGCGCACATTGGCGAAGTATTTTTTTACGTGTCAACTAAAGTGTAAAGTGCGCCCAGTTTATTGGCTTATTTTTTGTTTTACCTAACGACATTTTAGAAAAGTGTTTTGCAATCACACACACACACACATATATACATATATATATATATATATATATATATAGATAAATTTATCAATAATTATGATAAATTCATATATATATATTTATATATATACAACACATTTATAATTGTAGTTTTAAAAGCCAATGCACGTTGATGAAACAATAAAGATTCGGATCGTACAAAAATACATATTTATAATCGTTTATTGTGAGTTTAAAACTTTATATCTACGAATATAAAAGAAACAAATATTTTAATAGCTACAAGTAATATAATATCATATATATATATATAAAGATCCATTTTGACAAAGGTTTAAAACACAGCTCAATCCGGAAATAATTGCAAATGCCAAGGGAATGATTTAGTGATTTAGAGTTTGGAGCGCAGCTCCTTGATGCGACCTTGCGCAGAGCGCTGTAGATCCATCAGTTTCATGGCGAAGCCCATGTTGCCCTGGACCTTAACCTTGCCCTGGAAGAAGGCCTTCTGCGGCGGCAGCTTGCCCGTCAGCAGCTCAAAAACATCTTCGTCACTTATTATAAAGGTAACATTACATTTCTCTGCATCGATAAAACAATTAGTTATTTATTTGATATTATATTCTATGTAATCTACTCCACTTACGTGTGCCATTGAAGATAATCTTGCCCTTGCCCTGCGTGGCATCGATCACCCAGAAGCCAGTCTTTCCCCCGGGACCATTGTTCACCTTAAAGCCGTACACGGCCCGCACCTTTTCGATTAGGTTGTCCTTGTCATCCTGCATGGCCTGTTCCAGCAGCCTCAACAGGGGCGCCACTTTGAAGCCCTCCTCACTGGTAGCTGTCTGCGTGGCCGCAGTTAAATTGTGCTTGATACCCCTGGATCCCGGGAAACCTAACCGGTACAGACCAACCACGACAGCACCACCCAATCCCAAATTGTGCTGCAGAGCCAACTTGGCACCATTTACTTGCCGCTTTTCGGCCTGGCCACGCAGCTGCCAGCACAGCTCGGCACACTGAGCCAAACCAGTGGCACCAAGCGGATGACCCTTGGAGATGAGACCTCCGCTAGGATTGATCACAAATTTACCTCCGTAAGTATTATCCCCGCGATCGATAAACTCCGCAGCCTTGCCCTCGCCACAGAGACCCAACGCTTCGTAGGTGACAAGTTCGTTGGCCGAGAAGCAGTCGTGCAGCTCCACCACCTGCACATCCTGTGGCTTGAATCCGCTCTTGGCAAACAGGCGCTGCGCAGCCAGACGGGTCATATCATAGCCAGCAATTTTCATCAGGCTCTTATCAGCGAAAGTGGATGCTGGGTCACTGGCCATTTCCATGCCGACAATTTCCACAGCCTGGTTCTCCAGTCCATGACGGCGCACAAACTGCTCGGAGGCTAGAATGGCAGCACCAGAGCCATCAGATGTGGGGCAGCATTGCAGCTTCGTCAACACTCCTTCAACCACCTGAGGCGACTGCATTATCTGCTCCAGCGTGTATTCATCACGAAACTGTGAGTAGCTATACATAATGAAAAAGATTAGATTAAAAGGTGCAAAGTATATGCACTTTAAGACTTTGACCACTTACGGATTGTTGACCGAGTGTTTGTGGTTCTTCCAAGCAATCTTGCCAAAATGTTCCGGCTTTGTGCCGTATTTCTTCATGTGCTCCTTGCCAGCATTACCAAAGATTTGAGCTGCCATTGGCCCAGCACCAATTTCAGTCAATTCGCCCATTTCAGTGATGTGTCGTTCCATGGGATTAGCCCGGTCAAAGTACTATCGTTAAAAAAAGAGTGTATTATCTGTCCAAGGCAAGTTCAAATATAAAGTCGATAACATACCTTCGCCGCCAACGAACCACGCTCCATTTTCTCAAAGCCCAAGGCAAGGACACAGTCAGCGGTGCCCGATTCGATGATCTGCTTGCCCAGATACAACGCACTCGATCCCGTGGAGCAGTTGTTGTTCACATTGTAGACTGGGATGCCGGTCATACCCACTTCATAAACTGCCCGCTGGCCACATGTGGAGTCACCATAGACATATCCGCAGACAGCCTGTTGCACATCGGAGTACTGCAGCTTTGCATCCTGCAGAGCCTTTGTAACGGCCTCCTTGGCAAAGTCCGGATAGCAAACATCAGCACGACGACCAGGTTTCTCAAACTGCATACGATAGGGTTGAAAAGTATAAGTCCTAAATACTAATATGACTTATTTATACAAAGAACAGCATTTATTAGGTGCACTTTAGTTTGTGACTTATAATTAGGCGACCACTTTTAATAGTAATTTAGATTTCTCCATTGACCGAAGTGCACTACAGTTCAAAGTCCATGTGTGATAATAATTGTGTTGTTTTGTTCGTTGTCCGTAGGCATGGTGGGGGGGGGGGGGTAGTATTGAGCAACTTGCTTCTGCAGCTGCTTCTTCAAGAGCGGTGTTTTCTTTGCTGCAGTTTGCTGCATGTTTGTTTGTATTTACCTTGGTCATGCCAACACCAACAACATAGACTCGGGTTTGCGTCATTTTGTGGCTAAAGATACAAATCACTTGCAGAAATTTCAAAAAACAAGTACAACTGCTTTAACTCGGCTTAAACCAATAACTAAACTGTAATTATAAAAACTGGAAAACAAGTCGGAGCTAAAAATAATCGATGTTGATATCGATACAATAAATATCGATTGATATATAATACCTAAGCTCTGATAAGAATGAATGGTATTTTTAACAGTCAATAATACCAAATAGTATTTTTTTTTATTAAAATCGGCAATTAATAAAAAAATATACAGTGCAGCAAACATTTTAGAATAGGTTTTTTATTATTAGGGAGCACATCTCATAAATTTTTTTCTTAGATTAAAGTACTTTTGATATTTTTATGTTTGTTAGAGTGTTGTGTGACCATCTTATTCATATATGAAAAATAACAAAAATGTTGATCAATTCGCTTCCTATATGAGGTGATCTCGCGCTCACCTTGTTATCACTTCTCTTTTAGACGCAGACCATAACAGAAGTACCACAAGAAATGACTAAGACAAGAGTTTACGTTATCGGCGTTGGCATGACCAAGGTACGAAGTGTGAAAATGACCTTTGAAATTTCCTGCAAACTTTAACCCTGTCTTAGTTCGAGAAACCTGGTCGCCGTGCTGATGTTTGCTATCCGGACTTTGCCAAGGAGGCCGTTACAAAGGCTCTTCAGGATGCCAAGCTGCAGTATTCCGATGTGCAACAAGCTGTCTGCGGATATGTCTATGGTGACTCCACATGTGGCCAGCGGGCGGTCTATGAAGTGGGTATGACCGGCATCCCAGTCTACAATGTGAACAACAACTGCTCCACGGGATCGAGTGCGTTGTATCTGGGCAAGCAGATCATCGAATCGGGCACCGCTGACTGTGTCCTTGCCTTGGGCTTTGAGAAAATGGAGCGTGGCTCGTTGGCGGCGAAGGTATGTTATCGACTTTATATTTGAACTTGCCTTGGACAGATAATACACTCATTTTTTAACGATAGTACTTTGACCGGGCTAATCCCATTGAGCGACACATCACTGAAATGGGCGAATTGACTGAAATTGGTGCTGGGCCAATGGCAGCTCAAATCTTTGGTAATGCTGGCAAGGAGCACATGAAGAAATACGGCACAAAGCCGGAACATTTTGGCAAGATTGCTTGGAAGAACCACAAACACTCGGTCAACAATCCGTAAGTAATAATCAAAGTTGAATTTACAGGGTCCAGTCGAAAGTTCGTTCGAATAAAAGCCCCCTTATCTTATCGCTTATCGTTGTTTCGCCCTACATCGCTCTACTTCGATCGCTCTTATCTTTATCTGACGCTTGCTTTTTGTTATAGGTACTCCCAGTTTCGGGATGAATACACGCTAGAGCAGATAATGAAGTCGCCGCAGGTCGTCGAGGGAGTGCTGACGAAGCTGCAATGCTGCCCCACATCTGATGGCTCTGGTGCTGCCATTCTAGCCTCCGAGCAGTTTGTGCGTCGTCATGGACTGGAGAACCAGGCTGTGGAAATTGTCGGCATGGAAATGGCCAGTGACCCAGCATCCACTTTCGCTGATAAGAGCCTCATGAAGATTGCTGGCTATGATATGACCCGTCTGGCTGCGCAGCGCCTGTTCGCTAAGAGCGGATTCAAGCCACAGGATGTGCAGGTGGTGGAGCTGCACGACTGCTTCTCGGCCAACGAACTTGTCACCTACGAAGCGTTGGGTCTCTGTGGCGAGGGCAAGGCTGCGGAGTTTATCGATCGCGGGGATAATACTTACGGGGGTAAATTTGTGATCAATCCCAGCGGGGGTCTCATCTCCAAGGGTCATCCGCTAGGTGCCACTGGCTTGGCTCAGTGCGCCGAGTTGTGCTGGCAGTTGCGTGGCCAGGCCGAAAAGCGGCAAGTAAATGGTGCTAAGTTGGCTCTACAGCACAATTTGGGATTGGGTGGTGCTGTCGTGGTTGGTCTGTATCGTTTGGGTTTCCCGGGCGCTTCTAAATCGAAGCTATAAATACCTGTTTATTCATTTTGTAAATAAATCACCTTGATTTTTTATTCATTTTAAGTGTGCTGTTTATTGGGAAACTCTTTTGTTACAGCCTGGAACAATATTGCCAAAGGTCCTTGAGTGCAGTTTGACAGAGCTCGTTGTTGCGAATCTAACGTACCATGCCAATCGAAAATCTTCTGGGATTTTAACATTTTTCTCTTTTACGGTTTTGCATCAACTTTTTTGAGTGTCTGCATTTTAGCCAATACCACAACCTAGTTTGTATCACAAGTTAGCCGAGGCAGCGACCCGCAAAAAAAAAACATTTCTTTAATTTTTAGCTTGTTGCCCAGTTTGTGCAATTGTTAAAGACTTATTTATTATTGTATAATTATATTCGTACTTTATTTTCATATTGCTGAGAAATCTGTGTGATTTATATGCCTCAGAATAAAACGTATTTATATGTAATACTTTCACTATTTTCTAGACTATATCCGCTTGTGTTTTTCCTGTTGGCTGTTCTGTCTTCTGCACAAGTGGCAGACTCCAATCACACTTGCAGCGATCACAAGGAAAGTGAAACCGACTACCATATAGACGTCCAGGGAGTAGTAGACAAAGCGATTTAGATGCACTGCACTGGATTGTAGCAGAGAAGCACCTCGAGTCTCGGCCACATGCTCCACCCACCACAAGGCTGTTTCCATTGGTAATTGGGGGCGTTGATTGTAGGCAGATGCAATCTATTCCGCATTCAGCTTGTAGTTCGGATTCAGCGCCTGGGTAAGCGCCTCGAAAATCGACTGTTCACTCAAATTTAAAAAGTCCAGCCGCACAGCCATCTGACGATGCACCAGGTCAGCCACATTGAGGAACTGATCGCTAAGGACGGGCATGCCCACAATTGGAACTCCACTGGACACTGCCTCCGTCAGTCCCATCAATCCACCGTGCGTGAAAAATACCCTAACATTGGGATGGCTGAGTATATCTCGTTGTGGCAACCACTTCATGATGTGAACATTAGGTGGCTGATTTTCCAGCGTCTCGTTCTCCCACTTTCAGATGATCTGCTGGGGCAGACGAGCCAAAGCGCGGAGCAATGCATCTCGCTTGGAGCTTGAGAGCGAGGTGGCACGCAGCAGGGAACCCCAACTGATAAGTATGACGCCATGCTCGAAGGCGCCGTCCAGCAACTGCTGCAGTTCCTCGCTCAACGCCTGCTCTTTTTTAATGTGGATCCCACCCACTTCGATGACATTTGGCGGCAGTGGCTTTGATCCACTCAGCGAGAAGTGCTGATTCAGCAGCATTAGCGAGGTGTGCTTCACCAGTTCGCTGGTGGATGGTAGGCCAGTTCCGAATCTTTGAAGCAGCAGCTCGTCAGTTGCAGGCATGCTGAACCATCTGCAATCGGAAGAGGAAAGGTTAACAGCGCTGTTTGGAGTCATTTTCAAGCACTTACTTATAGAGCCAGTTCAGCATGTGTGTGGTTATCCAATTGTTAAGGCGAGCTACAAATGTCATGTCCTGTGAGTGGCCCAGGAACAGTGCCGAGATGTAGGAGGGTATTACGGGAGCACCCATGCGTTCATAATGCCAGGGCATTAGGGCACAGCAGCTCATGGCTACAACTGGCGCTTGCAGCTGATGTGCCACGCCAATCATACAATCCGAATTAAATTAAACAGCAGGATGTTGAAGTATTTGCGATAGTGCATCGGAATACAGTGTAAGTTGACAGGCATCTTTGCCAATATCGTTCAGAATAAAAAACTCAAGGTAAGGTTGCAGAAGTGTTAGACTTCGTTGCTCGAACATCTGCGGAAATCGTTGGCAATAAGAAATATGAAGACATATTTAAAACAAAGTACTCACATCAAAACCGACTTGGTTGACAAAACTGTCGCTGGGCAGCACGTAATCCTTGTAGCCGGGTGGGGCCTGTTTATCCGGAAAGGGACTCACAACGTCGACGCTGTGACCCGACTGCGCCAATTGACGCATCAGCGGGTGAAAGAACTGAAAATGACTTGGGGCGGGGTGCGGAAGGAGACCCAAGATTTTTAGTTGGCCACTGCTCACCGAAAACAGCGAATACAGCAGACACAATTTCGTTACATAAATTTCCCACATTGCAAAATATAACTTGTAATAAAACTTCTTCTTGTTAAATTATGCTAAATAGTTTTCATTTTACTTATAGACTGCGCATTGATAATTAACACTTGAAAGGTAAAAACTTCCGTTCACAGCGAGCAGCGTTCAACAACTGAGATATTTTCACATATATGTTTGAGCAACATTTAAAGATTAATATAGAAAAATTAAGTATCATAGAACACGCGTCTAAACGCCTAAGACTATTTTGAGCGGCTAGAAATTCTTAACTAATGCCGCCAATTTTGTGTTCTCTATTTGACCAAAAGCGCTGAAGAGAAATTATTATCAGTTTCAGAGATAATTATAATAAGTCCAATACTTAAGGCAACCTTATCAATTCTTTAATTGATATACAATATACGATTTATGACACCAGTTTTTAAACGAATAAAAAAGAAAACTTTGCAGTCGATTATGAACGACTGCGAAATACTTTAATAGCAAATTGTCTTGCAAATTGCAAATTGCGGTAGATTTAAGCCAGTAACCATTGATAAAAGTTTTTTTAATTGTAGCACTGTCGACACTATTCGACTTTTAGGAATGAACTGCCTGATCTGACGAGCAGGCCATCATTATATTGACATCTCTGAAGCCTAAATATATATGTTGCTTATCAAACGTAGCCGCTTGATATTTTCCGTGCTCTGCGATTATCTGGCATTTCAAAAGATAAGAAGACCATATGTGAATCTCAAGTATTCACCCTAGATTGCTGCATGAGCCTGATAACTGATTCTCACAGCTTCACATATTAATATTTGAGTATTTAGTACTCTAAAGCCGTAATTCCTGGGGGAAGCGGGTGTGTGCATGGTCTGAAATTGTTCATGCCGATCTTTGAACCGGTCTTGTTTCAAAACCAATATACTATGATCCCTTCGGTATCAAAGTGTAAAAATATAATATAATATATTTAAATAAATCACTTCTTTATTTGTAGGATTAATCATTGTATTAAAAAAACCAGTTTTTAATTAAAAGAGCACAATAACAATTAAGTTGTTAACTGATCCCTAATTGGCTACGTGTATTAATTGGCTACATGTATACAAATTTTGCTAACAGAAAATGCTTGCGGCTGCTGGTAGAAATAAGATCAATATGAGAATATGTTTTTGACCATAACTTGGGTGTTTCTTATCCGATCTTGATGAAATTTGGGCAGGATATCAATATTCTGCATATGCATGGTATGTATTATACATTTTAAATTATGTTTATTGCTATCGTTAATCGAAATTTATTGATAATCGAGAAATGGAGGCAGCTATCGATAAAATAAAGCAAACTTGATCTGCGCCGGATATACGAGCGCCGGTTATACGAGAACCAAAGAACCTATAATTCAAACCTCTAGCTCGTATAGTTTCTGAGATCCGGGTGATGAACAGACGAATTTGGCTATATCAACTTGGCTTTTGATCCTGATCAAGAATATATATAATTTAAGGGGTTGTAGATGCTTCCTTACGCCTGTTATATACATTTGCACAAAACCATTATGCCCTTTTTAACCATTTTCAATGGGTTCAGAGTATAAGAAGAGACCCCAAATAGAAATAACAATCGCAATGAATTTTAAACTACACTGTGTATATTTAGGAGGCGGAGTCACTAGTCTAGAAGGACACCTACAGACGTACACATACAAAATATCACATAAACTAAAAGGGGATCATATAAGTTAATCCTTCTTGCTCTTGCGAACCGTTCGCTTGCCACAGCAGGCACGGATTAAAGTAATCCAACTGAAGATAACAATGCCCAGGATGAGACCGAAGGCGAGGTAGCAGTCCAGCGAGTAGTAGACGAAACGTGACATCTGCACTGAGCTGGGCCTCAGCAGCGGATTTCCATTGGTATGACCCACATGCTCCACCCACCACAAGGCCGTCTGCATGGACTGTAGGGGTCGATGATTGAAGGAGTGCGAAACTAACTTGGCAGCTTCCATATGCCTGTAAGACAAAGGAAAAAGGGTTGATTATTAAGTTCAAGTGAATGGATATAATGGTTTCTCACTTGGTATCCAGGGCACGCCTAATCGCCCTCATAACGGTATTCTCGTTAATGTCCTCGTATGGGAGCAGCACACCCATACCACGTTGCACTAACGCGGCCGCATTGAGAAACTGATCGCCGTACATGGGCGTGGCCACAATGGGTACCCCACAATATGCCGCCTCGGTGGAGCCCATCAGACCAGCATGCGTCATGAACACCTTCACATTGGGATGACAGAGTATATCGCGTTGTGGCAGCCACTGCATGATGTGCATATTGGGAGGCTTGTTGGGCAGCGTCTCGTTCTCCCACTTCCAGATGACCTGCTGCTTCAGTCGGGTGGCAGCGCGCACGATTCCATCCCGCTTGGCTGCCGACAGGGAATTGGCGCGTATCATGGAACCCCAACTGATGACGATCACCCCGTGTTCGGAATTGTCCAGCAACCGCTGCAGTTCGGCGCTCAACGGCTTGGCCTTCTGTATGTGCAGCCCGCCCAGCTCAATAACATTGGGGGGCAGTGGCTTGACCCCGCTCAGAGCATAGTGTTGATTCACAAAGAAAACGGAGGTATTCTTCGCCAGCTCACCCACCGACGGCATTTCGTGTCCGAATTTGTACTGCACCAGTGCATCTGCGGCAGGTATGGATAATAGTCTAAAAAAAAAAAACAGTCAGAAGAAACAGCTTGTGAGTAACAATTAATAATTCTAACTAAAAAGTCGAAAAAGTTGGAAATATACCAGATTTATATAACTTAATTGTACATCAAACAATAGAGCATAATATTTAAATATTCATGAATAAATGAAAGAATGAGCTAAAAGTTGCAATTAGTATGTGGACTAGTTTTTCTTGAGTAAAGTTGAAAACATGTATTCGAATAGTCGAGCCTTTTGTATTACTTACTTGTACATCAAGTTGAAGGAGTGAAATGTGATCCAGTTGGCCAAGCGACCGGCAAAGTTCATGTCCTGTGACTGGCCCAAGAACAAGCAGGGTATGTACGAGGGTATTATGGGTACGCCCATATTCTCGAAATACCAGGGCATCATGGCGGAGCTGCTCAGGGCAATGACTGGAGCCTGTAGCTGGTGTGCGACGCTCATCATGCAATCCGTGTTGAACTGCTCCACGATGATGACGTCATAATAGCCAGCCCTGCGTTTCATCACCGTTTGCAAAGCATCTGATCGCAGCGTCAAGTTGCAAGCCTGCTTACCCCACTCGTACAGCATGAAGAACTCAAAATAAAGAGAGTAGAAAGCGCGATTGTCAAAAAGCTATGTAGAAATAGAGAAAGATGGAGAAAGGTTAATTTACTATCGCATGAGTTGATTGTTTAATTGTTTTATGATGAATTGGCGTGAAATACTCTGATTTTAGTTCAACTAAAATTGTTTATTTTAATTTTGTTGCTGAAGATGAAGATGAATTTCTCAAAAATAAATAAAAGTTACTAACAGAATATGATTATATATATATAGATATGCATATATATATATATATATGTATATATATGAATACAGAGTATATAAATAAAAGTGTATGTAAAATGATATTAGGGGTATTTCAGTAGCACTAAATGTTTACGTTTAGTAATACCCATTTAAGGTTGTGCTCACTTACCTTGAGGTCCACGCTATTTGATAGCTTATCCATACCCGTAAGAGGAAAATCCTTGTAGCGTATGGGTGGATTTTTCACCGGAAAATGACTGACAACACTGACATCATGTCCAGCCTCGGCCAAGGCGTGCATCAGAGGTTGGAAAAAGTGAAAGTGACTGACGCCGGGATGTGGAAACAATCCGAGAACCTTCAATTGTCGACCGGCTTCCACTTGAACTTTCAACAGCAGCAGCAGTAGTGCTGGCAGCAGCAACAGCGAACGCAGCAGCAACATTTTCTTTCCTTTTTGCGTAAGTAAAAACTGTAAAATTAGCAAGAAACGCGAAAAAACAAGAAAATCAATCGAAACAACAACATAATACACTTGTTGCATTAAAGTTAAAATTTTTTGACCTTGGCTACAATTCGCACTGCGCATGATCCATTAACACAAACATTATGTAAATTGACAAAAAAAAAATGAAATAAAAAAAAGAAATGTAAGCAAAGCCCACAAAGTGTTTATTAAATTTTAACTTACGAAAGTTGCGACGAGGTGGCTCTAATTGCTTTTATGAATCGAGCAGCGAATTTATAGGTTCATCCAAAGTAGAATTCCAATTAAAATGCCACACACAATGTGGCAAAAGCGGCGGCACCCACTTGTTACTTGGCTGGCTATCGATGAGCGACTGGCAAACGCACTTCAGTGGCCGTTGCAGAGAGCCGAAAAAAAAGAGCCGACTACCCAAAAAAAAAAAGAGCGCTAATCGATCGTGCATGTTAGGTGATTGCCTGAATGCCCCTCTTTCTCTCTCTCACACACACTCTTTCTCTAACAACATTTTGTAATGTTCTCCCGAAAACTGTACACAGTCAGCGAACGCACTCACACACGCTTACACACATGTACGCACACATATGTAGATAACATGTGTGCATGATATGCAGGTTTTGGCATTGGTTGTGACCATAACCACAGAAGCAGAGCTGCTTTTGAATAACCGGTAACCGGTTGCGTTGCACGAGACGTCCAGCAATATCGGATTCGTTCGTTCAACTGTCTGCCTTCTTATCGGTTAAGGTTTTCACGTGTTATCTATTTGATTGCTCTTGTTAAATTTTACAGTCGCTGATAAATGTTGCTCACTGTACTTTACAGCTTGGATTGTTTGTCTGATGTGCTTACAATTTGTGTTCTTTTTAATTACTTTGAATGAGCCAGCTTTTTATTATCATCTGAATCTGTATATTTATACGGAAAATGTAGATAACTTTGTAACGGAGCAAATTAATATTAATCTAAACTTTATAATCACTATTAGCTTGTAAAATAGTATATGTGATATTGAAGGGCTCTTAAACTCTAAAGAAATAACATTTATTTTGACTTTTGCAGGTCGTAAATCTTGTATCTAAATAGGAAAATAAGAGTTATCTTCAAATTGGAATAACTTAAGCGAAAATATTCGGATATTCATCGTTTCAATATTTAATATTATATGTTAAATAAACTTCGAAATTTCGAATTAATGTGAGCAGTTTTTATTGTGAGGAGACAGAGAGACGAGTAATTTGTAAACGATTTTTTGTGTTTATTGCTGCTTTGGTTTAGATTGCGTTGTGGCATTATAACAAATGCCACAGACCCACTTGGTTAGCTTAAACAATTGCAACACACTGTTTAGAAGGAGCAACGCTATAAGCAGGCAGCAAACGTATACATCGATCGAGTTGTAGACAAACCAATTGATATGCCTTGCCACACTCTGTGAAAGAGGGGCGCCTTTTGTTGCAATCACATGCTCAATCCACCATATAGCCAAATCTAGTGGCTCTTGTGGACGCTCTCGGAAAGCTATCGTCGCGTGTTTCATCTCAGTCGCAAAGCTACAAAGAATTCGTGAATTATTGTGGAAAAATATAGAAAAATTGTAGCCTCTCAAATGTTACCTCTCATTTAGTATGTGCCGCAATGCCTGACTCAGATGGGGCTCATCAAAATCGCCAAAGTTAACAATGACTCCGAAGCGTCGCTGGACAATGGCGCCGGCATTGAGAAACTGATCGCCATAGAAGGGTGTCACCAGCATGGGCACCCCACAATATACCGACTCGGTGGTGCCCAGTAGACCGCCATGCGAGATGAAGGCCTTTACTCGGCGATGACACAGCAGATCCCGTTGTGGCAACCAATCAAACGTATACAGATTGCTTGGCTTATTCTGCTCTGACAGCGTTTGATTTGTGCAGCGCATCAGGAATGTGTAGCCAGGCAGCTGGGCGATGGTGTCGAGGAGTGCCCGGAGTTTGGCTGTGGGTAGAGTTCTCGAGTCCACCATGGAACCCCAACTGATATAGATGATGCCCAAGTTTGAGGAATCGAAGATTTCTTCCAGGTGCTGAATATATTCGGTATCCCAAAAAATAGTACACATATACAAATATTTATAATTAAAATATGTATCTTGTCATCTTAAGATAATTCTCAAATTTTTAGCTTACTGTCTACGTCTGTTAAAAATATATCACAAAATAGATTTGTTTGAATTTAAATAGTAAAAAAAAGAAGTGGCATGTTAACTGACCTTCGGCAGCGGCTTACTTGGTCCCACTTGCAGTCCGCCCACCTCAACCACATTGGCTGCATATGGCCTTGAACCCGTTAGCGAGTGATGCTGATTGATGAGCATTAAACTAGTGTTCTTGATAATCTCATTAATCGGTGGCAGACCAAAGCCAAAGCGTTCCACAATCAGCTCATCTGTGGCAGGTTGGGTAATAAAGCTGCAAGGCAAGTTGATAAGAGAAGAATACAAATGTATATATATATAAATATATACGCATATTCACTTGCCTGTAGAGCAGATTGACATTGTGAAAGTGCAGAAAGTTGTTCATTCGTGCAACAAAGTTCATCTCATCCGTGTGTGGCAGAAAGTTCATGGGCATAATGGCGTTAATAAATGGAGTCCCCATGCGCTTATAATGCCACGGCATAATGGCACAGCTACTCAGGGCTATGACTGGTGCACCCAGTAGATGTGCCACAGCTGCCAAGCAATCGTTGGAGAAGTGCTCCAGAATGATGACATCATATCGCTGCGGGGAGCTCAAGAGCTGGGCGATCAGCGGCGAGTTCAAGGCCACCTTGCAGCTGCGCAAACCCCAATCGTGCAGCATGAAAAACGTGGGCACCTTAAACGGTTGGCCCAACAAGAGTGATTCTCGTTCAAAATTCTGCAAAAAAATATATATAAAAACTGTCAAAACGATTGTAATTTATTATTAATAAAATGTAATCCGTATAAAATCAAACTGCATTCTCAATAAATTGTGTCAAAAATTAATTGAATTGGTTATGAAACAAGACTAGTCACTGTAAACACACCCGTAAATCCACAATGTCAGTCAGCAGTGGCATACCCTCGAAGACGTAGTCGGTGTAATTGGCCACGGGCTGCTTAAGCGGAAAATAACTGTACATGCTGATTTTGTGACCTCGTTCGGCCAGTGCCACAAATATTGGTCGAAAGAAATCGAAGTGACTCTTGCCGGGATGTCCGAACAGGCCAAGTATCTCAGCCGCCTCAGTTGTGCGCAGATCGGGTGTTAGGGCCAGACTTAACAGCAGCAGCACTAACCAATGCCCCCGCATGTTGCAACTTCAAGGCTTAATTACTTTTTGTATCTGCAGCGTATGTAAATTTAAATGGCAAGACCGTGACAAGTATTTTAGCTGCAAGCTATTGTTATTTCTACGTGGTTGTTTTTGTTGCACAAAGAACTTAGCAGTTGCAACTTTTCTTGGTGTTGTTTTTTTCGATCGAATTCAAGTTGTTAAAATGTCACTTGGATATCATTAGTTAGTTTTCTTGGCAACTTGTTTATTACATTTTAGTAACTCTTATATAAAGGTTTGATTTGTTTTTCGATGTTTAGTGTTAGACTTTAGAGCAATGCTTTTTGGAAAACCTTTTTAAATATAATAAATAATTGTCTTGCAATCATTTTATGAGACTTTTTTATTTATTTAATTCTATTGAAATATCACTTAGGGCTTGTAAAATTATGTAATACATTTTTAACCAACAATAACGATAGAGAGAAAGAGAAGAGCTATTGTGTTTTGCTCATTTATTGAAAGTTTGTCTAGCTATACAGTAAAACTCTGTTTTTGTCTCATCTTTCAGAATGCACAAACCAAAAACAACTAGTCACCGCCACGTTTGAAAGCTAAAAGCTAACTGAAATTTAGAAGTCTCTGTGAGTCGCCGATAAACGAAACCTGACTCAACGCTTAAGCAATCAGAACTGAGGAATTGAGAGACTGAGACAATGAGACCCTGAGTGGAGTCTCAATTACTGCAAATCAGTTGGCGGACTCTGCGGATGAAGGGGCAGCTTATAAACTTACCACATGCTCAGTCAAGTGTATTGCGGAAACCTCATTTTTCAATATATTAAACTTCAAATATGATCAATTAGAATTCTTCGGATTTTAAATTAACATATGTGCTAATTACGTTTGAGATGAGGTAAGTTAGAAACAACCACAAACGGTTCTCAAACTCGTGATTGATTTCGATCTGCGATCACACATAATACTTATAGTTTAAAAATGATTATTCCAACAATATATTCCTCATTGTTCTCATTGTTTCTGTTTTTCTTAGAGCAGGTTTTCTATTCATAACTGTATAAATATAGTATTTGTACAGGGGGAACATCTATATAAAACTAACCAATTTTATTTATGTATATAAATTCTTTCGTCAGAGCACGTTTGTAACGCAAGAAGAAAATCTTTATAAACTTTTCTTAAGATTTATTTTTTTCAGAAAACAATTTTATTATGCATAATAAATATTAACTTTATTCAATGTTATTTCTTTTAATCGTGGAAATTTATATTTTCTTATCTTTCAAACGAATATATTTTCTCACTTCCGCACTCAACATTTATCTCTTGTGAATGTAAACTGTATTTAATAATATAGGTAAAATACAATAATATAATTCCCATAAATACACCTGGAAGTATTTTATTTCAAGACATGTCCTTCCCCTTCCTCTGTTTAATTTTAGCTGCGCCCAAAAGAAGTGCTATAAATAAATGTTTTAATTTCCATTCCTGTCAAACGCACATTTTTTGTTGCATACTTTCGGGCTGTCAGTTAAATCGTCGCCGCCTCTGATTAGAAACGCTGCTCGCAGCCAGTGGAAAAGTCAAGTAAATTCATATTTTTGGAACTTAAGGGATTTCCTGTTGAATGACAAAACTTTTTATTTTTTGGGGGGCTGGCTTATTAAAATTCACTTGGGTGATAATGTGCCAAAATGGTTATAATAACCATAACTTTCGAGATACTAATTTCAAAATGTTGCACATAGCGCCCACATAAAATATCATACGGAATGCAGGCATTTTCATTTTCTTGGGAAGTCGTTAAAATTAAGGAAATCATTTAATTAGGAAAAATTTTCACGTTCCGCTCAATTAGCGTGAGGCTGAGATTTTGGTAAACTTTTCAACTGGGTAACTGGACGCTGAACGGACGATGTCAACAGCTGCGGGGAGGTTGACTGACTAACGCTATGACGGGGTGGGTGAGCGGGTGTGCTGGGGTGCGGTGTAATAGACGACGCCTGGCAGGAAGTGTTGTGTTTATATTTGCGACATATCATTAAAGGCGTCTTAATTGTGAAAATTTCCAGAAGCCGAAAGTGAAATGCGAAATGCAGCAAAATTTACGACACATTATCAAATCAAGTGTGGATAAAGTTGGTGTCGGGAAAATAAAGCACACAATTAACACACATAAACAGAAGAAGTGAATTGACAGCTGTGTGTAAGTGGAAATTACTTTAGTGTGCGAAAGTCTGACGAACTTAAAGAGTCACGAATGCTTTTGTGCAATCCAGAAATTGGCGAAAATGTTTACTTTATTCTGATATAAACACAGTTGCTTAAAATGTTTTTTTTCTATCAGAAATCCTTCAAAATTTCCAAAAACTGTATATTGAATTTTAAATACCATATAGAAAATCAATTTTTGACCACATTATGGAAGCTTTAAGTATTGAAATGGCATATGTAATAGACTCACTCCATCGTTCCTTTCCTCGACAATATTCCACCCTTTGTCAACCCATTTTATCGACACTGGTTGTGGAAGCTAACTAAAATAAAATGCTACCATAACAATTTATTTTAACGTCACACGATCTTTTTTTTAAATTTTCATTCAATTTTGTTGTTTACCTAACGCAGAGTTTTCTATTTGCTGACAAACGGCAATAAAATGGAATTTTAAATGATAGAAATCGCATTGAAAAGTCGGAGATAAGCTGAAAGGGTTACAATCAACGCGTGTCCTGTGAAAAGTGGGCGGGACACTTTTAAGAATTTTCCAGCCATTTACATTTAATAGAACTGCATGAAAAGATAAGCGTGTTCGTGTGTTTGTGTGTGCGCGTGTGTGTGAGTGAGTGTGTGTGTGCGTGCGTGTGTTAATGTATGAAATTTATAACAAATCAATAAAATGACAATAGGTGCAAACTTTATCGACGAATTGAGAGTGGGACGCAGAGGAATTGGACGTCGTTCTATTGTGCAAAGAACATTTGCCATTGATACATCATATACATATATATATATATATATATATATATATAGACGAATATATAGACGAAGGTGCGAGTGGGGTGAATGAAAGTTTTCGATAAACAATTTTTCGCACGGAAGTGCAATTTGAAGTGAATGCTTCGATTCCATGTCCTGAAAATGCGGAAATTATACGGAGAAAGTTTCTAATACATTTGTTACCGCCAATCAATTGCTTTGTCGTAGATGTTTATTCCCCCTCTCCCTCAGGGGTTGCTCATATGTATTTCTTGGTGGCTAGCCAGAATGGCAACTAGTCAACTTTAGCTTCAGATAGGCGAATTGCTATCTCAAGGAAGGGCCACTTATTCGCTCTGTTTATACAATATTATCTACAAAACTACTCTGCATATTCTGCGTTTTGATTTCGCTCATATTTCAGTTTAGTTTAATATAACTGAAAACTTGAAAATTGTTGAAAGTAGCAACAATTTCAGATGGTTCATTCGGATTATCAAGTTAAAAAGAAATAAATTTTTTATACGATTCTATTTTTGCCATAGATGTTTTAGAAAAAATATATAATTAAAAACTATCTAACGAAATTACTGTACATTTTGCAACATACGCGCACACACACACACACTCACACACGCAAAGACTTCTTTTTGGTAAGTCCTTGCTGCTCCTTGCGGCATTTACCTGCTGCAGGTGTCTTTAATTGACAGGCGCCAACTATTTATTGCCACGTCACGTGATCTATAAACTTGACGACGACCCCCTGCAGCCTGCCCGCACCCCTGCCACATTACCGCTGCCCCAACCCCTTTGGCCATATGGCGACTTGATTTACACGTAAGCTGCTTTTGACTTTGAGACATTTGGAGCAATTCAGCCTTATGGTTCTTATGAGCAAGGTGTCCTGCTCGTCCTGCTCGTCCTGCTGTATCGATTAACAAAACAAACTTAGGTGTGTGTGAGCCTGTGTGTGTGTGTGTGTGTCTGTATGTGTGTGCTTGGAGCTGTTCTAGCTATTTCCGTGACAGTAATCAATTTATTTTTGGCAGTGCGCCGATTGCGTTTCCGTTCCTTGGAGTACTCACTACAGCTTGCAACTGCCGCAAGAAGAAGAAGAGGCAAACGAAGAAGACGAACCTGTGTGTGCCGCCTTTCAAGTTGCGATATTCGTTTTGGATTTTTGGCGCAGCGATTTCCGCCAAAATGTCGATAAATCATGTAGTGAAAATGGCAGACAGCAAAAAGAATTAAGATTGAAACTCGGCTGGGGAATAGCTATAATGTTTGAGTCTGGGCACTGTTGTGGGGGCCAAAGCCAGCGGCAGATCCTTTCAGGATGTTGGCGTGATAGATAAGTTGACAGAAGGGTTATCGCCGCCGCTGTCTGTGCGAGCTGGCTTAATCAATCTTTCGCTGGCTCTTTTCAATTCGTCAATTAATTAATTTCGACCCAAAAGCCGACGGCACGTGACCAGAAATGCTACACGCAAGCTGAGAGAGAAACAAAAAAAGAGAGAGAGACAGAGATAAAGAGAGAGAGAGAGCTAAAGAGAAAGAGCAAAAAGTAGCCGGCTCTTTAAAATCTCTGTTTGCATCTTTTTGGGTTGGCTCGGGTCAAGTGCTGGAATTGATGTTTCGTTTATGATTTATCGTCCAATTCAATTGGCCAGTCATCGTATCAGTTACCCCCTCAACTGCTCCTCTTGCCTTACCACCAGGCTGACATCTAATGGCCAGCATATTGCACAACAGCAGCAGCCAGGCAAAAAGCCAAAAAACTAAATTGAACTTGGGCTGCGTTCAGTTGGGTTCCATTTCTAGAGATTGTCGCGTGACACGACCCAAAAATATGCCTCGATTGTTTATTTAAGAAATTGCTGTGAACATTTTTTTTGGTCGTAGTGTTTTGCTCTTAATTAAATGGCTTATTAACCAAGTTTTCTACATATAAAATTTTTTATTTTTACACCTTTTTTAATAGTTAAAAATTATTGTAAAATGTTTTCATTCAAATAAAAAAAATAATAATAATGTATTGTAAAGAAATGAAAGAAATTGATTATAAATCATTAATATTGTATGATATTTTATACCCTTTATAAATTTAGGATATTTGCAATTATATTAAGCCTAGTTGAATCTCGTAATGGAGTTTCTTTTCGCCTAATTGAATTTGGAAAACATGAGAATCGTCCATCTCTAAATGGGATGTTGTATGCCAGAGCATCGTCGTCGTCGCCGTCGTCGTCATGCTGTCATAATCATCAGAAGACAGCATTCATCCATCGTTCGCCCGTTTTGCAACGCCCACATGCGCACCACTGCCCGGGTGGTGCAGACATCTCCATCGGCGTGGAACTCCAACCTCGGCAATCCTGATGTAATAACCATGTTTTCAGCTTGTAATGCGGCAGGGAAACAACAATAACAACAACACATTGCCAGACCTTAGGCATTTCATTGCGGGGGTTAAAGTCAAGTTCTGGCTATACACAGCATGGTCGAAGGGGTAGAAAGGAGAGGGGAAGGCAGGGCAGGGCAATAGCTGGGCCAAGAGGGTCGCTGGGGTTTTAATCGAGGGTGCAGAGGAGGGCGCTACTTGTGAGTTGTGAATTGTTTTTGATGTTAAATGTGTGATAATTTAATGACTGTCGACGCCTGACGCATCGCAGGACTCCGGGTCGCAGGACTCTGTCTCAAATTGAGCAATACGATGCAGCCATAAGAACGCAATCTTCACTTGAGCTGAGCGTTTAATTTACTGGAATAATAAAAACGTTTTTCGGGCATAAAACTCTGTGGCTGGCTATGATTTGTGCACTTTTCGATGTAACAGATTGTCTTTTAATGGTTATTTTCCCTCACTCTGAAATCCCCTTTACCATCTCTGAGCCATGACATAATTTGTGGGAGGGTTGCTTCCCATTCAATCCAAAGTGATACGATGATTAGCCACTTGGTGGCCTGTGGGAAAACTAAAGCAACTGTTGTGATTACTCATCATACAAATATCTGAAAAGGCAAAACATCTGCTTTAAGCTATCCAAATCAATTTGAATACAGAAGTCACAAGTCTATATATATATAAAACATTATTATATATATTTCTTACTAGCTCAATTTATTTATGATTGCAAAAGACTTGTCGCTAAGCCACTTTTATTTGTGTTCAACATGTAAACATTTGTAGTGTAAAAAACCAGTTAGATAACTAAGATCAAATATTCATTTGCATACTCGAATTATTAGTTTTTATACGCTTAACAGCAGTTTTTCTACATAGCAGCAATTTTCTTTAAATTGAATGATGAGTACGTGAAAAACTCGTTTATAATTGATGTAGAATTCAGAGATAAACTTTGAATTCATTTTTATTTGCTTGTTTTTGAAAACCAAAAAGCAAAGCAATAAATATGTTAATTTGTTATGGAAAAGTTATCGGCAGTTGTAGGAAATGGCCTCTCTAAACTCAAAAATTAACAATCATTTCAGATATATAAAAACTAAAAGCAATACATGCAATTGACTAAATCTCATCAACTGGGCTAACAAATCAATTCTCCTTGAAAATGTATTGATTTGTGAAAAAATAACTGTTGATAGCAAGCCAAAACACATCCGAATTTAAGAATAAAAATCTTATTGCTTAACCTTTAGTCTATCAAAACAACTTATGTTTATAAATATTATCACATTTTAATTATATTTCTTTCTCTTCTAATGTATCCAAGTGAAATTCAGCTTCAAAGCTAATCAAAATTTATGCAAATCCAAGCGAAGCTTTTTTGAATTTGCACTAATGTGAAAATATGGCATATGGAAAAAAACTGAAATTCAAATGTGTGAAATGTGGCAAACACCATGCGCACAACCACACACATAGACGTGTATGTGTGTGTGTGTGTGTGTGATTTGCATATGATGACAAAGTGGGCGCAGACAGCCGCAAACAATGAAAAATGCTTTCAGCCGTCGGCTTTCTGGAACGGATGCTAATAATTTAATTTGGCAAAGAGAAAAATCCAAAAATGGCAACAGGAAAATAAAATCTGCGACACGTGACTGGGATTTATGAGTTAAAACAGGCGGCACAATTAATTTGAAATATTTGAAATTATATATTTATTGCAAACATCATTATCAACACAAATATATTTATAAACATTATTGCCATCATCATCATCATCAACATCACAATGATCCTTAGCAAAAATGCAGGGCATTAAACTTTTCCCTATTGTTTTCGACCATATTGTTGTATTTGTAGGCCGAATTTTGGGAACTGCTGCCAGCTCCTGCCGAATTCACTGACAACCTATTGCTGCGAAGGAAGCTATCTGCGGGACTGCTGGAAACGGCATATTTGCCAAGCTGCAGTTCCGAGTTTCGCATAGGGCTCAAATGCTTGGATGCAATTGCCTTGCTGGGTGTACGAGTCTGGTGGACCATTTTGGGGCTTTAAGATTTTCGTTGCAGTTACAGAAAGTACAAGATTGGAGCGCTTTCACTCAAGGCACTTTGGATAAATGGGTCAGCACGGCGAATTCCAGACGATTTCCGCAGTTACTGGTGCGAGAACCCTTTTTGGAGGAGAGATGTTTGGAAAGACTGCAAAGGATAAAATATATCTAATTAGTATCATTCCAAATCATTACTATTCGTTTTTTAAGGAAATTCACCTAATATTATTTAGTAGCTTCGCTTTGGTGTCCGGTCTCAGCATTGACACATTTGCTTTGGCACGTTTAAAGAAATATTTTTACTCTTTTTTCAAAAGTTTGGTTTAGGCTGTGTTGGTTGCTGTTTTGGTTGTGTGGTTGAAAGCGACGCGTGGCTCCGGCTTTTATACCCCGGTGGACCGTACTGATTCGTATGCCTCAGATCTAGTTGGGATCTTCTTCGAATCATGCGGACACTGCGTGTTAGCCAAAATGTGTTTATCGTGTTGGCCACGAAACGAGTTACGACCCAGACAGATATGCAAATCTCATCTCGAACGTATTGTTATGAAAACAACTTAAAAGATTTCCGTCGACATCGTCGCAGACCTCATCACAATGCTATGCGTCAAAGCTGATCTCAAAAAATTGGTAAGCATTCTAAAAAAACTACGTCATATTCCGAGAAATGCCAAATGTTCAAAGATTTGTAAAAAAAATAATTTCATTTTGGAGTTCCCCTTAACAAAAGAAATATTAATTAATTAACATTAAATAGCATATTTTGACTCATAGGTGTACAGCCTTTAGTTCAAAGTTCAGCTCTTAGAGGATATTATTAAAAAAAAGTTGTGTAAACGGAACGAAAAATAAGTAAATTTACAAACTATGTGATTAATAAATAAGAGTTAATAGTTATGAGTGTCCACAAATCATAATGGTTTGTGAAAGTAAAATATTAGCAACGTCAAAAAGATAACGAAATCATATAGAACTATATTTTGTTGTCACATGTTATATAATTTATTTTAGAAAAACACAAAAATCGGGTTCCATTAAAATGATTATTCCCAGCTTCTGTTAGCTTTGGGTATTTTTCCTTCGATAGGAGCCAATCGCAAAATGGAGTATTTTGTTTATTAAAATATAAATTTTAGATTAGCATACAAAAAAAAAATTGTCATTTAATAGCTTTGCAAAAATGATGCATAAAATTAGCCCCGATTCGTTTAAAAACGAGAGTCAAGTGCAAAAATTGACATTTAAGACAGAAATTCACAGACGTTCAAAGTGCAATTTCCAAAAATGTCGTTTTATTGCTGTCAATGGCCAAAATTGGATTGAAAGCAAAAATGTGTTTGTTGTTTACATGGAAGGGGAATAATATATATATTTTGTTAATACTGTCAATGGCCGATATTTGATTAAAAGAAACGATAAATACATATTCTTTACAGGGAAGCTGGCAATGACTACATTATTTTCACATTTTTATTATTGTTAAACTTGTAAGAAGAAAACACAGTGATGAGATAAATGGGAATTAACTATTATATTTGAATTTAACAAGCTGGGTTCGAAATTAGCTAACGATATGGGAGAATATGATAAATTAATTATCAAACCTGCTTAGGGCTTGATTCTTTATCTGACAGTTGTAAACAATAACAATAACAACACAAACATTAATAATCAATTATAAACTCATTTTAAATATTGTTTTTAAATAAGATTTAATTGCACAAGAGAGTTTCCTATTATTTTTTTTTTTAATATCAGCGCATAAATAAATTAAATGTAAATGTATATAAGATTAGTTTTCTTCAGTTTTAAAAGTGTTATTTTTATGTTTATTACTTAATCAAGGACTACACTGTTCCTAGACTTATGCGTATTTTCATGGAATTTATGACGTTTATGGCATTGTTTATGAATACCATTATCTTAGATCGGTTAACTATATAACCAAGAACAACAACAACAACAAATTTAAATATATATACACTAAACGGGCAACAGGCTTTCAAGTTGATTTCTTGACCAAATTGGCTGATGCAATGCAACGGGCACTTTTCATCAGTCAGGCTCATGCATAATATGACGATATATAGTCGTATAGACAGAGACAGTGAAAACATAAAGATAGAGAGAGAGAGAGAGAGAGAGAGAGAGAGAGAGAGAGAGAGAGAGAGATATCATTCGAAATTCTTATTCAAATTTCTTATACGATGGCAACACGACATCAACGGAATGAAAATGCTACACTCCATTAATGTAAAAACAAACAAACCAGAAAATAGTTAAAAATTGAGAAACAAACAAAATAAAAGACAACTGATTTAGGCAGAGTTCCTCATACAAATAATCGAAATAATACCCAGAGCCGGCCGGTGGCAAAAGTTGACGCATTTGTCCTCAAACTATTTACGTGAGTCTGAGCAGGTTCAACCAGCCGTCAGACGCCAAAACCTGGCAGGGCAACAGCGGTCAGTTTGCGTGTGTATTTAAAAAATATAACTCTTTCTTTATATATACCCTGCAATCCATGATATGTGTCAGATTGGGTAGCTAGTCGGTTTCTATAAGTTTGTTACTGAAAGCAGATCAACCAAATTTTTATCTCCCTCTTTAATAATATTTGTTTTCGTCTAATTTTTTTTTTTAATCTGAGTCATTTAAATATTTAAATTGGGGTTTGCTTTATTGAACTTTAAATAACTAAACAGTACTTTGTTATTTAAACTAATTTATAACCAGATTTTTGGTTGAAGTGTAAGATTCAGCGGACCTTTTACTACTTAATACATATTTAAAGTAAATTAAAAAGAGCAAAACAAGTTTCAAAATGTTTCAAAAGTTTACTTTCGAAATAAAACAAATACCTGGCCACCTTTTGTAAGTCATTATATAATTAATTTATTTGTTTACAGGATATGTTCACGACGAGCATGCTCCATTAGAGCACTCGTTAGTAGTCTTGCTGTGGTTGTTTTTGCTGTTGGTTTTGAGTTGCGCTTTTTGCAAATGTGACAAACCAGTTAGTTAGCAACTCTAATTTGCATTGCCGACGTCGTTCGACGAGTTTTTGTCTGCGTCTGGCTCTGACTATCAGTCTGAAGTCTGAGGTCTGTGTGTGGTTTGCTTGGTCTGCTTACGGGGGGTTGGGGTTAGGGCAGGGTAGTCGGTGTCGGTGGCGGGGCTTTCTTCGTTTCTCATGCGACACGTTGCCTTGCAGCTGCTGCTGCTGCTGTTTGGAGCTGTGCTTAGAACCGCAACGCAGCAATTTGTGGCTGACGTTATTTAAACCAGATGCAGGCATCGTTAGAGGCTCAGTAGAAAGTTCACAACAGAAGCGAACGCTGCAGTTCGATCCGGTATTTGGAGCACTGTGCATCTGTTGAGTTTCCTTGCATCAAATTTATTTCATTCCTTCTCCAATGTGCAAATTGCAAAAGTTTTGTGTCAATGCCAAAAATTAACAAATCCAGTTCTAAGGAAAAATTACTCAAACAATTGGGGTAAGTCAGGTGTACAAAAATATTGTTGCAAATGGCAAGAAATTAATACAAATTGGAACCTATGCTTATTGACAGATTGGACAACAGTCTATCGTCCAGCAAGGGATCTCGCACAGGCAACTCGGGAAACAATAAGGAACTGAAAGTGTTGACGCTACTCCAAACTGTGCCGTGAACTCGCCCTTCAACTCAGCTACAAATTGAAACTGCGCAGCACTGTCGAATTGATAATTGGAAATTTAAGCAGAAAATCGCTCGAAATTGAGACCGAAAATCCAAAAAACAGCAAAAACATGGTCTACACGGAACGCAACGACAAGTGCCTGGCAAGCAGTAAGGACAAAGTCGGACAAAATCCGTACTCGAGTGCCGAGAAGAAGCCCCAATCCAGTCCCGGCTCCTCGGGTGCCTGGAGCAGCCAGGCATCGAATGCCGAGAAATGGAAATACAATAATATGGTCAAGGACAATCGCGATAAGTTCAATGGAATGCACTTCTCCTAAGTCCCTGAAGTGGACACTGATTGCAGTTGGAGTTGAGCTCTAATTTGGGGGAGTCTTTGGCAAATGTAATCATTGCCTGCAACGTGATTGAGACTTATTGTTATTATTATTTCTCTGGGTTCCATGGAATAATTTTATTGCCTAGTCGTAAGCCTATTATTAATTGGATGTATTATTAATTTCAAAATTATAAATTATCTTACAAAATTTTGTTAAAAAAAGATGAGCTAAAAACAAAAGATTTTGTGTTTAAGACGCAGTTCCAAAAGTTAGGTTGGAACAAGCTTATTTTACGGAAGATAATACGGAGGAACGCAGTGTGTAAATTATGATGCTGACAGCGCTGGCAGTTGTTTATTTTAAGATCTGTTTGAGTGTGTAGAAAATTCTTTAAGGTCAACTTCAAATATTCACAATTTTACTTCACACTGTGATTGTTGCCATGTGAATATGAAATAATGATTAAAATTTCGTGCTAAAATGATAAGTATTATTATCATTAATTTTATATATCCACAATCTCCCAAAAAACAAAACTGAAATGAATCATTTAAAAATGTGGTAATTTTGTGGATAAACCCTTACAATACTCATTTGAAATAATTCATTATATTTTTAAACTTGTGGATAAACCCTTAGAATACTCATTTAAAACACTTAATTCTTTTTCTAGACTTTTTAGCTTTCTCAAACAAATTGAATACCCATTCTTTTTTTCCCCATTTAGTTATTAGCTTTCTCCAACAAATTGTATACCCATTGACCTTGCCACTTGACTCTCAGCATATCGCTTCTATTACTGTCTATAAACCATTTGCATGCACTGTGGCTATTATTGTGATTAGCTTAACTTATGCACGGCCAACCGTTGATATCATCCCTCTAAAATATATATACGTCTATATATATATATATATATTTTCATGGAAACCTTGAGCAAAGTGCACTTAATACACATTAGCTACGCTTATTCGACAGACTCCCCTCGGAGCTGCAATATTGATGATGTCTGAGCGTCTTTCCAAACAGCTCTCGCCCCTTCTTCTGTGCTCATCACCCTCGACAGCTGGCGAAGGGGAGCGTGTCATGTGTCCTATGTCCGGGGAAACAAGTGTATCTCTGGCTGCTCAGGCATATTACCGCAAGGACGACGTTCGCTTCTGGGTCCGGTAGTCGTTGCGGCGGAATGGTCGACAGCATTTTACGCATCGGATGGATTAGAAGTGCGAAATTTTTGATAATTTTTCAATTGTATTGTTTGCCAGCAATGGGCAGATACGATCCGATGAGGATGAGGAGAGAATCCTGGGAGTGAGCTGCGGTAGTCCTTTTGACACACGACTGCACAGGACACCCACAAGCACGTGGCGTTGGCCATTAGAAGCGATTTCCTTCACGCCGCTAATACAAACTTTTACAATTTTTGATATTTTTGGGTGTGCTGGAAATGTTGTGGCGTTTTCCGGATTTTTCAGGGCAAACTGTCACCGTGCGACACACTTGACGTGTTCGGGGTCTAATTGAAGCGCTTTATTTTCTATTTATTTCCTATTTACTTTTATTTATTTTTTTTGTCGCACTCTTCTGCTATAATTACTTTGTTTCCAAGCGCCGGGCGGTCGCTTCTTAATCCTGGCTGGGATGTCAGAGGACATTTCCTTTTTTTGGCATCTTCGTCACATTGCAATTAAAAGCGCACAGCAGGTGTGCCCGCAACGACCTTTGAACTTTGCGCTATAAAATGTGAATGTGTCACTTGCAAGGATTCCACAACCGGATGATGACAACCAACAACCGAAGTCCGTCCTCCGACTCCTCTGAATCCTCTGATTCCTGATGCTACCCAAGCGAGTAGCAATTATCACGTCATTATCATTGAGAAACCCGCAAGAATTCTATTCTCTTTTTTGGCTCAAAACACTTCAAACACAACACGTTCCCTTAGTTTAGGCCGGTCAAGCAAGTTTCGCCGAAAAATGCTGGCATTTCCATGCTTCCCTTTCTATCTCTTTGTTGTATAAGCCAATATTATCTAGTTCTGGCTTCCGTTGACAGACAACCCTTATTGTGAGGGGCCCACGTTGACATCTTCCGACAAGATGTCGCATGCCACGTGGTGGAAAATTATGAATAATTTCCGTAACTTCTGTCGCAACGTCGGCAAATTCGCAGCTTGCAATGAATAAGTGACACCATGTGACCATGCCCACCTTTTTGGGTAAACGCCCCCTTGCCGTAGCAGTAGTCGTTGCCGTTGCCATTGCCAGATTGAGCCAGAGCGTGTCTGAAGTGTGGGGCGTGCCGTCAGATACAACTTCCGACATCCGACAGATGTTTTTTGCTGTGCGGTGTGCGGGAATGCAAAAGGTGACCCCATCCCCGCTCGCTCCCTCCTCCACACTCGTAACTGGCACTACCTTTGATTCTGGCTTGTGTCTGATTTTCGTGAGTTGCGCCGGGTTGCAGAACAATTGACGCAGCAACTTCTCGGCGCGGATGTCTCTCCGCCAGCAGCCTGTGAAATTATATTCGAATTGTGAGTGTGAATGTGAATGTGAATGTGATTGTACTCGAAAATGATGTACGGGCGTTCACATTTGCCCAAAAGGTGTTTGGTGGGTTCTCGTTGTTGTTGTTGTTGTGCGTGTCACATGGCACTGATTATTTTGTTTTTTTTTTGCATTGGTGGCAAGGTGTGACGCAGTTGCCAAACACGTCAAACAGATAATCCAAAATTGATTCGCCCCTTCTCTGTCTACTGTGCAATGTGTGCGCTATTTGGTGGCAACAACAATTGGAATCGTTAAAATGATCAATGTGCGATGTCACCCGATCAATGCAAAAGGTGCAATTGAATCAGTCAACTAGAGTAAAAGGATATGCTTTGCAAACATGCCACAGAAATTGCCCATATTTCAAGCAAGATGAATAAATTTAAAGAGGAATTCAAAATTAAATTTAAATGTGAATAAATCTTTATTGGAACTGTTGAATCTCTGGTTAAGAGTTTCTATGGTGAATCAAGACAGTTCCATCTGTATCTAATTTCGATAGATTTAAAGTTAAATTTAATTAGATCCATTCTTCGGCAATTTAATTTTATGACACGATATTAGCATGACAATTATGGCTAAAGATAAACTATGCTGTTGATAAAATTGAATATTTGGTATCATATCATACTTGGCACTCTGACATTTCTGGTCTGCAGATCAAAGTTATGTAAATGCCATATAATTTACAAAATATGCCAAAAACACGAGGCCAAACAAAGGGCGGCAATTACATCAAAATCTCAATTCAATTGAGAGTTGAGAGCTGAGAATTGAGACGCACGGCTGTCAATAGAATCGAGAACCAACCACCGTTAAAATATAAATTTATAAAAACACAATATTCAGCCGCCATTTCGCATTTCTCATTTCTCATGCTGATCGACAGCTGTCACGAATGACAATTGGATTGTCGAGCAATGAAGTCTCTGCCCCCTGGTACCCTGCCCCCTGGTACCCTGCCCATTCTCTTTCCCATCCCCCTTCCCGATTCTGTTCCTGCCTCTGTTTGCCTTCCCCGGCAAATTCATATAAAATATGCAATAAAAATTTGAGACCACAGCATTTGTATTTATAGTATTCCTAAAATGCGCGAGGTCATCAAAATCAAAACAAGAAAAACAACGACCAACAACAACAACAATAACAACAACAACAATAACAACATCGAAACCGATATACAAATTGAAACAATGGCAATGCTCTCCACTTTCCCCACTCCACTCTCTGTGACCAGAGTGGTTCATTGCGAGTCTGGAGGACACTTGAGTAAAACGCAGAAACGTGGTTGCGTTTTTGTGGGTTGTCATTTGTGGGGGGAGTGGGGAACAGCATTACAGGCCAGAGTTTATCCAAGCGAGGCACTGCAATTGAGCTGCCCCTTATTTAATGGACCATCTGAGCTGCCCAATAAAAAATATTAAAAGATTTACATAATTTAGTTTCTGGAAGAAGTTTTTTAAATAAAAGAATTGCATTTGAGAATGCTTTATGTCTGTAATAATAATAATTAAAATTATCTTTCTGGCTATAATTTATAATAATATGAAAACTTAAATATTTTGAACAGATTTTTTTCTATTAATGTTACAACTTTCCTAAATTGATAAAATTCTTGTTAAAGATTAGTCTATAAGTTAAATAGCTAATATTTAAAAACAATATTCACTGATAGGGTATCACAGTAGTCAGTGTAATCCAGGTAATTCCTTGTTTGTGGCTGCTTTACAAATTTGTCTATGTTTTCATACAGAAACCGTATGTAAAATTCTTTAAATGCAATTATGGCTTGTGTGCAGCTCTCACAAAAAACGCCAATGATATGCTCGTAAGTGTCTTTTGTTGTGGCTTAAATACACACACACACATATTTACACACATTTGCACATAATCAGGGCGGTTATTTTCTGGTGCGCGCCAAAAAAAGAAAAAAAGCTGCCACGAAGCTACCATTTGTTGCACGTCCTTCGGGTGGTTCCCAAGTAGATGAATGGGCGAATATATATTTATATATATATATATATATATATATATATGTGTTTGTATGCTTATATATACATATATGTATTTATATATATATATACGTATATATACATATATATCTAGTTGTATATACATATACAATCGCATCATTTTGAGCAATTAAGTGTGTGTATTATCCGCAAAACACCGCCACTGTCAGAGGGCCTTGAAATACTCACACTCACACAAACTCATACACACACACACTGGCACACACACATCAAAAGAGTCGCAGGACGGGAGCCTCCCTCTTTCCACTGCCTCCTCTCTCCCTGTTTGTCTCCCTCTCATGGCCTTATGGCCCGGTGCGTATTCGCTTATAGGTCCTGCCACCGGAAGTACATTGAATATGAGTGTGTATGCATGTGTGTGTGTGCTTGTGTGTGTTTTGTATGCTTTTATGTGCAAATTGTGCATTTATGTCGACAATGCCCGCAACGACTCAACTTGACGCTTTGCGCGGTTAGCACACGATTCAGATTCAGATTCAGATTCAGACTCGTCATCAGCATCAACATCAGCATCAGAGTCAGCATCAGCCTCAGCTGCAGCCTCTGCTTCAACTTCTGCTTCAGCTTCATCTTCAATCTGTGGCAAAAGCCGCATCAGGACAACAACAAAGCGCCTGGCTAGATGAGAGTGCATAAAGCAGCGCAACATTGAGTGAATGTAATGATGATCAGCAGCGGCTTCCTCATTGTTCTCATACACTAGCAGAGGGTATTAAAGTTGTGGCAAGAACTGTGCAACGCCAGAAGGCGGACAACTTAAAACTAAGAAGCTATGTTTATTTTTGGAATCGATATAGGAAAGAATTCCAATAAAACTATCCGTCAAAAGATAAGTTTTTGTACCTAACTTTAAAATACTAAATATTCGTTTCCGATTTTATATACAAGTTTAGACAAGGATTGCATTTATGTTTTTTTTTCATTTTTATTTTTCTCAAATTTAGAAATTATTTTTAAAAACAAACTGTTTTTAATTATTAAGTTTTCTACAATGCAGGACCCTTTTTTTCTCTAATATATCAATCAATCTCAACAATTGCTCTGTAAATTTAAACAAATTAGATAACTATTCCTGAATAATATATAATAATATAGACTATTTACAAGTAATTAGGCAGAGCTCGCTAGTTTTCATAATAATAATTTAATTAATAATTAAGGAATTAAATGTTTTACATTTGCAACTCAGCTCAAAAGGGTTCTTTCTATATATTTAGTTTTATGGCCTTTGACTCGCAATCAGAATTGCAATTGCGGTTGCAGTCGACGTCGGCGTTGACGTCGCTGTCGCAGTTGCAGTCACAGTCACAGTTGAGGTTCAGTCATTGTGATAAGCAGAGACTTGCCCACTTTTCCGCATTGTTTTGTTCCGCGTCATGAGGGAGGTGAGCGGCTGTCAAATGTGTTGATAAACCAGTGGCTGGTGAACCATCAGCAGCAGTCACTCCTACAAGGGCTTCTCGGGAATAACCCCCAATCTGCTCGACAGACAGCTATAAATATTAATTAAGATATGCAAGCTGAGTTCTTTAACTAAAAGTTCCTTTAACAGCAGTTATTCAACGCTTAAACTGTGTTTTTTATAGAAGTAATAACATTTTACACGCCACTTTTAATACAATGCACAAACTGAATCGATATTCACAGCAAACTCTGCTTAAAGTTATTTTTTTAATAATACTTTACAAGTCACTTTTAATGTAAAAATTAAATCGATATTCACCACATATTATTTTTAATATTTTTGTAAAGAAAATCAATGTTTACGCTATAAAATTTCAATTACATTTCCCATATTTTTGCCATTTTCATAGACAAGACCTTCAAAACATTTATATATTGTGAACACCTTATTACAACTTCCAATGGTCCAATACATGTCAAATGCTGTCCACAGCCACGCCCAGTTAACGCCCACTTAGCACAGCGAAAACCATGTGTGTCAGTGGCCAATTTAAAATTCAATTTAAATTCAATTGACTTGAGATTTGGAAATGATTTCGCAGCAACCAGAAAGGACGAAGCTCAATAATAACACAAACACCAAAATACACACACCAACATACACACACACATTCACACACTCTAACTCACAGCAGGGAAGCCACATTAAGAGTTTCTGCAGTTTTTACTCGGACTTTCACTTTGTGGTTGTCGTTTCAAAAGCAACAGCAGAAAGCAAATCTAATTACAAAGGAGTCGTTTTGAAATTCTTTGGTCGCAGAAAAGTCAGAAGTGAAAATGTGATAATTGAAACGGGGCTTCCAACTGCCAGACAGCGAGTAGCAAAACAATAAATTATGCACACAGCACATAAAAGACACAACCTGCCGGGGCAACCTGTGAACACAAACCCCAAACACAACCCCTGACAACTGGCCACAAATCCAAAAAGACGAAGGAAGGGTGGGGGGCGTGAGTAGGAAAAGCAAGTTACACTAATTGCCTGGCGGCTCCTTCAACAAAAGCATCCTGCCACAAACAGTGGCAACAGCAGTTTGTTTTTGTTTTCCCAGCGACGACGTTCAGCGACCAAAAGCCTTGAAGCCTTACGACACACGAGCACAAAGCACATCCCTCCCCTCCCTCTTTCCCATCACAATAAAAAGGAAGAAACATTTACAACACGTTCGGGCAATCTCATAAATAATACCGAAATTTCATTAAGACAAATTAATGTCTATCAATATGTTGCCAATGAAACGTTGCCAAGCTGGTCACAAAGGATTCACAGGACTCGCAAAGCGTTGCTGGCCACTCTTTACTCGCCACTCGTTGCCTGCCACTCGTTGCTTGTATTCGTTATACTTTATGATATATATTAAATAAATACTTTCTCAACAACAATCGAATAACTTTGTTAAGATCTCTTTCAAATTGTCAACTCAAAACAGAACAACACAAGTTTGATTTTAGTTCTCAAAGCGAGACGTCATGAATCCTCGACTCACTATTATATTGATGGCCACAAATCTGAATCATAAAATGCAGAATCATAAAAATATACATAAACTGTCGCGTAATTCACACTTCGAATGGTTTTTCTCTCCAAGCCGAGAGCCAAGAACTGAGACTGCAGTTCCTGTTATGGTCCAGCTGTGCGGTAATCTTCAGACAACTTGGGCCACTTATCAAATTTCACACTCGATTTCTTGTGGAACGCGTCGAAGAGTTTTCCCCGATTTTCGTCTTGTTGATTGGATGCACCGCAAATCGCGCAACGAATCTCTGTGACAGTCGCATTTGTTGAGAATATACATGTGTATGTATGTACATACGTATATGTATATGCATATGTATATAATTATATTTAATTTATGGACTCATTACAATTAGGGAGAAGTCAAGTGGTAGCTGCGGTTTGTTTGGGGAATGGAAACAGTTTGAACGACTGACTATTTGGACTAGATAATTTTCTAGTCTCAGTTCTTTTTAGTCTGGAGGCACTTTGGAATAGAGTTGAGCTACCCTCAAGCGTAGGCGAAACAGAATCTGAGCTCAAGCCCTTGCCACGAATATGATTATCTCAAACACAAGTGCACATGCCTCTCGAGTGTTTATCAGCAAGCACGTGACTTGTGTACACACACACAGACACACACACTCATACACACACTCTCACAAAATGGTCTAAAGAGACGTCGTAATTCAATTTACTGTTGTGGACCGCGGGCATGTTTAATTTCATATCCAACGTATTTAAGCTGAAACCAAACCAAACCAAACCAAATCCAAGCAAAGCAAAACAAACCAAAGCAAACCAAAGGCGGCCAACACACAATGAACAGACGAGCAAAGTTCTGGTTTGGGCTTATTTGGGGTTTGTGGGCACGTCGGGCTGCAAGGGGAACTGTGGGAAGAGGGGTGAGAAGGGCAGGCGTGCGCGCAAAATGTTCAATTTAAAAATTTATGCAATTATGAGCCGCAAATATTATTATATAAACACAAGCACAAATACGGACAGGTTAAAGGTGAAAGGGCATTGCCAACACACAAAATGAGCAGCCACAAAATGAGCAGCGAGTTAATAGCAACGAGTTAATAGTAACGAGTTAATAGCAACTACTTAATAATATCGAAAAAGCTACATTTAAATTGTGACACATTATTTTACTGAAAACGTATTACAATTTATATTTTATTGGATATCTACTTCTTTCTGTACATTTATGCTCATTACTGTATTCACTACTCCATATTTGGGAAATATTTTTTTAAAATAACCACTTGTACATGATTCGTTTAATACAGTTATGCTCATTGCTGCATTTATTTCTCGATTCTATGGATATGTTTTATTAAAATATCATGTTTTTTTCTTAAATATGTTCATTTTGTATAGGGATATATTTAATACTGCATCCATTACTCGATATTTAGAATATATTTTATTCTATTTTTCAGTTTCCCTAATTCATGTCCTTTCTGTACAGTTCTGCTCATTACTATATTAATCCAAATTTAGGATATATTTTATTCAGAGAAAATATTTTCCCTCATGTATATATTCATTTCGTATAGATTCGTTCATTACTGCATATGTAGAATATATCTAATCAATATATCATTTTACATAATTTGTATAATATTTTGTTATTCTTTCTACTGTATTAATTACTTCTCATGTAGGATATTTCGAATCTTTCATTAAAACATAATACATTTTATAAGAAATTTGTATAATATTTTGATGATATTCTATTATTTTTGTTATATAGCTTATTGAATACTTACCTTTTATTTTATATAAATATTTGCATATTAAATATTGAATATTTTCCACACATCTGCTTCTAAAGTGTAATATTAAATTATAAAAAATGCTTAATGATATATTTTTGTATACCTGATGTATTTTTAGGTTTTTATTTGTTTTATTTTTCCAAAGTAAATCTGTGTATAATCAACATTTAATTGTTATTACTGAAAACAGGATTCATAGGCACTTAGTGTCCTTGTTGTACTCAAGTCTTTTGCAATCTATCACATGCAATATCTCCGCCCATATACGTACTATTATTATTATTATTATTATTATTGTTGTTGTAGTTGTTGTTGTTGTTGTTCACATTTCTCATGTCCTGCTTTGGGAACCTGTCTCGCTCACACTCGCATTTGGCAACAGAAAAATCGCTTAAGCAGCTCTTGGCCGGTAACTTAGTATTTTATGTGTATGTATAAAGATTATATGGTCAAACACACACACACACACACACCCACATACACGCACAACACTAAAGACACTAAGCACGACAAAAAGACATTAAACACGACAACGAAATAAAAGAAAGAAGGAAAAAAATGAAACAAAACATTGAAATTCCTTATCAGCATTTCCGCTTTTCGTGACCAATGTCTCGGACTCTATGCGCACGTGCCTCTGTGTGTGTGTGTGCCAATGTGTGTGTGTGTGCCTATGTGTGTGTGTGGGTGGGTGAAGGAGTATCAATTTCGCACACACGCCTTGGGTCCGTGTGGTCATGCAAAGGTTACAGAAATGGAAAAGCCCTATGAAGAAAGCCAACTTTTCCCCAGCATTGTGTGTGAGCCACCTGTCATTGGCTTTTCGGTGGTTTCAGTGGTGCCTGCCACAAAAGACACGCCAACAAACTCAAGTTGGCCAGTCAACTGGGCCAGTCGTTGGACATGCCTATCCTGGTTATCCTTCATTATTCATAAATATGCAAATCGACCTGCACACACCGTGTGTAATAAATTCTCAGGTCTTTCGGCTTTCAGCTTTCGGCTTTCAGCTTTTGGCATTCAGCTTTTGGCATTCAGTCTTTTGGCTTGTGGCTTTTGGCGTTTTAGTCTTCCCTTCAGTTCTCTAGAATTTGTTTGGCTCCTGGACATGCTTAACACTCAATCTGTGTGGCAAACTGTGAGCTGGCAAGGCATATGCCACATTACCTCCGAAACAAATTAAATCGTTTCGCATTCGACTCGAACTGAGCAGGCAGCTCAAGCATAACCAGCAGCAAATAGAAGCAGAAGCAGTAGCAGAAGCAGAAGCAGCAGCAGCAATCGTGGAAGGAGCAGCAGGAGCAGGACTGCTGCAAGGACTACATATGCTGGATGCCTCGTTAAAAGGGGCGGGTGATGGTTGAGTCTGATGTGCGTGGCATGTGGTGGGCGTTGCCACAGCTTTGACTGACGCACGCACACACACACACACACACTCGCATATTCAATTGTGTGTGCGTAATCTGGAAAACCACACACACTCACACAGATATAGACGATTGCAGACTCTGTTCTGCTGTATCTACGGAAATACGTATCTTGGGAAAAATATTTGTTTACCCTGTAGTCTTGAAATGTACAAAAGAGGGTAGCATGACTTGATCAAAGACTTTTTAAGTATGCAGATGGAATTATCCTAGCAATTTAGCCTTCCCGCTGTCAAACGATTTTTGATTAAAGTTTCATCTCAAAATTAATACGAATCTGAATAATTTAAAACGTTTGTAAGAACTGAATTCTGATGTGTATTAAAAATATATGAAATATGCAGGGTATTTATCAGATGAACACTTTGCCTGTACAATTCATTTTTGTTATCGCATTCGGGCTTCTTCCCAGGACATAACTTGATTGTCTGGACAGAAAGTTGTTTGATTTAAAACAACGTAAATCATAAATTTCTCAGGCAATTCCTGCCCTCACACTTCCCCCATGTAAATATATATATATATGGCATATAATGCGCAAAATCGGAGCAAGAACACGAATTGAAAGTTGGACGGGTTTGTTGCACGGAGAGGGAGGGAGAGGGGCGACTGTAAGTCGTACTTTTGCTTGGGCAGCATAAAGTGAATTTCCCTCTTCCTTGTCTGTAGCTGTAAGGACTCCAACAGGACTGCTTCACTGAGCAAACAAGCGTATTAAATTGAGCTACAATTTTGTAACAGGACATTGCAGCTGATCCTGACATTCTGCCGGAAGTTAAACTCCATGTAATTTAAATCATTTCACAAACAAGGAAATTGCTGCAATTTCTGATTAGGAAAATTATATCAATGCGGAAGTTGAATTTAGTATTGGAGTTGCTCTTATTTTGATAATTTTGAATTCAAAACTACTTCATTTGAGTCAGAAATCGTACTCTTTCTGTATTTATTTGAGCTGTGACATTTCTCCAAATTAGCTTTTTGATAAATATATCATTTAAGTTGTAGAAGTCTATTGCGAGCCAATAATTTATATTTGCGTTGATCGGTGGAATCAATAACATAGCGTTAGCATAAATCTAGAAGGATATCTCGAACCTAACAAAAAATAAAAACACGACAATACGGCCAATGGAGAATATTTCTTGATTACATTGGACTCGATTAGGAGGCGCTTAGTGGGAAAGAGTGCTCCGTCTCCCAAGGTTGCTAGGTTCTTCTGGAATCTTGGGATTGCACCACCAGCTTCATTTACCCCAACATCCCAATGTTCAGCCCAGAATCTCAGAGTTTTTGTCGTGAAACGCGGATGCTCCAATTGTGGTTTCGATATGTCCTTCGGAGTTTCTGATTGTGTTTCAGTTGGAACAAGATGCTTTTGAATTGATATCCATTGAATTAATAGCTGTAACAGGATTTGTTAGCAAAACTGAAGTAATCCTCACTTGGCACTCACCATAAACAGGCAAGAAATGGTGGAATAAATTAACGAATTTAAAATTAATTTAGCGTCAAATTTGTTCGAATTCAAACTCTAAGTATGAAACTAAATTCATGAGCCATATTAAATAAACCCAAATATTTCAGTAGCTGATTGATTATTTTGACAAAGCCTGCTTTGTTAAGACTGATGTTAAAAATGTTGCAAGTAGATCATTAAAAGAAATAGCCAGAAATAACAATCGGTAATGAGAATAGCTATGAAATTATATAAGGACAATTGTAAGATAATTCAAGGAATCAATTTTATTTAAACAATCACTACTCAATTTTGACAGCCCTTATTATGGCATTTGGTGCATTGGGTACAAGGGAATGATGGATTCCAGTCGCTGATTGCGCCTGATTGCGCATTCCTGATAATCCTTCCACTTTTTGTATAGAGTCGCATTGTGACACTCCTCGGAATTGCCAACTTTATAGATGTGTAGTCTGAGTTCATACCAGATTGGCCGACTTTTTATCGTATGATTGTAGATACTTCGTGTTAGCCATCTTTCCACTTTGGGCGTACCATAAACCGTTGATTTATCTAAGCAAACAGTTTCAAGTGTACCGCTGTTTCGACCAAAAGGAAAAATATATAAAAAATACAACAACTACTGTTGAAAAAGTAATATCGATGAAAAGCAAATAAAACTACAACTATGCAATTATTTGACAAGCCTAAACAGTCACTAAAAGATAATTAGTAGATCTATATTCGACATATGAGTTAATACGAACGTTGGATAATATTCTTTGGGTGCATTGGTGTCAACCCCCATGCGGTTGACGGAGTGAAAACCGGTGAATCTGCTATCTTGAAAGATGTTTCCGTAGGTAGCGCCCCACAAGTTGTAGACCCAGTTGCCCATGTGATCCTTGATGAATTTGGGTTGCGTTGGATTGGCTGAACTACTTTGAGATCGATTTTGAGATTGAGTTTGATCACCTGTAGTTTCTACACCTGGAGACTTTACACCTGTGGGCTCTACACTTGTGGTTTCTACACCTGGAGGCTTTACACCTGGAGGTTCTACACTAGTGGTTTCTACACCTGAAGGTTTTACACCTGGGGGTTCTACACTTGGAGGTTCTACACCTGGAGGTTGTACACCTGGAGGCTCTACACTTGGAGGTTCTACACCTGGAGTTGCTACACCTGGAGGCTCTACACTTTCACCATCTCTCCTTAAAACATTAGCATCAAGTAGTTTCGCCAACTTTGTGGTGAGCACCGGTTGCACTAGGGATCCAGTCTTTGAACTATTACCGGTCTGAAATAGACGCATGCCAAACGGCGAGTTCTGCAGCTGAAAGAGGTCTGTTTTTTACTCTCGATGGTCTTTGATCTTTGTATATATAAAACTTACGCTTATCAGCCAAGCAATGATGACAGTGAGACACAAAACATATGGCTGAAACATGTCAAAAGGAAAATAAAATATACCAGAAATTTACAAATGTTTTATAAATGAAATGAAATAAATGAAATTTCATTTCCCATATTTACTCAACGACAAATTTCAGATTATAGTTCGTCGAATATCTTGTCAGAGTCTGAGTAATCTTACAAAGACTAATGACTTTAGTAAATAACATATACAAATATCATATCTAAGGTTATATTATAAAGAAATCTTAACTGAGTCTAATATTTATTATATTTATTTTAGAAGTTGTCACCAAACACGTCGCCTGAAATACTTTCAGCGTTGGAGTTAATTAAATGCTGCAAGCCAATTAGCAATCAAAGAAAGTAAATTTTGCGCTAGGATAGTTTGTCAAGGAGCTGGCCCAATCTAAATCTGGGAGCCCATTTGAAAATGTCGTTTTTGGCCATTGTTTAAGCATATTTTTTGTGCTCGCTTTACGAAGCAGAACTAATCAATTTTAACTGAGCCAATTTCACAGGCAATTCCCCAAGTACCAACTCGAGAGCAGCTATCATTGAATGGCTAAAAACTGGACTGGGTTGATGAGTGGTTCCCTGAGTGGGTGCGGATGACTGATGTGGGTGGTGCAACAGTACAACCGCAGTAGCAGTAGCAGTAGCCACTTCAAGCAACCCACGAATGCGACTAAAATGCGTACAAATTCGCTCGCTCCACAGATGTGCATTTTCTACAATTAAATTATAAGCATAATAAAATACTTTATTACACATACAATTTCAGTTTTCATTTAAATACCCTGCACAAGAATAACCAATCTCCATTGGCATGCTCATTGTGCAGCGTAATGTTGTGGAAATTAAACTTGCCCCACACCAGAAAAAGAGCGAAGCAGAATTTCAAATTTATCACATTCATTTATACTTGGGATACATATAAATCCCATAAATTCATAATAAAATAGAATATCTTGATGAATAATATATATAAAATAAATTAGATATGTTCAAACTTCAATTACTTTTACAAATAAGTAAATAAGTATTTAATATATAATTAAACTACTATTATTTATATAAATGATGGGTTCTTTTGAAGTCCTAAATATTTTTCTAGGGTACAACATTTTGTACGAGCTGCTGCTGCGGTTGTTGTTGTTGTTGTTGTTGTTGTTAAGCTATGAGCATTACGGCTTGAAATGGCAAAATGGCAGTTTCTGCTCGTTTGACATTTTGTGGCAATGCTGACTCTGTATACCCATTTGTCAGCACCCCCCCCCCCCCCCCCCATCCACTTCATTCGCACCCATTTGCGCCCACCTGCAACCACAGGCATCGAGTGGCATACTCGAGCATGTCTTTACATCTCTTTACGCTTGGCTATAGCTAAAAGTACTCAGCGGGCTGCCACCGTTGGAAGGCGGGGGTGGGGGCGGGGGCGGCGCAGGTAAATTAAGCTCTACCTACAAAATGGCAGTCGCCCGCATAAAATCAACAGCTGACTTGGGTTTAGAATTCAACAAACACATATTATAATAAGTCAACACATATTTCACACATGTTCATCTTCTGTTTAAAGATAAACTTCTCTTTTTTAGTTTATGCTGGGGTCTGCAGTCGATAATGCAACAATTTAAGAGGGAAAAGAAGGCCTGGACATGTTCAGATAGCGAACCCACATTGTATGATCTCGAGTATCTTTTTGTTTGTATTCTTAGACATTTATCTGGCGGGCAAAACACTAAAAACAACATCAGCATCCAACAACAATATCAGCAAAAGCAACAACGATTTAACATCTTGTCTGGTCAGCAAAATTTCAGTTGCTCCCTTAGCCCTTCTGCCGACTCCTTCCACACACCCACTTTCTTGTTATTTTGTATACCCTTTACTCATTCATTTGGAGTGGTTTCATAAAGTTTTATTCAATTCGAAATTGTAGAAAACAATCATTTTGTTTTTATTCCTGTCTTATTTGAAGCCCTAAATTGTAAATTTGAACTGCAAATGCAAGTTAAAACACAACTTTTTGTATATCTTAAGAAATTAAAGTCTCTGTTACAGGGTATGCTGTAGTTGGGCTCCCTCGCAAGTGGCACAACTCAACTGACTGTTACATGTTAAAGATCTGTATCTGTTTTGTGCTGAAAATCGATCTGCTTGGTGTGCCAAGCGCCAAAATGCGAAAAAGTCACGTAGTCAGCAGACGGAACAGACAATAAAGAGCCTACTATAACCATATATATATATATATATATATATATATATATATAGGAGCCATATAGACAACGCTAATGAATACACACAGCGATTTATGCAAATCAAGTGAGATCTGAACTGAAATGAACCCATAAACTTAAACAGTCTGTTTTTTTTTTATATTTTTTATTATTGGGTGGGTGTTTACTGCAGTCACTGTCATGGTGAAGTGAAGTGAAGTGAAATGACGGAAAGTGAAGTAGTTGATGTAATCCCAGTGAGCAATTAAAGTGTCACAAGTTTGGGACATGCAATATTTCATGACGCAATGGCCAAGATTATGAATATAAATGCAAATTAGGCACAGTTTCAGGTGAAATTCGGAAGGGGTTTGAGCAGTTTTGGGCTGCCTGTCTGTTGGGGTTTCGACGGGGTGTGGATGGTGTAGAGTGAAGAGTGGAAAGTGGTGTGGAGGGGAGTGGGAGCGTGACAATCATTAAAAGTCAAGTCAACTTTAGTGCGCCCTGAACAATCACTGAAAATGACTAACGGTAACCACGATAGTCCACATCCGGCACTACACCACCACAGTGTACCCCCATAGGGTGTGCAGGTGGTTGAGTGCTGGTAGCTCAGGTAGTTCTGGTAGTGCTTCTCCTTGTAAAGCTTTTAACCTGCAGCGCTGAAAGAAAATTACGCTCTTATCTTGCTTCCTGTCGTGACACAATTTTCTATCATAGCCAAGGACTTGGAAGGACTTCGCTGGACATTGCCGTTGTGTGTGTGTTGAGTGTGTGTGTGTGTGTTGTGGCGCAAAAGACATAAAGTTATTATTGCCTTTTCTTTCGATTTTGTTTATTTTGTTGGGTTGGGGGTCCAGTCATGATAAATGTGTCCAGCGCACGTTTTGGCCAACGTCATAATTTAGTCAACATTACATCATATACTCCTATATATAGTCTATCCTTCATATAGTTTCATATACTATACACACTATTTGCCCTAGAAAACTTTGGAAAATCTTTGCATAATTAGATAGACCCGCCACATGCAAGCTCACCGCGATTTTTATAGATTAACCCGAAGGGTTTGTGGTGGTTATGATAATTCTATGAATTTCATAAATACTAATTCCTTATTAAGTGAATATACTCGAACCATCCACCCCGAAACTCCTCGCCGAAACACCATCGCTCCAAGTTGTTGCAGTAGTAATGAGCAAAGGCGAAAACATATCGAACTGAAAATCGAGCGAACGTGACAAATTGAAAAAAGCGCATCAGTGAAGCGAAGTTAACTAGTGAGACCTGTGTGGAATCAAGCATAGAATATTGGACGACTTCGTACGACGACAGCTTTGGTTTTCCCCCCATATATTGTTGGTGTTGTTTTTGTTGTTGTTGTTGTTGCTGATGACTTCCTACGACAGCAGCAGCACCCACGAACAGCAACAGCAACAACAAAAGTGAAAAGGGCTACTGCAAATTCATTGCTCTCTGTTTTTACGATCTTACGTAAATAAAAAATAAAAAAGGGAACGTCTCAGTGCCAGTCTGCCCCCTAAGCACCTCCAAAGCTCCATTTGTGTCAAAGTCTTGAGATTGCAACGTCAACGAGAAGCGTCTCTCGGTGTTGAAAGTAAGACTATCTACACACGTGAAGTGAGTTGTAAACGCAACGTGCAAAACTGCTCAGTTGCACAGTGTAACGAAATACAAAAATAGTCATGCCACAACAAGGTTTCGCCTTTATTATTAAAATAAAATATAATATTTCTTACTCATATTTATAATATTTACATATAAAATATTTAATATATTTTCAACAAACAATATTTGTCTGGCTAATAAAAAAATATTTCATTTATATAACAATAAAAGAAATAATTTTTTCTAGATTGAGCAAACCTCACCTAAAATTATCAAATTAAATAATAGTATTTTTCAAGTCTTTCTTTCGTCTTGAGAGAGTACAATTAATATATTTAAAATTAATTAAATTGTTGGTTTCTTTAAAAAAGCAGTCATCAAAAACCACAAAACTTAGATTAAATGTAATGCTGGTTAATCTGTCACTAATATATATACATGTTCTGCGCGATTTTATAAGTAGTCACCATATTTTAGATATGTGCAAGCAGCATTAGTGTTGACCACTGTGCGCTGCTAAAGAGCTGTTGCTGTCTACAAGTGAGGGAATCCGACTAAAAGATACCCAAAACAAAACTCAATAATTATACAAAAAGTGCCTTAATTATGCATTAAATATACGAATGGTAATTGAGTACATGGATTGTTTTGTAGTTGAAGTATTTTAAACTTGGTATATATTTCAATGTTATATTTTTAATGCATTTTTTTCTGTTTTTTACGTATAATTTATTTACCTATTGTAATTTAAAAATAAAATAGTTTATATTATTTAAAATCATTTACTTTTTTAATTGATGCAGTCGAATATGATTTGTCCCCATAGGATTCCATATAAGGGTTTACAGGGTATTCAAGCTGATTACCGTGACGCAGATCAGAAATATTCACTGACTGTTTGTTGGTTGACTTTAACTGTAAGTGTTACTGTTGCTTACTGCCTGTTTTGTTGTTGTTGTCGTTGCCATTTAAGCACAAGTATTTTTCTTTTTTCTTCTTCTCCTTCTTTTAGCACGCTCTCTGACCACGAGAAATGATTTCTGGTTGCTATTGTCACCCCGACAATCCCAATTACCGTACACACTCACACACACACATGGACAGATGATGTGGTTGGCCCCCAGTTCTGCCCCTGCTCCTTGAACCACTGGCTCTTATGGCTCATAACTTTTCAGTTAATGAAGACATAAAACTCAGCGGCAGCTGCGGCAATAAAGCTGCAAAGCAGCAGCAGCAGCAGCACCAGAGCAGAAGAAGAAGATGAAGAGCTTTTGTTGGCCCCTTTGCATTTGTTATTTGTTTGTTTGTTTGTTTGCTTTTAGTAGTCACACAAGTTAGTTGCACGGATTCGTGTATCTGGCTATATGCCAAATATATATATATATACATTTATATATATATATATATATATATATGTATATACTTCTGTGTATCTCCTGAATGATAAAACGTGCCCGGGTATAGCTAAAAGAGACGTCAATATATATATACATATAAATATATATATACAGATATATGTGCAATTGTGTGTGTACACACTAAAACGCCATTTTGAAGTCGCTGTCTCTGCCAGTGTCGACTGCGCTGCTAGCGCGTCTGTCGCTATCAGCGCACATCAATGGACCAACGACAGTGGCGACATTTTGGAGCACATTACGCTGGTCAAAGTGCGAGCGAGCGGGATGGCAACATGGTGAAGAGATAAAAGAGCGAGCGCGCTTGCAAAATGAGCAGCAGCGCAGCAGTGACAGAGGCAGAAGCAGTGGCAGAGGCAGAGACAGAGACAGTAGCTACAGCAGCAGCAGCGACGCTTCAACGTTTTGCGGCGACACACACAGAGATAGAGAGATATGATAACAGATGCCACGCCTACAAGATTTTTAGGTGCCGTCGGTAAAAGGCAAAAAGTTGCGGCTATCCTAACCTCAATCAAGGTCTCTAGTTGCGGCCAGCCGCAGGCATTGTCCTTGGCGGCGCTTTGGCATTGCAACAGTTTGGCGTCGACGTCGTCGTCGTCGTTTGGCCCCTTAACACACTTCATTAATCAAGAACAACAACAAGAGTAAAAAGAACAACATCAACACCAACAAATAAAAGCGCAAAAAAATGTGCCTTACAATTGCGAATTCGCCGCAAACAACGTGGCGAATTCAACGCAAAAAGGCTCTCTTGCACTGTCTCTCGCTCTCCCTCTCTCGCTGTGTGTGAACAAAGCTCCACCTACTGAGCCAAAGCGCAGACGCACACAAAGCACAAAGCTAGCATAATGCATAAGAGAGGGAGCGAGAGAGCGCGAGATAGAGAGAGTAGTGGAGCTGCGGCTGCCAACTGCGCTGCCCAGTCGATGGCGATGACGATGACAAACGAATGACAGACACTCTCGTCGCTAGTCGTTGCTGTTGGGGAGAGAGATAATGGGCAACAGATAAGAGAGACGTCAGGCAGCGCACACACAACCAGCGATGGCGATGTCAGCAGCAGCAGCAGCAGCAGCAACAACAACAACAACAATGAGTGACGAACCATCCGAATGCCCGCCAGTCAGAAACGTTCGTTTTTCGTTTCATGCGCGCGAGTGTGTGTGAGTCTGAGTGTGAGTGGGCAATAAGCGTGCGAGTTTTTGTGAGTTTGTGTGAGTTTGCTTTTATGTGTGTGCGCTGGGCAGATATGTGCGGCGTTGGCCAAAAAAGTATGGGTTCGGAGTATTGCTGCTGCAATTTTCAATTACCTCATACAACAACCTGCATCTCTTGTCGTATATGCACACACAAACACACACACACATTTATACATTTATTTATATATACATGTATATAATGTGTAACTATTGCTGATAATTAAATATACGCTAAATTATTTAATTTGACCAATGCAAGGCAGACTCCCTGCTCGCCTCCTTAACCAACCCCCGCCCACGATTTGTGCTGCCCGTAAAATTAATGAGAATTTTCTTAAGGCTCTGCAAGGGGCCTTCACATTCTGCCTCATATTAATGTGTGTGAGTGCGTTGGTGTGTGTGTTTTTAGCTCTTAATTAAGGCAACACAATTTGAGGTCAATACGTTCCGGCTGTGTTAAAGATGCAACTGGCTGGACACTTTCAATCGAAGCCTAAGTAAAGAATTTTGTCTTATATAAAAGTTGCCACCAGTTCCATATTTTATGGTCTATTTTTATAAATAAATAAATAAATAAATATATAAATAAGCTTAGTTAAAAGTTTTAACTCTACCTTAAAATTATTAAATGTTAAAATTGGCTTTCTAAATTAATTTTATTTTATTGTTTCTATTTGTAATTATTTAAAAATATATTATTTGCTTACGATATGCTTTGAATGATAAATATATATGTTAGACTAGTGTTTATACATCATTATGCATTATATAAAAGTTTTTACTCTGATTTGTTTACAATTAACCACAATTAGTTTATCATTTAATTGAACAAATGTTGGTTTTCCAAGAATTTTTTCTATATTTGTTTTCTGGTTGTTTTCTTTACAATGATATCATTTGCTTAAACGCTCCCATGGCTGATAATTATAGATATTCGACTATATTAGTACATTTGAGTCACCTTGAAACTGGCAACTTCCACGAGCAATGCATATGTATGTGTCTATGGACAAAAGCAAGATCAAGTTCATTTATAATTAGAACAATGCATTACATATAATATATATATATATATATATATATATATACAAATATTTATTTACATATACAGGTTTAGGTTTCGTGGCCGATTTTCACGTTCTTGTTGTGCGGCGCCCAAAATGAACACACAAAACTTAGATAAACACTAATAAAAATTGCGAATTTTGTTAATAGGGCGCAGCACATTTTTGGATAGCAAATCGTTTACAGCAATTATACGTTCCATAAAGCTGCCAAAAAAAAACAAAGCCAACAAGAATTATTTGCTAAATCTTTGCATATTTTACGACATGGCAAAACAAATGTTTTCCATTCGCTCGAGTTGCTTTTATTATGAGTTTTCTCGTAATATGAAAAAAATGTGAGCAATGCAAACTGGAATTGGAACGCAGACTGCAGCAGGCAGGTGCTAGGAGGTGTGCAGTGGGATTAACACCCCCTTCCCACAATTCACGAACACATATGTGTATTGATTGCTCTGAGTAAGGGGGGAGAGGGGAGCTGCACTCTTATGACAAACGACTGACACGCGGCCTGCGCAGACGACAAATGCAACCGTGGAAAAGTTACTATAAAGCCCACAACACTCTCCCCTTGTAATAATGTTGCTACTGCTCTCCCACCCCGCCCAGTGGCAGCCACCACCCCCTGTCTGGCTGGCACTTGTGTGCCCAGCGGGTAGTGGTGGCTCTGACTCTTGACCATTTGTCTGCCCATTGGCTAACCAGGCGAGTACGGTTTGCGTACCGTTCGAGTACGGCTCTTGAGTACGTCCGTCGAGGGCTGTTCATTAGTTGAGCAACCTTTGGGTGGGCTTCAATACTAAATGCCATAGGCATATATGTTTACAGTTAGATGGCATAGATAGCAAGGTTAAGTGAGCAGTCATAAAACGAATCATAAAACTTTTGCAGTGTTTCCATTTTCAGATCTATTAAAGGGTTCAACGGTTCGCAATTGTTTGAGAGGCATAACTATTTCTTGGTTTGGAATGATGAAATCTTTTCTTATTAAGAGCATTGATAAAATGTCATGAATTAGTTTTAGGCTACTTCAGTAAACATAAATATTTGAGTTAGACTTGAGAAGATTGCAAATATCTATGTTAGGTTAATACAGATTAAAGTTTTGAATTTGACTTTGGGATTATAAAACGTTAAATTTAAACTATACTAAAGGAAAGAGATTTTAATCTTATTTGTATAAAAATAAAAGGACTCTTAGAATAAATTGTTTGGTAAGGATAAAGTAGTCTAAGGTTCTCTCTAGGAATTCCCATTTAGAATTAGTTCGCTGGCTTCGCCACACTCCGCTCCTACAGCTCTACTTCTCTGTCTCTTTCCCTCTTTCTGGTAGTCGCCAGTGGCTATTGGATGGGCAGTTTCGCAGGACCTATCGAGTAGGGTAGAGTACAGTGGAGTGGAGGGGAGCGGCTGTGTCTTTCGCTGTGACTTTGTGCGTGACTTCATTTGCATGAATTACGTCGCGTTTTTTTGTCGTGCCCCAAGAACCTTAAGAACTCTATGCCTCCCTTACTCACTCTGCTCCTTCCCCTTTATACGACAACTGGTTGACCCCGTGGTGGTCGTTAGTGTCCTTTGGCTGGAGCTAGGTAACACCTACAACGTGGTACGTGGTACGTGGCACACGTGCCTTGAGGTTGCCACCTATAAGCTGACAGTGTGGTTGCTGCAGCTTGGGTCTCTTGGACAGGACTCTGCCGCCTGCCATAATTGCCACCGCCGAGTAGTCAGTCGCAGTTTGTAAGCGCCGCCTGCTGCTGCAGCTGCTCACTTGCTGCCTCACTAAAAACAAAAACCGTCTAATAAAAAATACAAAAATATATGTAAAAAATAGCAAAAAATAAAACTATTACTAAGAGCATAGACGAAATACTCGTAGTAGCCTCGTTCGTAGTCGGCGTCGTTGTTTCTGTTTGTTGCCGTCATCGACATCGTCGTCGTCGTCGTTGTCGTCGCCGTTGTTGCCGCCGTCGTCGCCGTCGTCGTTGCCCTCAGCGTCAGTCGCGTCTGAGGAGCTTCAATGGGCAGGTGTGTGTTTGCCACACAGTCGGAGTCGCGTCAAAGTTAATGTTATTGTTGTTGTTGTTGTTTGCTTTTTCTCGCGCTGTGTGCCTTAACTTAAACTTGCAACTTTTTTTTATGCAACAACTTTACAACTTTGCCGTCGGTATTTTCGTTATTCTCGTTGTTGTTGTTGTTGCTGTTGCTGTCATTGTCGAAATATATTTTTGCCAATCGCAGAGCCAACCCACCAGCGTCTTCGCCCACTCCCCAACCACCGCACCTTGCGACGCGTGTGTGCAAAAACATTGCAACGATTTTAAAGACGACCCACAGCTTGAGGGGTTCAGTTTCGCAACCCCCACCATCCCCCTGGCCCATAGCTCATATGCTAATTTTAAAGTGTGTCGCTTGACTCGGTTCGCTGTGCTTCTCTTGATTTAAGTTGTGATTTCTAATTGTGCACACACACACACACACACACACACACATATATATATAAACAGAGAGAGTCTCTCCTGCATTTTGATGTGTGTGTGTGTCAATGTCAATGGCCTGAACTCTTGAACTCTTTTGATATTGCGGATTAGCTGAAAGTCCTCTGTGTCTGTCATGTGGATATATATGTTATAAGGAGATCTCAGCATTAATGACGTCACTGCTGGAGATTATAATGCGATCCAAAGCGATTGCGAGAAAATTCAGTCAAGGTAAAATTAATAAATAATGATCTTTAATTTAAGAAAATATATACAAACTAAATCTACTGCATATGTTTTTTTAAATATATGGATTAAAGCTGTGGTTTGCGTTTTTTGAGTAACTTTTTATCTTAAACATATGTCAAAATTAACAAATGACTAAAGTCCGGTAAATTTTAGTATTTTGAAAATAGTGATAGTGGTGAACGAGTATTACAAATTCCAGTTGAGTGAGTATTGCATTATTTATTTATACTTTGGATAAAACATGATTTATATGCCTTTTGGGATCGGACTAATCTGAACGAATCGCATCTGTTTTGTGTAGTACTTTTTCGCTTTATTCTCTTTTTATTGTGTGCGGTTTTTTGTTTGTTTGCTGTTTACCCGAATTGAGTTTTAAATTAAATTGCTGTCGTTTTCAGATAACAAATACGGGTACCAAAAATCACATGTTAATTCTCAAAGTTTTGTGACATGAGCATTTTATTATATTTTAAGCATCCAAAGCAGGCGTGATCAAAATGGGCTTATCAGTCTAAACTTCCGAAAGTCATTTAGCAATTCTTACAAACATACATCCAAGTATATTCATGAAACTGGATGATAATTCCGTTCTGTTCTGTTCTGTTCTGTTCTGGTCAGAAATACGGATGGCAATTGTCTGTTATCAACTGACATTGAAAATGTTGGCCAGCGATAAGTTGAGCTGAGAAATTGCGAAACAAGCTTATTTTAATACATGTTACTATCTTTCCATGATGTCATATGAGCTTAAATGAACTTATGGTTTTATGTTGTATAATGATTTCCGGGCCACATATTGACCCATATGGCATAGTGTGCCGATATTTAAAGCGATTTGCCCGCTTCCTTCAGACTTACAGTCGGTTATTGAAGCGATTCAAAGAATTCCTCAATCGCATTCTGACGCATAATTTTTTTTTTTTTTTGTAAATTATGCCGATTTTTTTCGTTGGTGTACTTTGCTTCAGTTATTTTCTGAGTTGGGACCAATTTGCGAATTGATTTGCATTCGTGGAAGTGGAGAGATGCCTGCGTGTAACACACGCGTTTCTCTCTCTCTCACTCTCTCTATGTGTATGAGTGTGTGGGTGTGTGTATAATCAATTCTCTGGTACGTTTATATATATATATATGTGGTGAACAAGAATTGTTGATTCTGGGTCATCTGCGGTTATTTTATAATTTAAAAAACGATAAGCGATAACCACAAAATAATTTTAAAATTTTAAAAATTTCAAATTTAAATTTGTCATTTAGTAGATATTGTTATTATTTTATATTATTTTTATTTCGATTTCGACAAACAGCATTTTGAATTTACCCATCATTATACACCATAAAAAACCGCTTGAAATTTGGCTCGTGTATGAAAAAATAAAAAACAACAACAATAATGGACAAATAACCATAACAGCAATTGCAACAACTCCAAATTGTTCGTCATATCAAAAGTGTGGACGAAAGTTGGGCATTGGTATCAGCATTTTTATTACCTGTGAATCGATTGTATTAAGAGCTATTAAAATATTTTCTAAGCCTGCTATCATATCATTCAATTAGGCAAGAAATGGCTATATATAGGATCATAAAACATATTATTTTGTGGCTGATAATGTGAAGACCTATTCAATATGCGTTCTCGCTGTTGTTTTTGTTGTTTCCCAACGCACATTAGAACCCCCAATAAATATATCAAAATAAAAATGTCGCCTTCATAATATTTATAACTCGAGTGCAGATAATGGAAGACGCCAAGAACCAGATAGACTACAGTTCGAGTCAATATATGTGTATATATTCCATATGTATATTGGCAGTAGACAATTGAATTTGGCCTGAAGGTTTTTACCACCTTTAAAGGTATACTTTTATTTTCATGTATTTTTTTTGGCACAGATATAAACGTCAGATTAGCGTCGGATCATGATTAGTTGAGTTTTGGGTAGTTACTTTATCAGTTCTATGGCTGGGTGGTCCATAAACATGATTAGATCTTTGGCTTTCTTCCATTACTCCCTAGAACTTATGAAGGCATATTGCTACTTGAATTTTTGTAGTTCTGTTAAACTGGGTTAGTCTCAGTTTTATTGGATTGTTGCTTCATCGGGAGAATATCATCGGTCGCGGTGCAGCACCTGATATATTTATGAATTTACAATGCCCCCAAATTATTCTTCCAATTTCGACAATTTATTACCGAGAGTACTTTGAACGTTTATTTGCTTCGAATCGACACTCAAGAAAAAGACGGCACTGTCCCCAAAAACTGTTTGTTTATTCCTCTGAGTGTGCGAGTGTGTGAGCGAGTGTGTGTGCTAGTGTGTGTCGCAGATAAAAAACGAAAATGTTGCCTAGATAGAAGAAGAGATAGCCACGAGCAGACCCTGCGTATGAGCTATATACCTATTTTTTATATGATGGCCAATAAAGTTAAGCACCCTCTAAACTCGGTCATAATCGACCGATTCTCAGTCAGTATTCCCAAACAATCACTTCCCCATTCAAAACCCATCGGTCAGTCAATCAGAGTTCGCAATTGTGAACTGGTGAATTTTCATACTCGATCTACTTGCAACTTGGGCATCCAAGGGGTGTTTATCTATCGACCTACTCAACGCGTTCTGTGTGCAACTTGTTTACATTAAGCGTTACGGCAAAGCACCACAAGATTCGACCTCTATGCTGTACATACACTAGGAAAACAACTGTAGAAATATAAAAATTACATACAAAAGTAACCGAAATTGACGAGAGTGAGAGTGTTTTTTTTTTAATCCCTAATTTCCTAATTGCACGATTGTTTAAAAATATTTAAAGTTTTTAAACATGCTCAGATAATACTAACTGATTCAAGTAAGATATTCCAGTGTTAAGGCTTAACAGATATTCTGATATGATTTTATAATAAAACTAAATCAGTTTGAATTATAATCAAATTATACTTGAAGGGAGAAACTTCTTTTTTCTCTAAGTGTATATCGTTTGAATGTAAGTTGCATTTGTGAGATAATTCCGTTTGCAAGATCGAGAGTCGTGTGTTTACTTTGATTTGAACTTACTTATTTGAACTGATTGTGTACTCGATTCTCCCACTCATTTTCCACGAATTTATATATATATATGTCTATATATATTCTGCTCTACACTACTCTCGGATTATACGTTGTATACGAACGGGCTCTGCTTTATCGACACGACTGTCAGTCTCTTGTCATTGGACCATTGTTTATGAGTGTGAGACTTTTCCTACACATATATCTATATATATTTATTTACAGTGCGCCATTACATGACAGATAGTTCAGATATGCAGGCAAATTGATATATGAATGGAAAACAATCTTTATGAAAATGGGGCATTTCAAGATTTAAAGCTTATTAACACGAGTCTAATTTATGCTTCGTCTATATTAATAGCATTTAAATGCAAAAAATTATTATTTATTTGTAGCTATTTAGAATCAAGATTCAATTGGTATAAACACTGGCTAATTGTATTTTATTGATACTTTATAATGTGTTTTTATTTTTGAAATTTCTCAAATATTGCATAGACAGTTTAGATTATGAAAAAGTTGGTTTTTTATTCTGCGATTCATGTTTATCAAACGTCAAGCGTCAAATGTCAAATTTCTATCTTTAAAGTATTGTCTGTTTTTAACAGAGTATTCCTTGTTCTCATATGTAAGCCAGGTACTTGGTGTTTTATAGTTGTCAATTATAAAAATGTTTATAATCATTTAATCAATAAACATGAGCAGTGCGCGGTATCATTCCCAGCCTAGCAACAAATTTGGGGTATACCAGTTTATTGCTCGCTCAGAAGAAATGAAAAAAAATTTTAAGTTTTAGAGACAAAACAACTACTACTAATTTATTGTTTTAGTTTAGTTTGAAATATTCTTTAATAACAACGAATTTATTTTTTTGGTATTTATTTACTTAGCAAGCTTACTTTAATTAGACGTATATAAATCCTAGAGGCTTTTCTGAAAGCATTAAAAACATTTGTTGCATTTTAACAACAGAAATTTGATGAATAAAAAACGATCGTTATATTATTCGTTAATCGTTATAGGATATGTACTAGTGTATCAATGCCACATTCCTTGCCTATAATCGTTAATGTGTTTATTTTTATATTAGAAAATAGATAGTATTTAATCGCCTTTAAGGCAACAACAACAAAAACCACCACAACAAAGTGCATAGTACACTTTTGTTATATGAAGAAGCGATCACAGCGAAAAGGAAAAGAGAAAAAGAAGAAAACATAGATATAGTTGGTGCGAGAGAGAGAGAGAGAGAGAGAGATAGAGTTGGAGAGTGGGAGAGGAGAGGAAAGAGAAACACTGACACATGGACAAACAACAAGTGCTCGAGTTTTATGGGTTTTAGGCTAAAGCAGCGACGTGACTCCAACCGATGGGCGACGTGCTTCCAGCTTGTCAAATTGTTGCTTTTGTTGCCGCTGCTGCTGTTGCTGCGCCCAATTGTGAAACGGTGTCGTCGGCGTCGACGGCAGCGTCAGCGTCAGCGTCGCACCGTCGCAGAGCAGCGCAGCTTCGAGGCTCTTTTTGTTGTTGATATCATAGCACTTCAGTTGGGCACATAATACAAATACAACGTTGTTGTTGTTGTTGTACTTTATTTTTTTATTTGGCTCTCGCTTTTTATTTATGCTTATGAAAATGTCTGTCGCCATTTAAAAAGCGTACTGCGCTCTCTTCGGATCTTTGCTCCTCTAATTTCAAGTGCGTTTTCGTGCGTGTGTGTGTTCGGGTGTGTGTGTGTGTTTCTTTCTTAGCGCCGCCGGCTCATTTAAGGTTGCGCTCCAAATGCGGCGATCAATTGACGACGAGCCGGTCAAACGCATAGTTTGTGATAATTTTTGTCGCGTGGCTTCCAATATGTGTGTGTGTTAGTGTCGCAATAAAGAAGAAGAAGAAGAGGAAGCTGTACAGCAAACGATAATTGTGAAAAAACAGCAAAAAGAAAATAAAATTGCCAAAATACGTTTGCCCGATTTAAGTGCTTTTCTCACGTTAATTAAAAAAGTGAAGATGACAAAATGTGTTCGTATTTTGTGGTAAAGCGCTGTTTACCTGGCCAAGAGTGACTTAGTAGCTGTGCCCCGTTTGCAAGGGTTACGCAAGTGAGTGACATATTTACACAGTGCATATAACGAAGCCGTCAGATCTTTTGAGGTTAGCTACCCTCTGCTGGGAGAGACAGCTGTAGATAAGGATATCTGCTGGGCTGCATCTTCCGGTGCAAGATTGCATTCTAATTGCAGAGATGGGTATTTAAGGGCGCGTGCCTTGAGAGATTGCAGCTTTGCTTTTGCTCGGTATTAAGTTACCAGCTCAACTGCCACGCCCACTCTAGCGTCATCTGCCCTAAAATGCAGCAGCAACAGCAACAGCAACAGCAGCAGCAGAAGTATATCGCATTTGACCTCGTTATAATTATAGTGCCTGACCCCAGTGGCAGAATTGTAGACTACTTGAATTTGACTTGAGAACTTTGCAATTCACTGGATGAGTTCTCGTTCTTGTTCTCGTTTTATTTTTCGGGTATTTGTGTGGCAAAAGGGACGACTTCCGTTCTGTGTTCAACAATAGCAGCAACAGCAGCAGCAGCAGCAACAGCAACAGCAGCCGTCGAAGTTGTAGTCCTGTGCATGTCAATAAGACACACAAATGAAATCGTAAGGTTTACAAGATCAGCCAAGGTAGATATAGCTCACTGTACTGTATGTGTACAGTGAGTACTCGAAATCAACTCGCAGAACAATGACGACGACGACGACTTTTGATTTCTTCAAGCACTCCGCAGCGAGCAAAACTTTCAAACAACAGCACAACATAAAAAATAATAAAAATAGAAGGGGCAACTACAAATGTGAATGTATGTTAAAATCACTCACAAAAGCTGCTGCGGCAGCAATCTCAAGATTCCTTTGTCCTTGTGCAGACAGTTAAAGTCAAAGATCAGCCATCCAGCTGAGTTAATTATAGACGACAGCTTCACAAGAACAGCAGAAATCAGACATCAGTCGGCAGACAGCAGAGTCTGCGAGTGAGTCTTGAATTGGGCGAGTCGAGGAAGTGTTCAAGTTCAGGACGAGCCTGGTCTGTCGCAAGGAGCACCGCCTAAGGACACGCACAGAAATTCAACACAGTTGGAGATTTGGCGCGAAAAGGTGGGAATCTTAAAACAGCAGTTAGGCCAAAGGACAATTGAGAGATTTGCCAGGATAATGGGGTGATTACCAAATACCAGCTCTGTATAAACAATATCTATGTTTAATAGCAACCAATATAAAAAGATGGCAATTAAGTAAAGTATTCAACTATTTTTTTTTCTTCTGATTTCTTTAAAACTTATACTATATTTAACAATAGAAACATTTCTAAAGCGTAACTGAAATTCTCAGATTTCACAGACTTTCCCATTTAGCTGGTTATCTATTATGCTTTTGATATATTTATAGTCATGTGTAAAATCTGCGTAATGCAATTCGCTGACAATGTTTCCATTGACTTTTAAGGCGTGTTTACTGATGAATTATGAGCTGTAAGCACCCCAAGTGAATATCCAAATCGAATCCACGGCAAACCAAAGCGAAATGCAAATACAAAACCCAACAAACCCAACACACATCCTGGCAATCCTTTCTATCTATTTGCTTCACGTCGGCCCAAAAAAGTGTATAAAAGTGTGTGTTAAATTATGTGACAAGGGCGCCGAGTTGTTGATTATGTTGTTTTAATTTAACGCTATTAGAACCTCAAACCCCTGTTCTGTCTGCAACGAGGACGAGTATGAGGACGACCCTTGCAACCCTTAAGGGCGCCCCGATCTTGATGGTGATGATAATAATGACACAAACCAACTTTTGGACGTGCGCCTAATTGACTGCTGCTGTTTGACAAGCACAAATAGATACAGAAACACAGACACAGACACAGACACAGACACAGATACAGATACTGTCAGCTTGTAGATAGGAATATTCATGACACCTTTTTTCCGTGTTGTTGAATTGAATTCATATTTTATGGCATTTGGACTGCTGTAAGTTATTAGGGGGCTTGCCCTTAAGTGGCCATGCAAATAAATAACAAGTACACAACACAATTTATAGCCCCATCAACAGTGCAAAGAAATTCATATTAGACTTTTGGGTAAGTCTTTAATTTATTTGCTTACACTGTGGTGGGAAATTATCATATCGAAAGAAGCCTTTTTTTTCTCTGAACAATTGCGCAATTTATTTGTTATTTTTATATTTAAGATACATTTATCAGCAATTCGAAATGAAATGTATAATAATATATATAATATAACGCGCGTTCAGGGGAAAAGCACATAAATGTAAGCACATACACAATAATAATAATCAGCAACAAATAAGGAATGAGCATGATGGAATCACTCCAAGAAATCAGAACATTTTGTATTTGCCATGCCCCCAAAAAGCAATTAAAATCAGCGATTTTGCAGTGCAGGAAACCATAACAACAACAAAAAAAAGCACACACACACACACACACACAAGCACACATCTGAGCAAATACAAAACTAATTAAGCAGGTCAAATAAGCAATTAATTGCTTTTTAATATTCACAATATATTTGTCATATTTAATTTCTTGATTGCGTTTGAATTAATTTTATTAAAATTCAAAAAGTAATGCCACACTTTAAGCTGCACATTCTTAAGGACGTGTTAATTGTTACAAACTGCCTATCAAATCAGCCTTTACAAAAAACAACTAAACACCCCCACACACATACACACACACACATACACATACACATATATATATATATCAGCCGACCTGCCAGTGCTGTGTGTGTGAGGCATAAACTTTGACGACAGATAGAAAATTAAGTTGCAAACAAAAGGCCGACAGCCTAAAGAAAAAAATCAACCTTGTAGCATGTACATAGCCTAACCGCACACACTCCCTCATGCACACACTCACCCACACACACACACACACATATATACATCGAATTTTTGTTTGCTGGGGCACCGATAAAAAGAAGAAAAAAACCTGTGAAAAAGAAAGCAAAAAAGAAAAAGCGCAACAGAAAATGTGAGCAAAGTGAAAAGGCCCCATGGCCAAAAAAAAACAGGCAACGCAGTCGCTTTCAATTATTGCCGAGTGTATTTTTTTGTGGCCAATACACACACACTCAGGCACACACACATACAGAGCCATTAGGCTAATGTGCGCTTATTGCGCACGCTTTGGAACCAGGAACAGACGCAGGTGGCAGGCAGGCAAGTGAAAATCAACCCCCACACAACACACACACAACACACACACACAGAGTAGAAATGAACGGGGGTTGGTGGCAAGCCACAAGCCAGAAACTTGCCGCTGTCTGACTGCAAATGGTTAGTTCAAAGTTGGGGGAGTTGGGCAGCAAAAAGTGGGGGCCTTATTGGAAGGATTGGCTGGGCCACAAAACACACAAACACACACAACCCAAAACCGCAAACAAGATGTGTGTGTGAATGAGACAGCACTCGCACAGCAGCCAAACTGTATCTGTATCTCTCAGTTTGTCTGTATCTGTATCTGTATCTGTATCTGTATCTGCATCTGTGTATCTGTGGCTCTCTGTCTGTCACTGTGTGTATGAGTGTGTGTGTGTGCATAATGAATGCGAAGATGTGTACGCCCTATTATCCTGAAGCTGGCTGGCTCCTCCCTCTCAGCTGCTAGAGCTGCAGCTACTTCTACTGCTGCTGCTGCTGATAATTTCGTGTATCTTTGAGATACATAAAGCTGCTGCTGCGTCGCAGCTGCTGCTGCATTCTGATAGGAAAACTGTGTGGGTAAATAAGAGAATTCGCTATACATATATACACTTATATCTATATATATGTGTGTGTGTGTGTGTTTGCTATCCTTTTGTGGCCAGGTCAGACAACAACAAAAGCAACTAAAACAACAATAGTCAGCAGGAGCAGGAGCAGCACCAGCAGGAGCAGCAGCAGCAGGAGTCCAACTTAAGCCTCGGCTCGCAATTCGAATCAGAAATAAGCAAAAGAGATTTCAGTTGCTGCCATTGTCATAATGATGATGGTGATTATTATTATGAGCTTACAGTAGTCACTCGTTAGCGGGCACTGACGCAGCGAAACGATTACTTTTACTGTTATATACAAAATTAAAGAGGTTTCTCAGATTTTGCAGTTAATTTAATAGAAATTATTATTTTACGCATAAGAAAACTTACCTTATAATTTTTTTCATTTTGCTTTATTGAAGATGGTATAAATATTTTATATATTTAATAAATATTTAATATTTTACTTAATAAATTTCAAAAATGAGCTAGATTACTTTTTACAAGTGCAGTACTTAAATATTGATAATTAATAGGAAAGAAAATAAAAACATTTTTAACATGGTTATTTAAGCTTCCTCGAAAAATATATAACTTTTCTATACTTACTACAAGTTCAATATATTTTCCTATTTTTTTTTTTGTAATATTTTATTTTTACTTATAAAAAATATAGAGCATTTCGATACTTACGACAAGTTCAATTTATTTTCTTTTTCAATTTTTAATTTTATTTAATCATAAAAGACTTTTACAAATAAAGAAATAACTGAGAAGCCTCAACGTTTCCATTTTCGAGTGAGCACTGTTGCCAGCATGACTGCTCCTTACAAAACTGACACAGATTCAGACACAAACACACACGCACAGACACAATCAGGACAGCAGAGAGAGAGAAAGAGAATAAGAGAGAGCAGCTCGCTGCCTAGCTGCATATATATATGTAATATAGCTGCAGGGTAGTCAGCTACACACTCTCTCTCTCTCTCACACACACTCTTCATCTCTCTCTCTTGCTCTGTTCTGGTTGTGCTCTCAATTTCATCCCCTGCCGTTGGCAGATAGTCGGCAGCTCGATCATCAGCCGCAGCAGCAGCAGCAGCAACAGCAGCCGAGGCATCATCATCTTCATCATCGTCATCATTTGGTGGCATCCTGTGGTATAACCACCAGCACAACAACCAACCAAAGAGACCAATCCCCATTCCCATTGCGATTCTCAGCAGCAATAGCAACAGCAGCAGAAGCAGAAGCAGAAGCAGCAGCAGCGACAGCAGCAGCAGCCGCGACAGTAATTCAGTCAGTCAGAACATCATCACTTAGTCAGGCAGTTGGTCGCTGAGCGAGCGCTCGCAAATCGGGAATCACATATTTTTGTCGACGTCGGCGTCGCTGTCGCCATCGCCGTCGCTGCTCACGCTGGCGTCGCAGTTGACGTTGCCGTTGCCGTTGCCGCTGACGTTTGTACTGCTTCTATTATTTTTTTTTTGCGCTATCGTCACGCTGCCAGCGTCACATATCCGTTCGGTACTCAGTCTTGCGAAGACAACCGGCAGATAAAGACGACACCAAAATCAAATAAATACAAGAATCGAATATATCTCAAATACATAGCAAATATAATAAAAGGAAAACACTCATACGCAACGTGCGCCGCGTTTTAAGCCATGTTGTTGCAGTGTCGCGTGTGGCAAATGTGTAAATGAATTTTAAAATTAGTTACACTTGGAAATTGTGATAGTTAAAAAAGACAACGAGCAGCGAATCATGATATTCGATCGTTATGTTATATCAGGTTGGTTCCAATAACGCTCATCTAGTGAATACAAACGACGACGCCACTCCCCCTTCAGCCCACTCCTCGCCACGCACCCCTCTCTCCAACAAATTAATGTGTTATCAGTTCTTTATTACGAACAGCAAGTTTTAAGTTACCAATTTGATGAAGCTGCCACAAATATTTATTAGCACAGCTACTAGAAACATTGAGCCATTTGTAAATATATAAACTATATATATAAAGATATTAGTTGGATAAAAACACTATATAGAAATTGGATTCAGTTTTCTATTCATTGTGTATCAGTGCAGACGTTAAAAAGCTTTGTGTCAATTATTATTGTTAAAGTGTAAATGAGCCAAACAAATAAATATTGGTTGTCAGTAATATAATTATAATTATTCTTACTTTCAAAAATATATCTTTATTGCACACTATATGTGTATACTTAATAAGGAGTATCTTCATAATAATACTTTATAAGTGTAAGTGCAGAAAACCACAATGACTTATTTAAAAAGTGTTGTTGTAGAACTTTGGTTTTTTAAAATTTACGATTAATCATCATCATTTCTGGAAATCAAAAATAAGTATATTTTACAGTTATATCAAAGGGTCTGTGGTTTTTGCCGTTTTTTAGGGTACAAAAAATCTACAATCTCTGAAAATGTAAATTACAAACAACTTTATTAGCTAATGACTAGATGTTTTATCTGCTTACATTACAAGTATATGAAGTATTAGTTTAAATAATTTGCCTTGGAATATAACTTGCGGTATATATATATATATAGAAAAGATAAGAAAATTGAATTTAAATTAATCATGCTTTTTTAAGATAAATCTCTTTCTTAAAATACCAGTCACATATTGTGGAACCACTTTTCTGTTTAGCTGATTCACAGCTGGCATCTTATCAAAGCAAAACTCCAGCTTTCAGCATTTTAAGCAACTTTTAAAACAAACCTCAAACATAATTAACTGAACTAAGTAGCAGAACGACAAAAAAGAAACCAAAATATAAGATATATACATAAAACATATGTGGATGTGAATAATAAATAGTCATGTTAGTTGTGAAGAAACTGAACTAAAAAGAGGAAGCCACCCCAAAAATAGAATAAGAACCGCAGAGCATAAAGAAACTGCTGATATGGAGTACTCATCGCGCTTATCGCGCCAGAATGTCAATCTATACTATGAAACAGTTATAGCTAGAGCCGAGGGCGATTATAGCTGTATAGCTGTACTTAACTGATCGGGCTGATGGACTCGCTGCGGCTGCATAGGCGCGAAGACAGGCGGCTCTTGAAGGCACTTCAAAAAACCGAAAAAAAAAACAAACAAAAACATGGAAAGATTTGGATGAAGATGTTGGCTGGGTTTGTTTGAGAATTGTGCAGGATATTTGATGTTGTTGTTGTTGTTGGTGTGCTATGCAAATAGCGTGTGCCAAGCAAGTGCGAAACTTGTCAGCTTGTTGAGGATTGAGGATTGACCATTGTGGATTGAGTATCGCTTGTTCGGCGCACTTGTGCGCGGCTTATTTATATGGCAGATACTTATCAAGTGAACAACATTCGGGCTGTTGTAGTAATACTGTTACTACCTATCACGGTTGTTGACTGTTCGATATCGTTTTCCCCGTTTTCGAATTTCGTTCTCGTTTTCATTTTGGCCGCTTATCTGTGGCACTAGGCAGTCGGGACGACAGTCGGACGCTTGTCATATTTTGTCTAACAGCTCAAATTACGATTTAGTTTCAAGTGTTTAAATAAGGCGGTGTACACAATACACAACACATTGCATAGCGAAACTACAAGACCCAGACAACCACAACAATCGACAAAAACAACAACAACAACAACAACAATAAAATAACGCCTTAACAACAAATAAATAAATAATCGCCGCGTAATTTGTGCAAGTAATTTTCTTCTTCTTTGGGACAAGTGTTTTTATGTTTATCTCTCATCGTGTGTGTCTCAGTTGAGATGGCTGTGTGTTTAAATGTGTGTTGAGGGTTTGGCTAAGGCTCCTTGGCAACAAACTGGCCGGCGGATCGAGTTATTTGATATGTATTTGGGCTATGTTTACAACTTATAAGAATGTAATGATTTCTCATCATAATCTCATTTATGAAATATGAAATATTTATTTGCAATAGTAAGAGGGGTGTTACTATTATTATTGTCGGCCTATAGCTACGTCATCAAGTCCAATACTTAGAAGAGTTACAAGTAGTTGGATTCATTTTATTTATTTTTTTGTCAATAGATCAAGATAAGTTGACGATATCAGTTTGGAAAACATCTATCGCTGAGTTAAGTGCCAGTCTCTGTTTTGTGTTTTGTCTATTTATTTGATAAGCAACAGCTGGACATGTCACATAATTTCAAATAATTGGAAAACAAGTGCAGAAATACAAATTCGATATAGCAAAATCAAACGAACAACAATATATATATAAATATTTTGAATAGTTTCTCATAGCTTTGTTTGCACAGGCCGCATTCAAAACAAATTTATTAGCAACAAGCAAACAAGTAATCAGGTAATTTGATCTACAGGTGAGCTTTCAATACGCACTCCACACAGTGGCATAGTGGCAAAGTGGCAAACTGGCAGAGTGCCAGATTATCTGATTGCCAGATTGGCACAGTGGGACGCATTCGGGAGATAATCGATGAGAGGATATGTCAAAGCTGAGAGCTCAAGTGACTGATTGGCTGCTTAGACAATGTGAAGTGCAATCGAAATTGCAAAATCAATGAAAGAAACTCCAAATTTAAACAGCAATGACAACTGAGAAATACATGTTTATATATATATATATACATATTTTCTCAGATATGACTGCCTTTATCTGTGCGCTGATTTCTATTAACGGTTTGGCATGCGCCAGCCAATTGATGTTGATTGGGATCACTTCAGTTACAACAAAGAATAGGATTAATCGTTATTTCCTTATTAATAATCAATTTCTTATGACCTTGCCCGTTAACCACTAATCGATTTCTTCGAAATAAGACTACTAAGTTTAGCATTAATCGTTAATCGCTTATCGATCGTTCAATTGTATAGAAACAGATTCTGTGTTTATCTCTAAATACTTATCGCTAATCGATGTTTCTTTTGCCTTCTTGATAACAGGCTCTAACGGCGACGACTACGATCCAAGCGTCGTGCGCCATCATCACCATCATCATCACCACTTGGATCTCAGCAGTGGGGCGCCGGCATTTGCGCCATTGCCGTCGGCACATTTAGCCTCTGGTCAGACGAGGCCCGAGGAATCGTTTGGACGCCATCTTCCGCCAACGATATCCCCGCCACCAGCAACGCTCCAGCAGCAGCATCAACAGCAGCAGCAGCAGTTGCAACAACAGCAACAGCTGCAACATTCACCGCCCACGCTGCAGCCTGCCTCAGCGTCCGTCTCCAACGGTTCCAGCATGGAGCATCTGTTCAATGACAAGGCGCAGGCAGAACGCTTTCTGCTGGAGATGGCTCGTCTGCGCGAACCCGTCTGTGATCTGGATATACGTGATACTGGCGTCTATGCCAAGACACATCTGCCCCGCGGCACCCGCTACGGCCCCTTTCCCATGCGACTCTGCCAGCAGCCCAGCGATCGACACTTAGCTTGGGAGGTGAGTGACAGATATCGACAAAAATTATCAAAATAAGATTATACAGTATATATAATAACTTAAGCTATCATTATTTTTCTCACAAATCGAAATTTAACTAAAAAAAGATTATTTTTTTGAGCACCTCATCCAATTTATATAAATTGCAAATATTGTTTTTACTGATTAAAACAATTAAGAAGCACTTTAAAAACTGCCAATCAAAAACATAATTTTTAGAAATTATACTACAATATCATTAACAGGAAATACTATCTTAGCATAATCATATAAAATCTAATTAGCAGCAAATGGTTTTTCATAAAAAAAACTTAACACAATTCAAGTGCAGCAAAATACTTCAAAAAATCAATTCTGATCTATTTTATAAATCAATCAAATTTTAAAGTGTAGCTATAGTTTTCTTAGTAAGATGTATTATTTTTCCAGATGTGAAGTCAATATTTGATAATTGCGAAACCTTTCCTTTTGGCAATGATATAGATACAAATATATTTTTACTGTATTACGTGGCAGCTATAATCCTTTCGCATATGTGCGAATATTGCCTGCGAGTCGTCTCCAATTACAATTGGGAAATTTAATCCCATCAAATCTGCGCGCAAAACTTTTTTTTTATGCGAAAATTTCACAAAAATTGGGAGCATTTTTTTCCTTTTTGTGTGGAAAATCAAACGATTGGAAATAGATTTGATTAGCAGGAGCTAGGATCGGCGGTGGCACGCCTGGGTACACGCACAATTGTCAGTCAAATGTGCTTAATCCTCGGCCAGAGCTAATTTCCTGGTCTCACCAGCAAAAATCCACAAAGTGCACCCTAAATGAGGCTTAAGTTGAGGCCCGCCTGATGATGATTCCAATTAGTTTGGGACGCGCCCGACCAAACGAAAACGAACCCTTCGATCGATTGTCAGTCAGTCTGTCTGTCGGTCAGTCAACTGACACTTTAGCTGCTACTGCTGCCAGGCAGACAGAAACTGACAAACTGACAGACAATCCAATCAAATTATCGCGCCTAGTCCTGTTGACAATTGTCGTAGGTATTCAGGATCTACCTACTGTTCTAGAGGATATCTCTGTCCGTCTGTCCGTTCGTCTGTCTGTCTGTTATTCAGGTATTGCAACAATATTATTGTTATTGTTATTGTTATTGTTGTTGTCGTTCCTGCCACTCGAGCCAAGGCGACAACAACTGCAAAAATTGGCTAGCTACACGTTGAGAAAAACGGCAACTGTTATTCAAGATTTTTTAATTTCCAGTAAAAATAAAAGTATTCATTGGAATAATAATTAAAATTAATTTAAATAAATTAATATCCAAGATATTAAATAAAAGAGTTAAACTGATTTCAAATGAGAACAAAAATGCTTAATTTATTCTGCAACATTCGGATACATTAAACATAATCTTCGCTCTATTTTTTTTTTCTAAGTGTAGACGTTGACAGTTCTGTCGGTTGATCCCTTCCCTTTTCCTGGATGATCCTCAAATCAAGCGCACTTTTCTCTCGTTCACATTTCCGTTTTGACAGATACATTGGCCATACCTTTAGCTGTATTTGTATCTGTATCTGTAACTGTATCTCTGTCTGTAGATGTAGCTCTAGTTATGTTTCCCGTTTCGTTGGTGTGAACCAAACACTTTTGAGATTATCTCTGGCGCGTAAATATTTTTCTTGCCCATTGACTGTGCCCATGTTTTTGAACGGTTCTTGTGGCCTCTTTTTAATAAAGTTATGAATAGCTTCTTTGCCATAGCAAGGAGTGTGCAACGGTAGCACATACGGACCTGGACATGTGCCGTGTCGTCCCAAAGATTAGCTCACTGCAAACAACAACAACCAGAGAAACTTGGCGCTGATCTCAAATAACTGAACAGCCGTCGCAATCTTCAGCCGCATGTGTCTTGTTATATATATATATATCTATTGGATATATCTTGATGATCTTATCTTTAGTGGCCTGCCTCATATTGCAGTTTCCGTTTCCATGTGTGCGTTTTTTTTTTTGTAGTTTGAGCTACTGCTAATCTCTGTGCTATTTATTGCCTTGCATTTTGTCGTTGAGATTAGTTCATTTTATGTTTGTAGTTGCTGCATCAAATGGAAAACCGCTTTAAACATTTCCTCATTTAAAAACAAAACGTGTTTGCTACTGATCTGAACTATTATTAATATTGTTTTGATTAATGTGTAAACAATGCTTAGATAATGCAATTTATTTAAGCCGAAATCTTTGCGTTTTTTTTAAATTAATTAGTAATTTTTTATTTTTAAATTTCTCATTTGATTAAATGAGAAATTCCTTAATCTTACCTTTAATTATATTTTCCTATAAATACTTTGCTCATCTTTAATGAGATAAGTAATTTTAGAATAGAAAACAAGAAGATATCATGTGAAATTCGTTTTAAACCCAATTCAGATTAACTAAAGTGTTTTCTAAAAAATTTAATAAATAATATGTATATAAAACAACCCACATTTTAATAATATAATTAAATATTAATTATAAAGCGATACATAATATCTGCTTGAAAAATTAAACACAGCGATCTTCCCATTAAAACTCATTTTTATTACCAAAATGTGCATATTAAAAATACTCTTCACAAGTTGAAGCATCAAAATCGCTCTACATATTACACACACACACACACCGCACTTGACCATAAATGCTCGCAAACTAACTCATACACACACACGCACACGCACAGTCGCTCATGTGTAAACCGCAACTTGAATTTGTATTTTATTAAATCTACTTGCATGCACACACACACACACACATAAGTTTCTTTTGCGTGTGTGTTTTTTTTTTAATTCTTTGCATACGCCACGGAGCGAGCACTTGAAGCGATTTTAACTTAATTTTTGGAGCGTGCACAAACACATGCTCTCACACTCACATACTGGCCGGCTGCGCCCAAAAAAAGTCTGCAGACTCTCCCACTCAAAAGCACTTAATAAAGAATAAAATGCAAAAGCGAAAAAGAGCGAAAAAAATGAACGAACTGCTGTTAAGCACCGTTTTTCCATTTGACTTGATAGACAAGAGCCTGACGACGGCGGCTGCGTTAACTGCGACGGCGTAACGGCATATGCCGAGTCATTCAGTTGTTGTTGGTTGCTGCTGGCGTCGCAGCGTCTTCGACGTTGCCAAACCGCAGTCAGCGGCTTGTGTAAATTATGCGTATTTAGCAGCTCGTTATTGTTGTTTTTGTTGTGGCTGTTGCTGTTGGCGTCGCTGCTTTTATTTTGCATACAAAAACTGTCGGCGGCTTTCTTCTTCTTGTTGTTGTTTTTGTTGTTCTTTTTGCTGCTGTTTTTCTTATTTTGCAATTTGCGGGCTGCAAATGACCTTGAATAAGCAGACGCTTACAATCAGTTTGGCGGGGGCGCCGACAGAGAAAGAGAGACCGAAAGCGAAAGAGAGTAAATGAAGTCTTGCTGAGTCCAAAAGCCATTGAGCTTTGTTTTGACTGAGAATGTTTTTATAATTGGGGTTCAAAACTGAAAGTGCTACTTGAAGCAACAGCCAAAAGTAGTTTAAAGTATCAGCTTGATTAAATGTACATATGCAACATTAAGTGAAATTAGCTAAAGTATAGACGCATAGATCTTATAATTTTAAGATGTTTTTCACTTTTTACAATCTTTTTTACTAACTTCTGCTACCTTATTGCACAAAAAATACTACTATTTACACAAATATGCTACTTTTTCACACTTTCATATGGCAGCTGGCGTCGCAAATGATGGTTTGTGTCTGTGCTAAACAGTGCGCTGTATTACACTTAGCACAGTTTCACCATCAAGCAGACAACAGATGGCGCCAGTAGTCGCAACAAATCAAATAACAATTTATAAATTAAAATTTGGATATTTATTTATGTTTTTCAAACTATTTTTAGGTGATTGCTGGCCCGTTGTTTCACGGGTGGCTGGAACCCTCATCGGATGTGGCCACATGGCTGAAAAAAATACGCGCCGTTCAAAGCGATGAAATCGAAGAGGCTAATTTAAGGAATTTCATCATTGCTGGCTATGTGAGCAAAAAAATAAATAATAATAATTAATGATAATTGTTGACAATTTTTTAATGATTTCTTTTTTTTCTCCTCTTTCAACAGCTGTGGTACGAGACGAAGCGGGACGTAAATGCTGGCGCTGAAATTGTTGTCGATGCCCGTCCGAAAACCCCCTACGATATCAGCGACAGTTTTATGAACGGGGGAGGGGCTGCAGGCGGCGGTGGCAGTGCAACATCAACGGGCGGCAGCAGCACAGCAGCCGCTGCAGCGGCAGCAGCAGCAGCAGCAACTGCAATAGCTGCGGCAGCAACATCCAACAACAACAACAATGGTTCGTTGCCCGGCGATGATCGAAGCGATCGTGATAATGGTGAGTACCCCTAACATATATCATTACATATATATATATATATAATTATTTATTAATTTCCCTATTTAAAGTCAACTAAGGTCAGTCGATATAAAAAAAGATACAATAAGTAAATAATAAATATTCAATTAAAACAAAATTTAATTAATATATTTATATATATATATCTGTACATTTTGACATTCTCACATTCAAGCCATATGGTAGATATATGCTGATATGCAAAGTTAATCCATCCATCAATTTACTCAACTATTTAAAGTCAGTCAGTTTTGAGTTTATTTTGATGAAATTTTAAATAAATGCGTCTCTTTGATTGCAAAAGTGTATATCTTGCAGTCAGTCAGATCGGAGAAGTATATCATATAGCTGCCTTATGAGTCGAAAGCTAAGTTAGTTTTTTAACAACTATTTTGAATAACTATTATGTTGAAACTGAGAATAAATTTGGCTGCAATATTGGATCAATATGTATTGATCAAATCGGAGCACTCTTTGAGTATTTTTACGAATGACTTTTTTTATTCTTATAAACTCGAAAATTTGAAATTTGAATTTTAAATTAGTATTATGCATTTTATCGTTGCTTGAAAATATAAATGAAATTATGCAATCGGCTTGCGCACAGTTTAAACTCACAATTGAGCATATGAATCTTGATTAAATCAGATACAAAAAAAAAAAACATTATTTTGGTCACGGTGGACTTTTAATGTGTAAAATGTCCACAAATGCATTTAAAATGTATGCAGGCTGTGTGAAGCATATTAAATACAGCTGGCAATCAAATTAACGCCGGACAGGATCTGACACACACACACACACAATCATACACACAAATAGAGAGAAACAGTAGCAGTTAAGAAATGCGCGTGACAAAGCCGCTGGCACGAGCCAAACTCAAAATATGATATCATCAACATGCCACATCAGCAACAGCATCGGCAACAGCATCCGCATCAGCAACAACATCAGCAGGATCAACCACTGAGGACAGCTTATGATGAGGGCTGCTGCCAAAGAGGCATTCAGTCATTCACACTCCCTTCACTTCTCTTCTCCCTTCTCCCGTAGCCTATCACCCTTTGTTTGGGTCTACCCCTCGGTAAATGGGCAATTTGTGCTCATGGGTTACGTGGTGCATGCAATCTGCGGCAATATTGGATGACAGAGCAGAGAACCGCACATGTTTTCATTTGTTATTAAAATGTTTGATAATTTCATTAGGCAAGCCAGTAAAAATAAAGCGGGCTGCAAATGATACCGATCCCGATCCCCGAACCTATCCGATCCGATCCCGAATATTTTGTGTGTGTTTCGGGCACACGCTTAATTTAATCCTAATCCAACACTGTTTGCTGTGCTGTGCTGTGTGTGTGAGTGTGTGTGTGTGTGTTTGTTTGCCAACCCCGACAGATCGGAGCGTGTTTGCTTATAAACATGTGGGATTTATGCACGTCTCATTTGCCAATTCCCATGGGTTTCCATAGATGGCTTTTCAACTTTTTCCGCTTTTATCACGCGTTCAAATCTGTTTTTATGTTTTTCAAAAATTGCTTTAAGCCAGCTTAAAATTTGAATATGTAATGAATATTACCATATGTTTTTGATATTTATAAGCAAGCCATGATTATCCACAACTCCCTCTGCCTCACTCAACTTGTGCTCGTTGCTTTTCAATTAAAGTTTTCCCATAGAGTCCACCTGTGTATTAAAAACGGACTCCTGACTTTTTAACGTATTTCGATGCCAGTTTTCCTCCGTCACCAGTCCAGTCACGGTTTGTTAAACACTCGAACTATGCTCGGCAAAAGACAACGCATGTCCTTAGCTAACTTTGAATGCCAGATGCCAGAGCGAGTTGCAAGAATAAGTTGCACCGATCCTTGTGCAACAAAACAGGGTTGAAATGCTAAGCATCGTTGAGTTGAAGGGGGGGTTTTATTACTCTAAGATTGACCGTTACATTTGCCAGACATGAGGAATTCTTTATAAATTTGAATAATAAAATGGAAGCTGAAAACTGAAGAAAACTTTTATAAATGAAACATTTAAGTAAAGGATTTAAATTTATTTCAAATTTCTATATCAATTGAAACATTAATCAGAAGATCAATTATTAATTATTTAATTTTAAATATAAAAAAAGAATTCTATAAAAACCAAGCACAGATATAAAATATTGAAATATCATCGAAAATTGATGAAGAGCAGATTATGAAATATACATTTGCTTATAAAAAGCGCGCAAAATGCTGGCAAAAAGAAAAACATGTAATAAAAAAAACGCAATTAAAACTTGGCCAACAACAGCTTTAAGCCAAATGCTCAACTGTTACACAGTTCGCATTGCTTACCTGTTCAAGCAATGAAATGACAAAAAAAAACAAAAACGACAACAACAATAATACACACAACTGTGGCACCTCATCAGGCCTGCAGCTAGTTGGAAAGCAAACAATAATAGGAGTCTAAGGCTAAACCACTTTTGAGATGGCTTTCAGCTCTGCGCGCGCGGTGCGACTTCAATCGACCAATCAGAGATTAACAATTGAATGCTCGAAGTACGAGCTGATTTCAGGGAGCACACGCCAAGAGCACAACACCAACACCAAGACCAAGCCCAAAAATCAAAACTTAACTATACACACACATATATATTTATATATATATATATATATATATATATATATATATTTATTCAGTGTGACATTGTCGCCAACAAAGCTGATAGATGATTAATGAGCTGGCATGTTATGCCGAGTTACCAAAAACTACAGAAAAAAGATACAAGAAATAAAACATATCAATCCGAAGTTTGCATACTCTTGCAGAAATAATATATATATCTATGTATAGGATATAGTAAAATGTGAGCTTCTTTTTTAATAGATTTTAAGAGGGTTTTAACGTTGTTCATACACTGAATCACCTCTGCTATGGCAGCTATATGATATAGTGCTTCGATCCGATTGACTCCTACATATATACATACTCTGCCAAAAAGTAGTATGTGTCAGCAGGATAACTTTGCAACTGGAGGAGTTCTCATAGTTGGTAAATTGTAAATTGATGGATGGGTAAATTTGGCTCTATCGACTCAATCTGAAACTAATAAACACCAAGCGTCTCCATCAATATTTTACACATTTAACAAAAAACCCGAAAAACTCTTTGCAAGCGTATTGTGAAAAAAGAAAAAAAAAACACAAAACCCGAAACCAAAAACCAAAAATTAAAAATAAAAAAATTTGGCTTCTTCTTTTTGCTAAATGATCATCGTGTGTCAATTTGGGCATCATTAGGAGTGTTGTTGTTGTGTTTTTCATTTTTTAGCCAAGCCAAACCCTTTTTTTAATTTATCTTTTTATTTTTTTTTTTCTTTGGCCGGCTGCCAAATCGATTAGCAGGCGGATCTAACTTTGATATTTGCCACAGTAGTTGTAAGGTGTAAATAATTCAATCAATCATTTGTCAACAGTTTCTGGCTTCCGTTTAGGATTGGGCTGAGCGTATGCGATTCAGGGTCAGGCACTCGATACAGTCATGAAATTCCTCCCTCCCCCCGCCAACTGGTATCCCCCTCTGCTCTTACCAACTTGCATCCTGATCGCAGCGACTACTTTGCGAGAGAAAACAGAAAACACGCCTCCATTGAATTGTCAGCCAGTCGAGCTGCGAGGAGTAAATCAATCGACAATCTACCAGGTGCAAGGTGGATATTGCTGCGACAGCTGCGACTGGTGAAAGGCGTGAAAGGATTGAGCTGCATATGTGCAGCCAAAACCCAATTGATGGGAGCTGTACATTGGCGCGGGGAGAGAGAGGGGAGTGATGTTATTGCAATTGATAAGAAATTGATGTGAGTTGCTGGAATTTGATAGATTAGCCAAGAATTTTATACAGAAGTGGGGAGATTTTCAGCATTAATTGCATGCTTACAAAAGTAATCAGAAGTGTGAGTCACAAATAGTTGAGCCATGTTTGATTTTTATAGATGGAAAGTTGGATAATTAAATGGAAGATGTAGATTCTAGACAAGTAGTAGAAAAAGAATCTATTTAATTGTATTTGACTTGTTTTGAAGTGTTTGGTTTGCATCTTTACGTAATATTCTGGTTAAAAGATATATGAAATCAAAATGATAATTTAAATAGGTGTTGCATATATTTCAAAGACTTAAGATTTTGCAATCAAAATGTATTTATTTTTGACTATTTATAATGTACATATTTGTATATATTTATATATATGTTTTTGCTTTCCTGACTTTTATGGATTTCTATAGACCAATTAAATAATTTGAGATATGCAAAGAAATTAAAACTAAGATTAATCCAATATTTTAAAAAATAACTTTATAATTAAATTATTTGCTATTAATACCATTTTTTGCTTATGTTTCAAATTTAATATTTTCTGCAGACCAATTTGGTGGCTTGAAAAAGTGCAGCGCATTTAAAGTTTATAATATAATATGTATATTTAATATAGATATTCAAATTTAGAGTCAACTATTATAGCAACTAGAAAAGGTCACTTTACAATCTTTAGCTGGGACAACATCAACATCTAACTCATTTTCTCAGGCTGCTTATCTGTGGGCCAGCTGGCGTTGAGCCTGCCTAGGAGAGGAGTAGGCCCTTTCCAGATCCCACGCCTCCCCGAGTTGACCATAAGGCAGACGTTGACTTGACGTGGGAATCTTTAGCTGGGAGACAAAGTTGGGTGAATTTTAAGTTGCTGCTCTGCCCCGTCCCGCTCCTCCTCACACTGAGCATATCGCACATATTGCGCTGAATGGAAATTAACTTTTGACCCGAAACATAGAAAACAAACTCGACCTGCAATTATTGAGTCGCACACAGAAGCATATGCATCAAGTCACCCCTGTTGGAGGAGGGGTGTCAGTGCCTTGAGAGGCAACACCTGTGTGTTCTCTGTGTGTGTGCCTCACTCGCAGTGCTCCGCTCAGGTGCTATATGACTTTGGTAACGAAATCAGTCCAACGGAACCGAGGCAAACCGCTAAAAACCCAGCGAACCCTGGCTAGATGTGTTGCATGCATAATCTTTACTGGTCACTGTCATCCCCTAGGCTGCATTCCTTGTTGCACTTGGCTCACCTGGGTGGTTGACCAAGTTCACGACGCACACAGCTCGTCCAAAGTCGTCCGTAATTTCCCCTCGGAATTGTCATTGGGCTTTGTGTGCTTGCCACCAGGACCTCTCAGCCAGGACCTTTGCTCTATATACCTGCATGTGTGTGTGTGTGTGTGTGTGTGTGTTAAGGGGGTGCTTTACTTTCATTTCGGCAACAATTATCTATTCAACGTCAACGACAACAGCAAAACCCTGTATGAGATAGATATGTATTTGTATTGGGTGCACACACGATTTTTGGTCGCTTGCTACCAATTTTGTGTTAAGTGTTTGCGTGTTTACTTCCGTGTGTGTGTTGGTGTGTGTGTATGTGTGTGTTGGTCATAAGCCAGTGCGTTCGTCCGTCTGTGCCGGGCAAGTCCTTCCGCAGATTGTTAACGGGGCAAATAAAACATTAGCTTCGGCGGCCTTAAGCGACACACTTGTTCCTCAAACGCGAAACCGAACGGTTGTGTCAAGTGCTATATAAAAAACTAAAAGTTATAAAACATTTGCCACATACAACATCATCTCGAATTTACTGACTAAGCTGAGCAGCAGAAGTCTCAACTAAAGTGTGAGTGTTGAGTGCTAAAAACTCCAAATCAAAGATAAAACAAAATAATCTATAAAATATTATCTAAGACTTGAAATAAGATATATATATATTTTATGAATATGAATCTTCAAGATGAAATAAAAAAATAATTTATAAAATATTATTTGTTGGACTTAAATTAAGATATCTATTTTTATAAATATAATCTTCAAGATTAAATAAATTATAAGTTATTATCGAATTAAAAATGAGCTAAAAATTATAATTTATTCATCTATACATCAACAAATTATGTATATATTTTTAAAGTGCTCTTTAAATTTGCAATAAATTTCATATTTTTGTCATCTATATTTGCAGGCTTTTACAGCGGAGACGAGAAGAAAGGGGACAACGATTTTACGGACGACGAGAACGGTTTCGATATACGCTGTGAGGTGTGTGATAATGTTTATACGGATTTAGAACGGTAAGCGAGCGAGGCCAATTGGCAATTATTATTAATATTATATAACGATCTCGTAACGCACAACAACTTGGGCATATTTTGTGTTTTCGGGGCTCGTCGGAGAATGTCCACCAAATTGCTTTGGCATTTAAAAGCGCCGCCAAGAGCCACAATAATCTAAATCAAATTTGATTTCAAAAACAAGTGGGAAAAAAAACAAAAGCAGAAAACAACCTATAAATGTTAAAACTGAAAACAAGCTGCCAATTAGCTTCCAACTTACCCATAGAATTATGGGTAAGGCGCATTGCCAAACTTTTGACTCGGGGCATAATAAAAAATAGACCCAAACAGCAGCAGCAGCAGCAGCTGAGAAAAAACTATTCCCAATTGTTGCTAAACGCTTTTGCCGCATGTCGGCGATCTTAATTAAAAGTTGATAGCGATAATACCTATTTAGTGTGGCCAATAAAATCGCCATTAAACAACAACAACAAGAACAACCACAACAACAAAAATACTTCAGACAGTTTGAAAGTGAGAGTTGCCAACTCAAATGAAATGCTTACAAAATTTATTTATTTATTTGTTGTTTTTTAAACCAAACGATTAAAATAAAGTAATTTTATGCTTGTTTTGCAAAAGTGATTGAATTGATGTCCAATAAATTCAGTTCACATAAAAAACGATTGAGGTGATAGGAAAACAGTCAATTTTTTGTTGTACATTATAACTTAATCAAACTATATAGTTATAAATTATAACTAGCAACTCAATGTCTAATTAAATGTTTTACTTAAGTAGTTCAGATGAAGATAGTAAATCATAAATTATTTGAAATCATTGCAAAGAGTTCAAATTGAATTATGATAACTTTTTAGGTACTTAGTAATTGACTGCCAACAACATTTAATGCAAAACTATTGTATAATATTTACAAATGTTTTGCATTGTAAATAAGTCGAGTAACAATTGCAGTAAGAGCAACATGAAAATGACATTTCTCTCCTCCCCAATTGTTTATAGCCTTTTGTGTGTTTTGTTTGCTGTTCAAGTGCTAAAAAGCGCTTTGATTTCACTCAGCGAAGGTTGGGGAATTTGTTAGCCCAGTCAGTAAGTGGGTGGCTAGTAACACTTATCAGTGTGTGTGTGTGTGTGTGTCAGTGTGTGTGTGATTTATTGAATTTTAGATGAGCAAAAAAGTACTGAAAGGAGAAGCTATGCGAGCAACCTTTTGCCCCCCTCTTTCCCACTCTTTGGCTGATGTCTGCGTGTCGCTGAGTCCGTCAGGCTTTGCAATTTATCTGATGTTGAACATGCATAGTTTGTTGCTATTGTTGTTGTTGTTGTAGTTACTTGTTGTTGCTGTTTCTGTTGTTGCTATTGTTGTTGTTGTTGTTGTAAGCAAACAAACGCCCACACTTCAAACGCACAAGAGGCAACTGGCCCAGTCAACTCTTCCATGTCGATGACAAAAATCACAACTACAAATGCGAACAAGAGTACTTTATAGACTAGCAGATACCCAGTAAATAACTCTAAAATACATTCTTATTAAATGCACTTTTAATTTTTGTGTTTATTGGTTATACAATTTGTGCTGTTTTCCTATGCAAAAAATTAAAGTCACTAAAAATATAAATATGAAAAACTAATTATTGAACATATCTGGAATAAATACAGATTTGTTTAATTTTCACTTGTAGGAGTTTTCATGTAACTACAGGGTATATACAAGAAGCATAAAAAACAAACAACAAAAGAAAAAAGAAATATTTATATGCTAAAAATGTGTCCGCCTTTTGTCGACGATTGCTCCTCCCACGCGTGCGCTGCTCGCTGATAATCATCGCACTCAATGTGTCTATTTGTGTGTGTCTGTTTGTGTGTGTGTGTGTGTGCTCCACAATCAAGGACAACAGCAGGACAGACAGACATGTCACTGGAGGACACTCATTGGCCGCAGCTGTTGCAGGACGCGATCGCTTATCAGCAGCTGGCATATTAAATATTGAACATCATTTGACTAATTGACGCCAGGGAGCGCTCACCAGGCAAAAGGGGGCTGGGTAAAGGGGGCGGTGGTTGGAGGGGGGGGAGGGGGTGTGGGCGTTGCCCATAGTTGAACAACAAACAAAAGAAGCAGCGCTGTTGGAGGCGTGTGAACTGTGGCACATGACGCTGATTCGAGGCGCCCGATTGTTGCCACAAAATGCTAATTTCATTTGCTGATGACAGCAATATCGATAAGAAAACGCCTATATCCCAAATAAAACTAACAAAAAACCAAAAGAGAATATCCCTAATAATAACACTATTAATATTTATTTAACTATTCTTATTCCACTTCCAGCTTGGATGATCATTTAGTGGGCGCCCATCATTTCAAGCGCGGAGAATTCCCCTGCGAGCTTTGTGTCCAGCGTTTCAGCCATCGTCCTCTGCTCATCAAGCACGGAGCCATCGCCCATAATAATATACGCAAATATTCCTGCGAGAACTGTTCCAAGGTAAGTCAAGAAATCACACATCAAATTCAAATAGAAAAGAAAATAAGTTTGAATAGAATTTTTGAATTTGGTATAAGTTAAAAAAATATATAGAAATGAGTCAGATAAAAATATCGCTTCAGAGTTGAACTATGGATAATTTTGACTTACATAATATAAAAAGCGGAACAAGGCTCTTCCTCTATTTGAAATCCTTTTCCAAATCTGAATCAAAATGTGGCCAAGGTGTGAGATCAGTTGTGGCCAAACTATCAGATCATTAATTATTGTATCAGCTCTTGTGGCATGTGGCATGTGGTATGTGGTACACAACTAAAGACTTTTGATTTCAAGCAGATCAATAGCCGCGGGCTGTTCAGTTGTTAACTTGGCCTGAAAAAACCTCTTTCGGTTGCTTGTCTTTTGCTTCCCCCTCCACCCCCTCCATCCCATCTAACCCCTTCTCCACCCACAATCTGTGCTGCTGTCGCACGCGCTGGGCTTAATATGAAATCAGGGCGTGGACTCATCCAAAACACTTAAGCGACCATTTGAACAAACGCTCTTGAGAAATGAACAAAATTTGTTGTTTTTGTTGCTTTTATTGTTGTTGTTGTTTCTGACTTTTTGTTGTACATCTTCGCGTTGCATTTGAATGGCAATGTATGAGTTAGTAGAAATAGTGTTGGGAGAGCTTTTTCAAGTCAATCCATCGCATTTTATTCAATTCGATTCGATTCGATTCGTTTCGATTCGTTTCATGCCTAGCACTTCGTCATTGTCATCGACTCCAACTCCGAGATCGACATCGACATCGACATCTCTTGCAAAGATGTTTTAATGGCATGTTGATTACAATCTTGTGGTCTTCAGCTACCAATCCAGTGAGCCAGCCCCAGCCCCAGCCCCAGCCCCAGCCCCAAGACCAAGACCAAGCCCCAAGCCTAACTCAAGCTTTTTCTTTTTGGATTTTCCCTTTTTGTTTTTCTCCATATACCACGCACCCATTGAAAAGGGAAATTGGGCAAATCCACGACACGAATTGAAGAATATATCTTTTATTAAATATTAAATTTTCGATCAAGATTATTATTATTATTATGTGTACAGCTTACGTATAATAAAAGTTATTTCCGCTCAAAATTAGTAATTGATAAATGTAGATTTTTTTAGGAGTATGTTTTCGAAGTGCTTACAGGGTATCTGCCCGTGTTGCACACTTGACTCGATCAATGCTCCTAACATGCTTTTTCATTTCCAACGGTATTTCAATCGGCCTGCCCCGCGATGCAATACAGTTAGTTTACTTAGCGCTCTGTAATTGTTTCGGTGGCATGTAAGTAGCACGCATTGTGGTAGAGCCGAGGGACGCCAGCCCTACAACCTATCCCCTGCCCCCGCCCGTAACCCGCACCTCCTCTATCCAGAGAGCGACATAAACGGGAGCCACACTGGGGCTAAACAAATGATGATCGATCTTGTGGGGCACCCGGCAACGGGCAGTGCTACATAAAAGGCCAATACTTTCGCTGGGCCTTCAGGTCCAGCATTGACAGGCCCCAAACGATAGAAAAAAAATAACTACACACACACACACACACACACACACACACACACACACAGGCAGAGACACACACATATGTACAGACTTGGGGTATCTGCAGCTGTCAGCTTTGTTTGCTTTAAGCAGGCGGCTTAAAGCGTTACAAAAGGGATTTGCCACGGATCCAACATGTTTTCCATTTGCGCTTAGCTGCACTTCACATTTGAAGGCAACACGGAGTCACAATTGAACAGCCACCAAATGGGCATCGCAACTGAATTGGAAACTACTTATCTGACCGACTTCCTGGACTTTAACGAATCTACTGCTCTATATATGTATCTTACAGTAAGTGGAAACTATAGACTAGATCGGAGCTGAATATCGATAGCCAGTTGTGTGGATTAAGCTAATCTAGTTAAGGGAATATATCTGCCATAGGGTTTTTAGCTGATTCGAAAACTAAATTCATTAGTTCTTAGCTTGTTTCAAATTGGTTTGTTTTCTTTGCAAGTCTAAAGCTGAATTGAACTAACTTTAATAATTCTTAGCTATTTTGCAGTCTTTTCAATTTTTGTGAAATACTTCTAAGTCCAAAGTTAAATTTAACTATCTTTATTAATTCTTAACTTTCTTAACAGTTTTTTGCTTATTTTGTGAAACACTTCTTCAGCTTTCAAAATCTCAAACTGCTGGTGACTTTTGAACTAACTCAATTTACATTCGAGCTAGTTGACATGAACTGCCCGGCAGCTGATATTCATAGCTCGCTTTATAACTACTGCAAATACCATTAAATTTGATGATGTTGGCCAGTTTACTTTTGCAACTGCAACTGCAACTGCAACAGCAACTGCAACTGCAACAGCCAGTAAAAGTCAGTAGCCACAGGAACTGCCTGCAGATGTGGCAGTCGTAATTTCAACGTAATTAGTATTTTGCTGTTTGTGAAATGAATTTCTTGTTGGGTTTAGCAGCTGAAACTTGTGGCTGCTTTTAACCAGTTTGCAGAGTACACACACCATACACACACACAACACACACACACACACACACACACACAACCCGCCTGCATCAGATCTACCCATCTACCCAGCAATCTTCTTTCATTGCCCTACTCCAGACGCCTTTGGGGCTGACCCCACGTACGCTTCTAACGCCACACGGCAACAACTGCAACAACAACAACAACAACAACAACAACTGGCTCACATCCCAGACAATCGCATTCCAAAGGCGAACCTTTTGCCAAAGCAGCCAGAGCCAAAGCCAAATCCAAAGCAAAGAGACGCAGATCTTTGTTGCCGTTGCCTGCATGCCACAACACCTACACTAAAAAAAAAGCCATGAGTCTTCAGCTTCAGCTGTAGATTGTTGTTGTAACACCAATGTTGTTGTTGTTGTTGTTGTCGTTGTCTTTTGTGGCCGTTTTTCGCCTTTTTGGAGAGGTAGTTGAATCTAATCCATTTGATGTAGTTTTAGCACGAGCTATTCTTGTGTGTGTCGCACCGTTTGTCTTTGCCTCTCTCTCTCTCTCTACCTCTTGGCATATCTCACTCTCTCTCTCTCTCTGTCTCTGTGGGGCTCTCTCTGTTGACTGGCGATAGACAAAAAAGGCTGACTCGATCATCGTTTGATATGAATTCGTAGCGCATTATGACAGCATGATTAGGCATAACAGTTTCGTAAAAGGCAGCGCGGGTGGAGGCTGACCGAAATCAAGTTTGAAGTGGGTACTCAAACTGGTACCTAACCGACACCCCCCCCCCCCCCCTAACCCATACCCCCTTTCTCGCTCTCTCCCTCCCTCTCTCCGCTCCTAGCATTGACTTGTCTTTGGCGTTGCCTGGCCCAAAATGAATGGCTCCATCTGTCATTGCGTTAGCCCCCCAAAAACACAAAGCTTTAGCTGTGAATTTAACTAGGGTTGCAGGCAGTGTAAGATCAGGCAGTGACGAGAGGATTTACCACAAATATGTGATTTTTGTTTGGAATTTTCTTAATTCCATTACAACAATTTACCGTTTTGTGTTGAGTCAAAAATTAACTGTTATATTCTGAGTAAATAGTATCAGTTTACACCACTTGAATTTGAGAAAAATCACCTTCTTTTTCGGTGTCTGTGTTAAATGATTGTTGGTATAAATTATGTAAAAGAAAATTTAATTTTTTTGGAGTTTACATATTTTATAATATTAGCAGATTGGCTAACACTTTAACAACTTTAATTTACCACAGTTTTCAAGTCAAAAGTCATATAATTTGTTAATTTGAGTATCAAAGATTAATTATAAATTTTTAATGACTTTGGTAGAAATTTTTACATTCATAATTTAAGAGTAATTTTTCGAGTATTTTTTTTGTTTAGGAAAGTATGTTTTTTTTTAAATATAATTTTAAATTAATATTAATAGTTTTAGTTTAACAGACAACATTTAAAGAGTTCATCAAGTTTTCAAATCATAATTTAATATTTAAACAAAGTTAGAAATTATAAATATCACAATTCACTTCACAGTCACAGTTTGGAGTGAAGCATGTGACGCATTGCTGGCTTAAACAAATATTGACATGGCTTGTAGTAGCCAGCTTAAGGGGGAATGAGCAGGGGTAGGAGGAGAGAGGGGGCAGTGGCAACTCGGGGATGGTCAGGCTTATGACAATTGTAGCAATTGATGTTAATAATTGACGAAGGTGTTGCTGCCGCTGCTGTTAGTGGGTGTTGCTGCTGTAGTTGTTGTTGTTGTAGTGATTTTTGTTGTTGTTGTTACCTTTGCGTAATCTTATAGAGCGTTGAGCATTGTCTAGGCAGCTTCGCATAGATCCGTTTAGGGGCCACAGCAGGCATGATGATTGATTAATTTCAGTTTCATTTCATTTGGCACTGGAAACAGAGCAACCATATTTCTTTCCTCTTCTATCTGTTTTTTTTAAGGTAGTTCGCTCTCTCTCTGAAATATAATAAATATAGTTTATTCAAATAAATGTACTCATTTCTCTCGTTTCTTGTTTTTTGCGCAGGTATTCTGTGACCCATCGAATTTACAGCGCCATATTCGCGCCTTTCACGTCGGAGCTCGCAGTCATCCGTGCCCGGAGTGCGGTAAAACATTTGCCACATCGTCGGGGCTGAAGCAGCATCAGCACATCCACTCCTCGGTCAAGCCGTTCGCCTGCGAGGTGTGCTTCAAGGCGTATACGCAATTCTCCAATCTGTGCCGCCACAAGCGGATGCACGCCGACTGTCGCATGCAGATCAAGTGCAAGAAGTGCAACACCAGCTTCAGCACGGTCACCTCGCTCTCCAAGCACAAGAAGTTCTGCGACACCTCCGACAGTTTTCGCAGCCAGCAGCAGAGTCGCCTGCAACACGCCCACGGCCACGCCCACGATCGCCACCACCACCAGCATCATCAGCAGCAGCAGCAACTCTCGCAGCACTCGCAACACACGCAGCCGCCGTCACTTTTGTTGCCACCCGGTGCCCATCAGCGACTTGCCGCCGAAACCTCGAATTCGGCAATGACCACGCCACCAAATAACATTTTCATGATGCATCCGCCGTTCTTTGCGGGCTTCCCCAATTACGGGCTGCACGGCATGTTTCCCGGCTTCCAGCAGGCTGGCAACTTTCCGCTCTCCCACATCTTTCCCAACTCGCAGCTGGGCGACATGAGTCGCGGCATGCCGCCAATTGTGTCCCCAACAGCCGCATTCCAGCAGCAGCTGCAGTCTGCGATGAGCTTGAAAGCCGAATCGCCACGCTTGAAACGCGCCTCCAGCACACCAGAGCACAAGCCCATCAAGTCGGAGCTGCATCCCTCCGACGAGGAGTCCAATTCGCAGAGCTACGAGGAGCTCCAGCTGAAGTCGAGCAAGTTGCAGCAGGCGTCGGGCAAGGTGAAGCGGGAACTCAAATCGGAGGCGAGCTGCTCCCAGCAAGCCGACGACGATAGCGATCACAATAACAGTGACAATGACAACGATAACGATAACGATAATGATCGGGTAAGTTTTCCACATTCAAATGAAACACTCAAAAATATTTTTTATTTATTTAAAAAATATTTATTAAAGCGATAAATTGTAATAAAAATCAATTTGACATATTTTAGATTCCCTAAACTAAAGTCCAATCTTTATTTTTTACCTTACAGAAATCCATTGACATTGTGAGCACTCCGCCGCCAGCGGATACGCAAATGAAACCCGAACCAGATGCGGCGGATGTGGACAAGAGCAGCGCTGAGCTGCCGCTGGATCTGTCCATCAGTCGCAAGCGACGCAGTTCCCTGTGCGCCACCTCGACGCCCCCCCCGCTCTCCATATCGCTGTCCAGTCGTGATCCAACGCCCGACCTGGATGAGGATGAGGAGGAGGAGGAGGACGAAGTGGAGTTGCTGGCGCCGCCGGCAAAGCAACCCAAGCATAGCTCCGGCGAGTCGAGCACCTCCCGTCAGTCGTACAAGGGCAGCAGTCCGGTGCCGAGTGCCAGTGCCTCCCCCGGACCCACACCCTCCCCATCGCCACCCATCAGCACTGGCGGCGAATTGAGCAGCATGTCGGAGAGTGCCGCTGCCAATGCAACAGCAACAGCATCGGCAGCTGCCGCAGCCGCAGCAGCAGCGGCCGCCTCTGCGATGGCCTGTCCCCGGCAACTGCACCCGCAGCTGCTGCTGGAGGAGCTCTACCGTTCACGATTCCCAGCGCAGCCGTTTCATTTTTTAGGCCAAATGGGCGGACGGCCAGGTTTTGAGTCACTTAAGTCGCCAGCGATGGGTGCCGCACATGCGCCCATCAGCGGCGGCGGCTCGCGTCATCTGCCGTTTCCGCCCGAGCATAATTTCCACGAGGCACTCCGAGCAGCTGGCTTGGCGGCGGCCGCCGTCCGTCAGCCCACAGCCTGCAATGCCAGTGGCAAGCTCAAGGATCGCTACACGTGCAAGTTCTGTGGCAAGGTGTTTCCCCGATCCGCGAACCTAACACGGCATCTGCGCACCCACACCGGGGAGCAGCCCTACACGTGCAAGTACTGCGATCGAGCCTTCAGCATCTCCTCGAATCTGCAGCGACATGTGCGCAACATCCACAACAAGGAGCGACCCTTCCGCTGCCACATGTGCGACCGCTGCTTTGGCCAGCAAACGAATCTCGATCGGCATCTGAAGAAGCACGAGGCAGATGCTGGCGGCTTCGAGTACAACGATTCGCCCAGTTCGAATGAGGCAAACGACCGCGACGAGGCCTGCTTCGATGACATCCGATCCTTCATGAAACGAGTCTACACCCCGACCAGCCTGGGTGGGGCGGATGGGGACACGGAGGAGTATGCGGGCAGTGATGATCAGTTGTCCGTTTCCACGCGTCAGTCTGCCAACTATGACAAGGAGCTGCTCTCAAACGGCAACCTCAACAACAACAACAATACCAACAATAACAACAACAACAACAACAATAGCGACAGCAACAGCAACAATCATACTTTGAACACATCGGAAACAATTGCCGTCAGCACCTAAAGCATTTCTACTTTAGAATTCCCAACTGCTGTTTTGCTGAATTTCTTAATAAAAATAAAAACACAGAAAAACAAAAATAAATAAGAAAACCCTAAAAAAATTACTTTAAAAACTTTACTTAAGCGTGCCTCCGAGAGGGAAACCTATTTTATAAGTAGTTCGCATTTTCCTTCTAGATATTTAACTATGTAACAACAACAAAAATAATGAAGAATTATATAAAAACAATAAAGAAAACCAAAAAAAAAATACTAATTGTAGCTATGCAATCAATGGAAAAAGACGGTGAAGTAAGCAAAAAACATCAAAATAAATTACAATTATAAAAAAAAGAAAACACAAAATAAAAATCTTATAAAATGTTTCAATCGATGATATTAAAATGTAAAACTTTTCTGTAATCTTTGTAACTATGTACACAAGAACAACAACAACCACAACACACACACACACACATACAACACACACACTTAAATGTAAACTATGCTTATAAAAACCACTTTATATAAATTGAACTTATTCTAGTTAACTTAAATTCTAAGTTTTAGTTATGTGCTGTAAATTGATTGGATGTAAATATGAATAAGTAAAGTTAAAGCACTTTTGTCGGGTGGATATTTTGAATGCGATGCTATAGTATATATATATATATATATATACTTATATAGGCTATATAAATCTATATGTACGATGAGCATGTTAAATGCGGTACGAATAAGATTAAATATGTTTAATACTAATTATTGCAATTCTCAATACAAATTTTATAACATTTACTTAACGTTTACTATATATATATGTATATACATATATATATATATATATGGATTGGTATATGTATATGGAGGAAACTGAAAGATCGTTACGGATATATTGAAAAATCAATAAATAAAACAATCACATAAAATTAAATGCTTTTACTTTTACTAATTCACAAAAATTGGTAGTTATAAATTTATTAATTTATTAAATTATAATCTGACCTGAAATTCAAATATTTCTACAATAATTTCTAGGGTGGCTGCAAATTGCTCAATCTTTGTTAATTTGTAACAAATAACTTAATTGAAGCAGTTTCGTAATTTCTTTATTTTTTATTTATACCCAAAAACAAAAGGTGGCTATAACCACATGGCCCAAGCACTTTGCAATCATAATAAAGCCATTAAAAAGCTCATCTACTCTAAATGAGCGCATAAAAGAAGACTTTATACACCCATCAATCCTGGCAGCGCCCAAACATCATTTTGAACGCATTTGCCTACAAAGTTTGCCTTTATTATTAATCATTCGCACAAAAAACCAAGAGAGAAAAATAAAAAAAACAGAAGTTAAAGCAAAAGAAATAACCTGATACTTATAGCTTTTTAATATACACAGCAACAACCAAAATCAAAAACCAAAAAAAAAGAATAACAAAAAATAAACCAAAAACCAAACCCAAAGCATTCATTCATCCAAGTATCTATCTATCTTCGTATCTATCCATCCATCCATCCATCCATCTGCTCTGAATGCAAGGCGTGATCGGCAAAGCGAGTTAATTACCCTTCCGGTTTAGAGTGTGTTACGCCTTCGGCGAAATGCGGTTAAAACTATGAGCTACCAATACTTTTCATTTTTTTTCTCGTTTTTATTTTGTTTTGTTTCTTATTTTTGCCTTTTGTCTTTATTGCCTTTTATTTGGGGCTGCTTTGTAGTTTTTTTTAACTGAATGTTAAGTTGTATTAGTCTGGCGCTCTATTGGCATCAATCATTTTTTTCTTTATTTCTGTTTTTGCCATTTTTGGCAAAGTTTCAACCTGTGCGCTTAGGCAGTGCACTACAGCAGAGTACACTGCAAAAAAGGATATATACAACATTTTTATTTTAATTGCTGGTAGATAGAAATAAAAATATAAATACAAATACATATTCAAGTTATCCAAATGTGGTAAAATAAAAAAGCATATTTAAATATAAAGACATAAACTGAAAAACTTTATTAAATAATAGTAAAAGTGCGATAGTCGAGAGTGATCGACTAGGAAATACTCAGAACCAAGCTGATTAAGAAATACATTTTTTTCAAGCTCAGATATTAATTTGTTTGCATTTTTATTTGCCTTTAAATGCCTTTTCATAACAATAAAGTAAATTTAGGACAACGTAGAACAGGCGAAGAACCCACTTTGAATACTCACCGAATTCTTCACAAGTCATATAGACAAGAAACACACCCAGCTATATCAAAAGGGTTCAATCAAAAGTGGGATCTTCGGATTTTATGGCAATAAGTAGAAATCCTTAAAACACATCAATTCGAATTGTGTCGCCTTAGCCAGAAGATGTTGCACTTTCCTAGGGAGCTTCATGTTTTGCTCGGATACGATACAAATTCTTGAATTTGTTTTATAATCTGGATAGGTGAAGGATCTATAGTAGATCGAATTGCATGAAGGTCCTTAATACTAGTAATAATAATAATAATCAATACAAAATAGATTTCTATCAAAGCTTTACTTATCGATAACATATAATAAACTTGTTCAAATTCTCTAGATGTGATCGGACATGTTTCCTTTTGCTTTTTACATAGTTTTGCACAACTCCATTTGGCCTATTTCCACATTTAAATTAGTTAAGAAGATAACATACAAAAAAAAAATAAATATCTGTGCAACAACTAGTTTTTTTGGCTGGCTTTACTAATCGGCCTCTTACAAAATGTTTTGAGCAGAGATTTTTAGATGTTTTATTTTCTGTGTAGCAGACAAAACACAGAGTGGTACAAAAGCAGCGCACCACACCGCACCACACCGCACCACTCGGAGTGGAGAGACCGTTACTTGCCGCCACACAATAGATCAGTCAAATAGTATTTGCGGTTGGGTCACTTTCGATTATGCGAAATACATTTGGCAGTTGGTAGCCAAAATAATAATCTTCGGCTCTGGCCACAATTGGCTCGACTTCGACATAGACACTGACTTCGACTCCCTGCGCCGCCTGATCTCCTCTTCTCTTCTCTACTCCGTACCTCTTCTCTTCTCCCTTCTCCTCATCTTTGTGTTTGGTGGTGGTGGCGCATGGCTTGGCCCTGACCACAGCCAACTTCCACAATTGTGTGCCACAAATTTGAACGCAAAACTGGCCAAATTATGTTAAATTTGTGTAGAAAACAGTAGATAATTGGTAATTGCCTTCATTCCACCGAGACCCCCCCTCCCCCCGTCAACGCCCCCTCCACCACCCTGCAAAGCATAAACACCTAACAGAATCCAGATGAATATTAGTCGGTTAATCTGGTTTTTTATTTTGGTTTTTGCTGTTGTGTGGCCTTTGGGCGTTAATTGAAGAAGGCATAATTTGAGGCATAATTTTGGAAATATTTGTGTTGTGCTGTTTAGTAATATGTTGGCCAATTATTCGATTGCTTTGGAGTTGGTCAATGGCACTTTGGCCTGAACTCTTGCAATCATATGTAGCTACCAATTTTGGCTTAAGGTCTTAATAACTTGATGCAGATCAAAGAAGTAATGTCCAGCGGCGGCTTACGTAATCTGGTGAATCATGACATCAAATATTTTACAATTAAATTCAAGAATTACGAGCTTAAGCAAAATCATTGGAATTTGATGAATAGATCAAATCAAGTCAATTTATATATATATATATATGGTAGTAATTGCCATAAAGATGTCGAATGCATGAAATAAGAAATATTTTGCATAAGCAAACAAATTATTTTTCACTTGACTCAATAAATTTTTAATAACTTCGACAACCTTTCATTTGGTATAAAAATAATATAAATTCAATTAAACAGCAATTTTATGTCACTATAAAAATTGCGATTGTTTAATATATTATAGATGTGTGGTAGTTTATAGTTTTTATGGCCCATAATAAAATTATTTGCATATGATGTCAGCCCAAGCAAAATGGGTACAAAACAATTTAGATCACAAATTTCAAAATGGCATTTAAAAAAAATTAGTCTTTCGGGACTGGTTCAAACTTTCAACTGACAGAATTTTTCTATTTATTTTGACTGTTTAAATAGGATTTAAATGGTAACAATTGGACACAGCTCATTTTAGAGGAGTTATTTGGATTAAAGCATTCCTTACTTATTTATTTTAACAGCTAAGATAAAATCGATTTTTAATAATTATTCCCTCATTGTCACTAAGTAAAACTTCTATCATAAATAATAGAAAACAGTTTTAATATTAGTAAATTTCTACAATTTTAAATGAAACTCAGACGAACAAAATCTAGAACAAACCGAAGAACTGGATGGCAATCGCTTGGAATGGGTTATCCATGTGCTATTGCCCTATAATGGTCGATATTCAGGTCACTCACACCTCTCGCTGATTACAGTGTTGCGGCAGCTTGATCTGCTGGGGAAAATGTGGCACAGCCTGCAAAATGTTGCACAACACATTATGATAACGAGCATGCTTAAAATATAAATACCTCGTCTGTGGCCCTAGACCCTGTCTGACTACCCTGACTAAGCAACTGTTGATTATGTGCCAGTTACACAAATGGCCCAGTTACACGCCCCAAAACACCAGGCTGCACACCAAGGCTCTGTTGCACGTTGCCCGTTGCCCACTGCCTGCTGCCTGTTGCCGGTTGCCTGTTGCCCATTTCAAATGTGGCTGCCTTGGTTGGCCAAGAAAATGCGCATCAATGCGCACATTAGTCGGAGTATCGAGAACCGTTAAACGCTGCCAGACTCTGCAGCAGGCGGCTATATCTCCCTGCCAGTATCTTGGGTGACTTTCGAAAAAGGCCCCCCGAAACGGATGCAAATGTAGACACAAGCCAAAGGCGCCCAAAGCTGGGCCACAACTGGCCAACTTAAGAGTTGCTACACTGACAAAATAACATTTTACAATTAAAATTACTTTTTTCAGTGTTGCCCAAAGATATTTAAACTGTTTGTGTTTGATTTGAGAATACAAATTAATCGCAAAATATTTCTAATCTTTGTTTAGAACACACTTAAATAATTCTACTTTGTTTTAAATTATTAACAAGTGAAATTAATATGGAAAATCAAAACTGGCAAAATTGGGGAATCTTCGCTTGCCATGCAGACACTTTGCGTCTTCAGCCTGAGGCAACTCCAATGCTTTTGTAAAATGACGCAATATGAAAACAATAATCAAATTGTTGCATAAATGTTTATGTTAAATATATTATTTTTCAATTTGCATAGAGAGTTGGCTTAAAATTTACCTTTTTGGCAGCGCTCAGTGTAAAGTGTGGCCAGTCTGTGGTGAGTCTGTGGAGAGTCTGTCGAGTCTGCTGAACTCCCTCTGTGTCTGTGTCTGTGTCTGTGCTGCAAGCTAATGGCACAATTATGGCAACAAAATCAAAGCAGCCAACGGAAGACGTGAAAAGCGCTGCAATGGAATCTAGCCGAAGGATATCACGCGTATCCCATTGATCCATGAAGACCTACACTCCACACACACACACACACATACATGTATAGTGTGTGTGTGTATGTATTTTTATATAGAGAGGCCCTCGCAGCAGCAACATCAGCAGCAGCAGCAGCAGCATCGTCTAACTGTTGTTCATAACTTGGCTGAGTGATTGGGCTGAGTTGCTGCTGTTGTTGCAGTTGTTGTTGTTGTTTTCTTGTGGCTACAACTGCAACCAGGGGGCAATCAGTCAGCAGATGTTTTCATTTCCTACAAACGAACTAAGTGAGCACCCAAGATATGCTGCATTGCAACCCAAAGCACCCAAAGCACCCAAAGGTAGCGCAGATGTTGTTTTGTGGCACAGTTTCGTGTAGCAAATTGCGCACAGTGGGCCGGCCCCGGGTCCCCGGTATTGAGTACCCAGTACCCAGTACCCACAATCCTAGTGTACAGCACCCAATACCCCAGTACCCGGTATACCCGGTCTACTAACTGTCCAGTTCAGCACAGCCACAGCCCCACCCCCTCCCTGAGCTGCGTTGCAGTTGCAGATGGAATCAAATATTGTGCAAACCACAACAAGAGCGTCGTTCAAGTCCAACGGGGATTTTCTTTCAGCTTCGCCAACTCAGCAAACTGAAGTGCTTATACCCCTTGCGAAAGTTTCAAATAGGGTATATTTTAGTTGTTCACCTGAAACGAGTAACATCTTCATGTGCTAAGTCAGTTTTGGTATTCAAAGGTAGTCGATGGTAGTTTTTTAACTTGAAAGTGCTTAGCTCAAAATATAAATATGACTTTATATGAATATGAATAAGCAATAATACCCCGTTCAAAATAAGAAAAGATCTTTAAGATCTTGAATTATCAGATCTTGAGTCAGAAAGAATTACTTAAAATTATGTATATTTTTTTCCTAATAAATTCCATGCTACATTTTTAACAAAGTAAAAACTGAAAGGATCCATTAACATACTATTTTGATTTTGTTATATTTGTCGCTTACAGGGCATCTTCAAGTCGTGCACTCTCTGAAAGAGTGCCTCTGTCGCATTGCTGTGTTTGTGTCCGTGTCATGCGCCTGGCACACGGCCTGTAACTAAATCACACTAATCAAGCCCCAAGTGCTGCTCCAGCTACAGCTACAGCTACAGCTACAGCTTGAACATCAGCTCCAGCTTCAGCTTCAGCTCGAGTCTGGGTCCAGGTTGAGCTGCTGCTTTCAGCTTGAGGTCTCCAGCTATCAGCTGAAGCTGTAGCTGAAGCTGAAGCGCTGCTCGTGCCGCTTGTCGTCGCCCCCGAGACACAGACACAGAGAAGCGTCGAGTGATCACTGAAATTGGCAAATCAAAGCAATTGATACATTAAATTACAATGCAGACGATTTGTTCACGATTCCACGCCTCATGCAATGTTTTTTCCTCCTCCTTTTTTTTTTTTGCTTTACTTTACTTTAGTTTTTTTTTTTTGTTGTGTTTTTTTTTTTTGGTATTCTACGTCCACGCAATGCAACAAATTTATCGCCAGACAACATTGTTGTTGTTGTTGTTGTCTTCATCTTGAGTGGTGTCATCGTCAACGTTGCCAAAATGCCACAGTGCAACAACAATAACAACAACAACAACAACAATAACAATGCACAACACAGCAGAATGTCTTTTGGGGCCAACACACGCCATTCAACACCCATTACGAGCCTCAATTGTTTTCTCAGTGTGTGTGTGTGTGTATGTGTGTAAAATACATGTGTGTGTGCACTTAAAAAAAAAACAAAGAATTTTGTGCTTAATTATAAATGTTGCATGAAATTTAGCCAAGGCCACAAAGATTGCTTGGGTTATGGGAATTTCGATTTTTCCTATTCATGATTTATATTTCTTAGATTAAACAGTTTATCACTTGGAATAAGATATTCAGTTATCAAAATCAATTTTCTTTAAATCAGTTTGAGATTCATTTGAATTTCTAAATAATTTAGATCCATATTCTTCGGGATCTATAGCAATTGCATCCAAGCTAAACTCAAATTTAGATCAGCATTTTTCTCTGAGTGTATTTGTGTGTGTGTGTGTTGTTTGCTCCTCTGATGGCCCGATGCGTGGGCTTAAATTATGTTGGAAATGTCATCGTAAGATTCAACACGACAACAAGGGATGACATAAATTTCCACCAACATCATGTGTTGCCACATGAGCGACGTGGCAAGCAGCTCCAACTGCAACTCTAGTCTCGGCTCCATCCTCAGCGCCACACTCGCATCCAAGCATCCAAAAATGGCAACACTTATTCTTGTTGTTGTTTTTGCCTGTTGCCTGCTATTGCAAACTAGAGTATGTTGGCCAAGTTAAGGTTGCGCCTGCGCCTTGTCGGTCGGTGCAACTTCAGCTTCAGCTCCAGCTCCAGCTCCAGCTCCAACTACGAACAACACACAACACACATATCATTGCTCTATCAGTTGAGATCTCAGGCGATTGCGCGCCAAAGCCAAACTCGAACTCGCTGGCAAAGGAGGAGGCGGTCGCCAAGACGACAACAACAACAACAACAACCACAACAATCACAACAACAACAACGACGATGATGACGGACAAAAGCCAGCGCATATCTGGCAATACAAAATTCATAGCGAGGGTCGTTTGAAATTTATCATTTGTCTTCAATGAAATCTGGATCAGTTTTCAAATTACATTAAATAACCCAATTTTAACTCATCTCTTTGGTAAACCTTAACTGATTTTCTATCCCAGCCAAATTTATTCTGCAAGGCCAATCCCGGATTTTCAAACTTTAAAGTTTCAACAAAATATAGATATTACTGAATGAATTTAAATTATAAATATTATTAGGCAAAAATTCAATTTACAAATACGCACAAGGATTTTTAATAATTTGTAGAATATAAATTTTCATTCTTAAAAGCTTGAACAGTCCATAAAAGTCTGAGGATTGTATGAATTACACATGTTTTCTATCTAAATTGATTTTCCAGTTGGGAACTGTATTTCTGAATTTTCTATTTTTATCTCTCTTTTACTGCCTTTTATTTTATTTTATTTTACTCTCTATCTATTTCTCTCTCTGTCTACGTTCTATGTTCTACGTCTTTTTCTCTATTTTTGTAGCTATCTCTCAATCAGTCTCTTTTTGTCACTCTTTGTGTTCTTTTCTCAACTTCACTTTCTGTCTCCTCTAAGTCTCAGAGAGACTTCTCTATCTATCCATCCGTCATCATTTCAATTTAACTCTCTCTCTCTCTCTCTCTCTTTCTTTTTCTTTCTATCTTCATATCTCTATATCTCTCTCTGTTTCTCCCTCTCTCTATCTCAATATTTCCTTCTCTTCATTTCTCCACATGTTTTCCTATCGAAAACATTTCAAATGCCGCGCGAAGAACTCTTCAAGCTCCCCATTCGTCAGCGTCATCATCAATGTGGCCTTATGTAGTGCAGATCTGGCCAACAACAGACTAAAAACGGATCAAAAACCATACACAAACACATGCGAATCGACGTCGAGAGCTGAGCTGGAGAGCGACTTGGGACGACTCCTCCTCGTCCTCACATCTCCACAATATTGCCACAAGTTGGTGGCTCTTGGTTGTTGCTTTGGCCGTTTGCCGTTTGCTGTTTGGTGTTTGGTGTTTGTGCCTGCTTGCCCCATCTGTGACTCCATCAGCATCTCCTATGCTATCCAATCCAATGCTATCCGCCTGGTTGTTTCTGGGCTCTTTTGCCTGCTTGGCTGTCGCTGCAAAGGTGTTTTGCAATTTAACTGGCAACGCAGCAGCACCCAGCACCCAAAAACGAACAGCGGATTGCTACACTGCACAAAAAATCGTAATTAAAATCTAATAAATGAAATCAATCTATAAATTTAATACTAGTTGAGAGCAAATTAAGAATGGGAGATTGATAATTTTACTTTGATAATTCGAAATTATAAAAATCGTTGGAGAATTAATAAAAATTAAATAAAATCCATAGAATTCTAGTTATATGAAATTGAAATTGTTCTTTTTTTTTTTTGTAGTAAATTTAAATTGAGGGAAAAATTTAAATTACTTTCATAATTAAAATATAAAAATCGTAGGATAATGTATAAAAATTAAATATAAAACTTAATAAAATCAGTTTAAAAAAAAAAAAAAAATGTAGAAAATATTTTAAGATACTAAAACATTTTTACAGTGCACTTGTGGCTTGGGATGTGGATGTAGATCTATCTAAGGCACACTAGCTCCACTACGACTGGGCCTCTGACTCTGTCTCCAGCTCCAGCTCTGGCTCTGGCTTTGGCTCGTTTATTTCTGTGTGGTTTCTTCCAAGACGCTGTGCAGGGAACGGGTGGGGGGAGTGGTATCGTATCTTGGCTCCACTTCACATGCCACATGGCAACATAAGTAGGCGCGTGGCATTCGTGTGTTGTTGTTACTATTATTGTTGTCGATTATTGTTGTCGTTGTTGTTGTTGTTGCTGTTGTTATTGTTGTTGTTGCTGTTGTTGTTGCCAGACATATAACAACAACGTAAAATGACAATAAAATGCAAGCAACATACAAAAAAAAACAACACAAAAAAGAGTAAAATGAAGAAGAAGGAAAATAAAATAGGCGAATGCCAAATCCAAATTGAATGCAAATGAAAGCCACAAACTATGCTAAATTCCTGAAATCGCATCGGATTGGCAATTTGTGCTTTCCTTTCTTAATATCGCTATGTGTGTGTGAGTGTGTATGTGTGTGTGTGCTTATGTAGTTCCAGCTGCTCTCGAAGGCCTCTTTCTTTATTTAGTTAGTTAGAGTCTGCAGTTGGAGTTTGAGTATGAAATACTTATCCAAGCGCTCTGTGAAATGATTGCCCTGTGGAGGCTTCTTCTTCGATTGAAAAATGGGGCCTGCACTTATGATCAATATTCTGTCCAACTATCTGTCTGTCTGTCTGTCTGTCTGCTTGTCTGTGTTATTATTGAACTAACTAACCTAATGCACATAGCTGTAAAGCGATACTTGAAATTGCATTTTTCAGCTCAAGCATTTTGCAATTGAGAATTATTGCATATCATCAGTAAACAACTGAAATTAACTGGCTAAATGACAGTCGTGCAGATTGCTATTAACTCAAATTTGCTCAGTTTTTAAATATTGATAGTGATTACAAAAATATATTAAATGCTAGAAAGTACAAATTGGCTTTGTTCGCCATAATGTTTTCGCATAATTAAATAAAAGTTTCAGCTTTAAATGGGGAAAACTTTCACAAGTCTGCGAAAAGAAGAACATTTTCAACAACAACTTTTCTCTTAGTCTATCTTTTGAAAATGACGACTTTAGACAATGTTGAAGTAAGTTTCGATAATCGATCAAAACTGATTCAGCAATTTAGCTATATATAATATACAGATAATCAGAAAGAAAGCAAGTAATTTTTTTTTTATTCTTGAATATCTTAGACATTATTTGAAGTCCGCTTCAATTTCGAGGAATATTAAAACGGACTTCAAATGATTATTATTTATCTATTAATTATCTGTACTTTCTATCCAGAATAATGCCAATGATCTGTAACTGTAGATAAATCATAGTCATAGGGCCTAAACACATTCATATATGCAAATACCCGGAGATAGTTCGAGTTCCTGCATCCGTTTACTGAGCTCGGGGGTCGCCCACACAAAACTTGGGTTAATTGCAAATTAATTAAAATAATCCATTCAATTCAACTGTGACTGTCCGGCACTTTCCGGCTTTGTCAGCCGCGGACTCCTCCGTCCAATCAATGTCTGACCATGTGTGTGTGTGTCTGTGTGTGTAACTATTACCTACTTGAAAAACTCTGACACATTTCGCTCTGTACGCAAAATGAAATAAATCATTTGTCGTCTGTCGGATTTCATGTCGAAATGATCATTAAATAACATTTCTACAACTATTGAGGGGATCATAAATAAATTGCAAAAATAAATAAATAAATAGAAAATACAAGCCAAAAACAATAGCAACAAAAACAACCAAAATAGCCAAGAGCCGGAAAAAAGTACGAACATATTTTTCTATTTGTATTACAATAAAAACAACAACTCATCATTGAAGCGGTCAGTCAGCAAAACAACGCCTAGTTATGGACATATCTTTGAACGTGTGTATATACACTTGGAGAAAAACTGAGAAGTTCAGAAATTCTAGATATTATTTAAAACAATCACTTGACGAACTTGTATAATATATTTAAAGAAATTTTTATTTAAATTTAAATCACGTTGAGTTAATGAAGAAAAATACTTTTTATGAGTATTATTTTACTTTAATTTTTGTATCATATTAATGTTGCTTTATCTGATTTATTTGTGTAAAAATTAATGAACTACTTTCGCTTGAAATATTAAAGGAATACGAAGAAGTTAAATTTCAGCTTGAACTTAGAATTAAGGACAATCTTTTTACTCTGAGTGTATGCATATAAAATGTTGATCCACAATATATATATATATATCGGACAACATATTGCGGCGGCACCTAATATAGCAAAACAAATTTAATTTAAATTACAGGCGTGGTCGCAGCACTCAAAGCTCTCATTGTGCACTACTAGTTGTTGTTGTTGTTGTTGTTGTTGCTGTTCTTATTGTTTTTGTTGTTGTTGTTCATAAAATATGCAATAATCTACCACAGAGGCGCGCAAGCAATATACTTAGATAAAGTTTAGAGGTCGACTTTGACTTTCTAATTTATTTATGCGTCGTCGTCGTCGTCGTGTTTCCATTTTATTTTTCTTTATTCCTAGGCCAGAACTCGAGTCGAGCTTTGATGCGTCAAATCTGAACAGATAGATAACAGATTCTAAACAGCTTCTAGCTTAAACTGATGAAGTAACTAACTAGCTGGCATTGATATATTGTAGTAGAACCCCAGATCGAGTCGAGTCAGATTCAGATTCAGAGTCAGAGTCAGATTCAGAGACAAAGGCTGTCTGTCCGTCCGCAGGCTACACCCAATTTCCAGCTGGAAGTTGTTGTGCCAGCTGAAGTTGCTGCTGCTGCTGCTGCTGTTGCTGCTGTTAACGTTAAAGTTAAAGTTAAAAGTCGAGACCACCAAGGAACACGCCCAAACAAGTCGCACAGCTGCACACAGTAGACAAAGTTTGCACTGCATTGGGTTTAGTATGGATTACAATACTTATAAACAATACCTATGCAATTGCACTATCCAAAGAGACGACTAACAAAATTAAATTCAATTTGCTGCTTACCTAAATATAAAAAAAAAGGAAATCTTATAGTAAAACAAACGGTGCAACATTTGACAAAAGGTGGCAAATAAAGTTGTACTTACATTAAAAATTTGTACTCGCAAAATGATTTATTAGATATTCAAGCATATCTGATGCACATCTATTTGAAATTCAATTATTTAGTTTTAATAAACAGGAGCAGTATTATTTATTGAATAGATCTTAAATGCATAGTAATCAAGAAATGCATAATAATAATCATCAGAATAATCTAAAATTGATAAATTTAACATGGAAAGAAATTAAATCTTTTCTTACATATTTAATATGACTTGTTAATAAAAAACAAAGTTATATAAAATGATTAAATTGCTTTCAATATACAAATCTGCACAGCATGACATATTTGGCAAAAGGTAATAACAATTAATAAACAATTATCTTTCACTTTTATTTTTGATTCGCTGTCAATCTTTAAGTTTGCGTAATGGAAAGTAAATAATGCTTCACAAACATTTATTTATTATTTATTTTTCTATTTACCAGTTTTATTTATTTATTCGAATAATCTCAAAACGTAATCTCAACAAATCGTAATCGGCCTCTGCAAAAGTTGCAACCATTTTTTTTTCTTCAATTGTTTTTGTTGTTGCACATTTTCCATTTTGATTAAATTGTAACAAGTGCCAGCCCACATATCGTTTTTCTTTTCCGCTCGCCACGAAAAAAATAAAAAAATCATTTACAAATTTATTGCTAATATTTCATGTTATGTGTCGTGTTGCATAAATACAAAAAGGCCAGCCCCAAAGACCCAGTGCAACATGTGATATATCCAACAAAAGCAGCGAACACAATTTTCGCTCGCTGTTAATTGCAAACTTTTGCTTTTAATAGCGACAGCAGCAGCAACAACAACAAGAAGAACAACCAATACCCAAGAGCAGAACATAAGACGGAGAACGAACGCGTCGAGAGAATCGAGGCCTCGGCAAATGGAGTCCACACATCCAATGTGCACAAAGAGAGCACAACATGCTGGACTGAGCGCTGAGCTGGCGCTAACGGTAATAGGCAGCGCAGTTGACGTCAACGTTGCTGCTTTACTAACAACGCCGTTATGGGCAGTAGCCAATGCAGCCACATCCAGCTGCCTGGGCGGGTGCCCACACCAGCAGAGAGCACACAATTACACACACACATACACAGCTGTCAGACAGTCGCTTAGTCAGTAAAATTGTATCAAAGGCCGCTGCCGAGTGACTGAAGCAGCAAGCATCGAGCATCGAGTGAGTCTGTTGCTTAAGTCTTTTGTTTTTAGCATTGAGCGTGACTCGTGGTTTTTTTCTTTTTGTTTCTTGTCTCTCTTTTTTGGTGTGCACGAGACCAGCCGACCACTGGCGACTGCAGGCAGCGACGGCGGCAGCGACGCCACCACACCCTTGACTGGATTGCAAAAAAAAGAAGAAAAAATAAGTTGACTGCGGTCCAGTCGCAGTTGTTTTTTTGTGGTTGTTGTTGTTGTTGTGTTTTCCTCAGCTGCTGCTGTTGCTTGGCATTTTGTTGCTGGTTGTGCTTGCTTTGGCTGCGGCGTCAATTTGCTTTAAGCCATTTCGCGCCCGCTGCTTGGACCGCCAAACTTTTGCTCCTTTTGTAATTGTGCGCAAGAGGTGATGTCGCCGTTGCTGTCGCTGCTGCAGTCGGCGCAGCGTTTGCTATTTTGATCGGCTGCGGTGCTATCTATCGGTCCGGTTTGTTTTTTCTATTTTTTTCTTCTTCTCTTTTTACTCTTTTGGGGTGATTCAAGTTTCGCCTGCCTGCCTTTAATTTTTCTTATGTTGCTGTTGTTGTTGTCGTCGTTTTTTGATGGTCTTTTGGTCTTGGTCTGCATCTGCAGCGGCTGCAGCCAAAGCAGCAGCAGCAGCAGCTGCAGTTGGGGCGTTAATGTGCTTTGCTATTTTATTTATTCATGCCAAGCATCTAAGCTAGTAAATTGTATTGCTCGGACCTCAAACTCGGACTCCGACTCCAACTCCAACTCCGACTCCAACTCCAATATCGACTTGGACTTGGTTTCGGGCTTGGCTTGGCTTGGCTTTAACTTTGCGACAACAGCAAAACGGCGACAGCGACAGCAACTGCATTGCAGGCCAGCAGCTTTTGCTTTTCTTTGGACCACGACAAACAGTAAGACGACAACAACAACCAACAACAGGCAACAACAGCAACGACGACGACGACATCAGATTGTCATTCTTGTTTTTTTGCTTCTTTTTTAATTGAAAGTCGCCAGGCGTAGCTGTCTATACTCTAAAACTATTTTGGTAACTACAACTTTGACAAAGTGTTTGTCAATTGCAGCGAAATTTATCTATTGACTGATCAATCATACATGACATATTTTATAATAAATTTCGAATGTGGAGAAAATTTATCAGTGTCTTATTGCCCACAAATAATTTTAAATTTAGCAAAGGCAGATTAATTTAAAACTAGACTCTATTTATTTACAGAAATGTGTTCTAAAATTCTATGATAATCCATCGAAATTTGTTAATAGATTAAAATCATATCATCCTTTATAAAATAATAATGTCTGAGTAATCTTTTAGCTGAACAGTATTTTTAAAAAGTATTATTTGCAATCTATAACAACTTAAAATTGTAATTTAATTTATTATTGTTGGCTTCAAATGGTATACAAATGAAAGAATATCCTGCTGACAATAATATTTAGAGCATTTCCGCTTCGTCTTTTATTTTTATATGGTTGAGTGCAGCTTGTGTATTTATTTTGCTCTGTTTGCACTGTCATTAATTTGTTGCTCCAATATTTTGTAAAAATTGGTTTACTTTGAAGCCGCTTTGGCTGCTTCGGCTGGACAGCTGGGTACTGGATTCACTTTTTAATGGCTGCGTGGAGTATGCAGTATGCGGCATGGAGTTTGGGAGCATGGAGCATGTAGCATGGAGCGTGGAGCGCTGTCCACATCCACATCCACATCGTAGACATCTCTTGGACACCGGGCTGAAGTTGAGACTTTGACTCTGGTCTCTGGCTGTTGTTACACAATTGCGGATATGAATGAGTAATCCGTGGGCTTTGGCTTGATATATGTCCGTTACACATACACACACACAAATATGCATAGCGCTCTCGATTTGCCAACAATGGGCGCACACGTGTCGTATACGTAACGCAAAATGCACTTTGACGATTCTTATCGAGCTGCTGTTGCAGCGGCTGCTGCGACTGCTGCATTTGTTGCAGTCGCACGTGTTGGCCAATTGTCACTGTTTTTGGCTCTGGCCATGGTTATGTAATTGCCAAGGTGCGAGGCGTCATTAGGCCAACTTAATTTTCGCACAAATTTTTAACAGCTTCATGCTGAGAGCCACAGCCAAAGTTCACACAAAGCCAACGGATTCACCCACGCTTATGGCCAGCTGATGCAGCTACACTGAGGGAAAAATTTAAGCCAAATTGCCTTGATTTGCACAAGATTTTAAAAATGTATTCGAACAAAAAAATCTTGAGTTTGCCTTTAGGCATAGTTCAAAAGGTGAATCTCAAAAAATATTCGAGTTTTTCAGTATGAATTTTGTGCAGAGTGTAAAGCTTTTGGGTGATTCATGATGATGCACAACAACTTTAACTACTTCTCCTCCTCCTTAGCATAATGCTGCCCCCCTCCCCACACCCCTTCGACTACTCGTTTAGTGTCTCGTACAGAATTCGGTAGTCGTTAAAACCCGCGTTTTGAGCCACCGTCGGCGATCTTCGACGATCTCGGCCAGCGCCAGCCAACATCATAAAAGAGACTGCAAAATTTTGCACGCCCATAAAAAGCGCCCACTAAAACATTTCTAACTGCGTTTCAAATGGCCGGCGGTATTTTAAAATTCTGCTTTTGTTGTTTGCTCAGCCATTGTTGCTTTATTGCCTTTTTATTGTGTGCCAACAAGTGTGCACACTCTCGTGTGTGTATTAGTGTATTAGCGTGTGTGTGTGTGTTGTCTTTTAAGTAGCCTAAGGGTAACTCCAGATATGGGTGAGTTGTCTGTTTGGCTTGTTAAGTTAATCAACTCGAACTGACCTGAAACCATTAACGTTAATGCAACTTTTAAGTGCGATACTGAATATTTTTAAGAGATTTTTAAATGGCTAATTTTGATCACAGCTTTAACTTTAAATCAACTCTGAATTATAATTATAAGTTTAATCCTATTAAATATAATGTTGAATCCGATGAACATCAATTTTTGGCTAATTTTTATAATATGAACAATATCAAATATTTAAATACCTAAATACCTATATACAGTTTACCTTGAATAAGACATAGCATTAATTAAGTTTAAAAGAAAAAGTTGTTTATTTGCAATATATTTTATTATTCCTGAAACTGCAACTTAATTAAAGAAAAGCATCAAACTTAAGCTAAATAAATGCATAAACAGCGCCCAACTTAAAATGACTATTAAAAAGATTTGTGATATTGACAATAATGCACATAAAAGTAAAATACTAAACTGCGAGTTATTTATGGTTGTCTGCCTGTCTTTATATATTTAAATTAGTGTGTGTAGAGCAATTAACTAATTAGTAAGAATTTAGCAATGTGAAATTATTATGTGACGATAAAATTAAGGAAGGCGGCAATCTGTAGATACCAGAGTAGAGACAAGATCATATAGTACAACTATAGACAATGTCGCCTAGCCGCAACAACAACAACAACAGCAGCAACAACAACAACAACAACAGCAACAACAAGGTGGTTCAAGTAAAACCAGTGCACTTAAATATCGCCTCAACAAAACGAAAAGTGGCAATTTAATTGCGTCAAACGCAGCATTCGATTGACAGCGATAACCAGACAGAGACAGACAGAAACAGAGAGAGATAGAGAGACAGAGCAGAGCAGACAGATCTGGATGCTGTCTGCGACAGTCTGCCTAGCCATTACAACAACAACAACAGCAACAACAACAACAACAAGCAAGTCAAGTGCTATGCTTGTTTAATTGAGAAGCGATCATAAAAAACGAAAAAATGCTTATGGCTTGCTTATGCGCCTCACTTTGCAGCACAGTTGAGTCTTGATTGTAGTTGTTGTTGTTGTTGTTGCTGTTGTTGTTGCTGTTGCTTTGGGTTAACAACATCATTGCTGATTCGAGATTTATGCATTGCGTGTAAATTATAGCTCAACAACATTTACGTAGCGCTCTTTATTTATTACATAAACAAAATTTAATAATTTGGATGTTTGGCTTTATGAAGATATATATAAATATATGTATATACATATATTCCAATATATTACTGCTGATCTCAAGTGACCTGCGAATGTTGGCTTAATTAAGTAAGAGAATCGCTTGTGATAAATTTATTGGTTTGCCATTTGGCAATCATAATTACAAATTTGTTGCCAAAACTTAAGCTGCACTTTTTAAACACATTAAAAATATCTAAAAAATAAATAATGAACTCATCTTTCGAGCAATATGAAAACAATGTTGGTAAACTTTATGATGTGTGTTTATTTAAAAAGTGAATATAATTTATTTATCTATAATATGGAACAAATCATAATTGAAAGTAGAATTAATATATAAATACTATTTATGTTAACCAAAGTAATTCACTTTTCATTTTCCTTCAACTTTTATCTATCAAAAAATGTTGCATCAATCTAAATAAAATATATCTGTAAATATTAAATATAATTTAAATATTAATCAAAATACTTGTGATTGTTATCTAAGTACATATATTAAAATATTAATTTTAATTTTGCTCAAACATTTAAATATATTTATTTAAGTCAACAAGAATTAATTTATTGTAATTTTTTTATTAAATTGCAGTTAATTTTGAATCCAATAAACATGATTGCAGAAGTTTTTCCTTTACTTAACAAATTGCTCTGCCTATATCTTTACACACACATATATACCGTTATATATATATATTTTATATTATTATATATATATATATATATATTGGGGCTGCATAAAGTTGGCATCATTAAGTGCGCTCGCCATTCTCTATTAGCCGACAAATTCTTGGCCTTCCCTGTCGGCAGCAGCAACACACGCGGACACCTCAAGTTGGACTTGAGATGTGGCTGGGGGCACAGAGGGTTGGGTAAGAAGTGGCAGTGGGGTTTTGCTGCAGATAATGCTTGTGTACCACACAATCTAAATGGCCGTCTCGGGCACACCTTAGAATTTGAGTGTGTTACAATTTGAAGTAGTCGACAATGGCAAACGACGAGTGTTGTTGTTGTTGTTGTTGCTGTTGTTGCTGTTGTTGCTGTTCTTGTTGCTACTGCTGCTGTTGCTGACCAACTGCAAATTGTGAAAGTATCTGTTGGATACGCGACTCTCGGGCTGGCATCCCATGTGCCACACGACGTATGCTTAATTACAAACAAGCAAGGAAACAATGCCAGCAACAACAGTTTTTTAAGGCTGTGGCTTTGTTTTTTCTTCTGTATTTTGATGGTGCCTGCCCAGCGCGCCGCTGCCAGTGAAGATTAGTCGCAGTGGGTCGCACATTTCGTTTCGCAATCGATTGCAACATGCAACAACAGCAACAGCAACAAATGCAACAGCAGCAGCAGCAGCGGCAGCAGCAACAGCCGCCGCTGCAGCAACACACGAAACGAATGTGGCAAGCTGTGGCAAGTCTGTTGCTCTAAAAAACATAGGAAAACTAGTTTAGGTGGGGACCAAATGGATATTCTTTTACTGCTATTTATACGCTGATCCCCCAATGCCTGAAAACAGTGTATTTGCTACATTTGGTGGCATATCCACTGACTTCATGTGATACTTGACATATATACTCACATCTGTTTTGACTGGCACGCCCACTGCGGCTGCTAAAGACAAAAAATACTGTTAACGCCTCCATGCTAACTTAATACTGTAAAGTATTTATTTTATGGTGCACCAATAAAAGTGCAGTTGCCATAAATGTCCATGTTAATACTTTTACTGCCAAGTTTAAACTACTATTCAAAACAGACAGAAAACTGGCACACTCAGAAAAAATTGGGAGCCCAAAAATGATTTCAACTTTTTGGAAAACATATCTAAAAAATTAATCAAAAATATCCGTTAGAATTTTTGTTTTTGTGCCCTGTTAATTAATTTGGGAAAATTATATTTCTGAAAAGTTTGGGGAGAAAGTTGATGTTGCATTATATACCATATAAATATATATTTATATATAATATTTGTAGAAAAACGTTGAGAAAAATTAAAATTTTTGTTTTTGATTAATTAAATATTAGTTTGAAGTGCTTAGCAACTTTCTTTGTATAAAATTATCACAACTTATATGAAACTCCACTCGTTTATTAATTAAATTAATTTGAGAAGAGCAACCAACATGTAGATTGTAGATTTAAAGTAGTTCAAATTCAGGAAGCTGGAAAGATATTTTCAAGATATCTGTCAAAGTTGGAGTAAAACAAACATTTCATAATCCAACTGTAGGTTAATAATTGCTGGTTGATTTGATGTAACCATTAATTTGAATCAGTGTATTGTACAGTCGGTTGCATTTGACTGCCATGTTCTCGCTATTTTGTTGCAACTGCAACTGCAACTGAGGCAGCCGCAGCAGCAGCAGCAGCAGCAGCAAACTTTGGCGGCATTCTAATGGCCGCCCAATATGACTAAGCACACTCATCGCACTCCTGCGTCCAACGTGTATGCAAATCGAAACCAGTTTAAGTCTATATATATATATAGATATATTCATATATATATATATATATATGTATGTATGTGTATAGCAAAATATGGGTCGAGATCTCAAAATGCAGCTGATCGAATTTTTGCATTAGGCGCAGCAGCAGCAGCAGCAGCAGCAGCAGCAGCAAAACTGCCATCCGGCCATGCAGCAAACTGTGCCCAAGCTGCCTGCTGTTTGCCTGTTGCCTGTTGCCTGATTATCTGCCAAGGAAGGCATGCCAACAACAACAACAACAACAACAACAGCAACCACAACAACTGCAGCCGGCTGAGCAAAAATCGAATGCTATCTATATCTAACGAAGCAGGGCCATATAGCCAACATTTTGCTATTAGCCAAAGAAATATACAACTCACACACACACACATACACACACACACACACACACATTGCACAAAGTATCTGTATCTATGTATCTTTTCGCTTGGTCCAAGCGAACGCAGTAAACGTAACGTATAATCTAAGAGGCCACAAAATCAAGAGTGTGTCTAAGCCAGCTGCTGGCCTGATGAAATGCATTGTAAGCCACCAACAACAACAACAACAACAACAAAAACAAACAACATTAAAGTGCGCCCAGCAAAGAAATACCCTTTAACATAACAAATGATATTATTAATAACCTTCCAAGAATCATAACACATTCTAAAACATTCTAATGTGATGGAATTAATCAAATCACAAGGTTAAATAAAATTCAAAATTAATTAAGTAACTTTCTAATGACTATTCCTGATCTGAGTATGCAGAAATGCATCAAATGCAAATCAAATTTATTGTCCTTCCATATATTTATATATTATTTATAGATATATATGAATCTGGCTTAGAAATGTTAAGTTCATATTTATGGATCAGGCTTGGGCATATTTAGCTGATGTTAAACCCAAATTTGCATTTTACGCATCTTTTTAAATATATCTTTCGCTGGCACCAGTTGAGGTAATGTTCTGCAACATATAAATCAAATTTTGAGCATTCAGACTGCTCCTCATAGCAACAATATTGATCTGAAATTATTTGCTGCTGCATAATTTTCGATGTGGCGATACCCTTGTTAAGCAGCTGTGACAATTACAGGGTATTGCCACCGCTAGCAACAATCTATGCACGCCTTGGCGCGTACGTGTGGCGTTGTTGGGGCGGACGTTGCTGCTGAGGCCGTCCCCATCGAATCTGCTCGGTGGCCCACAGGCCACTCAACTCGGCGCAGCTCAACTCAAGTCAAGTCGCCATCGTTGGGCAAAAACAACAACAGCAGCAACAAAAATCTACATTTGTCCAAAATACCACAAACTGCGACTGCAACTGCGACTGCAACTGCAACTGCAACAGCGACATCGACATCGACAGCGACGGCAACAGCGCTGTTGCATAAAAGCAACGCTCCAAATTGCTAACTGAGCGATCCAGTTTAAATTGCAATTGCTCGTTAATGGGCACTAAAACGTGCCGGTGTCGTTGTGAATGTGTTGGTTGGTTGCCCATTCGGCTGTCTTTTGCTCTGCTGTGTTTTTCGGCTTTTTTCTTTTTTCTTTTTTGTTTTTCGTTTTTTATTCGTTTTTATAGCCAGAAATACGAGCGCTGTTGGCCGGCGTGTGGCGTGCGCGGCGTATGCGCAACGAGCCAGCCGCAGACACAAATATAACAAGCCACCAAGCAAAACAACACTCATACGCACAGTGGTGCGCCAGCGGCAATGGCTATGGATTTGGTGGTGCTCTTGGTGGTGTTGGTGGTGTTGGCTGTGGCTGTGGCGGTGGCTCAACAGCTCTGGCCGCGCTAATGATGGCAACTCAGTTGTGGCACTATTAGTAGTGTTAGTCACGCATTTATGGGCACTGTTTATGAACTCTACAAAACTGGAGACTACTCAAAAAGAATGCTTTTAGTTGCGTTAACTGATCAATTAACATAATAATAATGTAATCGAGCAACTTTCCTAAACTGGACACTTTTAAACTGTGTCGGAAATGAGTTTTCAAAGCTTTGGCAGCGCTAACGATGGCTAAAAAATTGGAGACTCTACAAAATTGGAAACTTTAACAATAACCATAAAGTGCGTAAATAAAAGATAAATAGCTTTTTAATCAGAAAAATTGCTCAACAATAATATAATATATAAAATATATAAAACTATTCAATTTTGTAGACTTTTTGTAGACTAAATAATCAAAAAAAGAATATTTATTCGCTTCAGGGCTAAGACTAGCAAAAGTTGCTATTTACATATTTTATGCATTGTTCTACATCAGCGATTTTCAATTAACAATGCAACTTTATAAGAATCACGAGCCCAAAGCAAACTGTGCCACATTTGTCGCATCTAAACGAGCGACGACAATAAGTTAGGCGCATGACAACATATTTCACAATTACGAAACAATTTCGCCCACTACTAAATGCAGAAACCCCGGCAGCTCTTCGAACAATAGAACCATATCCAAGGCACCCCCCTCGAAATACAAAAAGAAAAAAAAAAAACCTATCGAAATAGCAGACGAATAGGCGTAGACGCCAGAGCCCAGATTCGCGACGTTGCGTCGACATGCCACAAATACAGCGAAGCACACAGATACAGATGCAGACACAGATACAGACACAGATACAGATACAGATACAAATACAGGTAAGAGCAAGCAGAACGAAACCAGATCACAAGCCTATGGCAATAATTATGAAAGCATACTCGTCGTCAAAATGCTGTTCGTGCCTTAATAAAATCCGCAAGCAGCCAGCATATTGAAATTTTCAATAATAGTTAACAACAACAACAACAGCTATTAAATTATATAAATACAAATGTGTATTGTGTGTGTGTGTGTGTGCTGCAAAAAATAATAAGAAAAAAAACTAAACAACTTTGGATGGATGGCGTTATACGTATTATTGATTTAAACATCAAGATAAATTACATTGAAGTCTGCCGGAGTGCAGCGAGCGCATTAGAAGGCGTATGATATATATATATATATCTGATATATATATAAATATATATATATATATATATATATAGTCTAACAACAACAGCTCTTTGGACAGCCGCAGTAACGACTTTTTGGCTGACTGCCGTTGTTGTAATTGTAGATAATTGTTGTTTTTGTTGCAGTTGCAGTTGCAGCTGCCTTCTTTTTTTTCTTCTTTATTTTTTCCCTGTCGGGCGCTACAAATTTTCAAACCCCACTAGGCACATTTGCGCTGGAGCACGATCCCCAAAAACCCAAAGCCAAAACCCAAATGAAACCAAACGTACAACCGGCAATTGTAGCATCAACATGAGATGTGCAAGGCGGCCCAAACCCGTGCCCCAATACCAAATAGCCAAAACCAAAGCTGGAGCTGCACTTAGCCAAATGAAAATGTATGTCTTGAAATAAAAATTCAATTTGTGTTTTTATTCTCTAATGGAAAATAAAAATACTGATATTAAAAAAAAACAATTTTACAAATATAATTTATATCTATAGGAAACATTCTTGCAAAAATATAAATGCATTTAAATAACATTTATAAATATTATTAAGTTATCGTTCTTAAATAATTTTCTTAGAAAATTATAAAATAAAAAAAATATACATTAAAAAAAAAGTATTTTCTAGAAAATTACAAAACACATTTTTCTGCTTAATTTAAAATCATATTTGATTTTCTCAAGCACAGTTTATGTTCTTTTTTTGCACAGTGCAGAACTAGAGCCCGTGCCAGACTCAGTCTCGAAGTCAGAGGCAGAGTCTAAATCTGAGTCTTAGTCTGGGTCTGTGGCTACTCTTTGACTTGTCGCTCGCTCCAAAACGTCGAATGCGTCTAATTTCTTGAGTTTGCTTTTGGGCTTCTCTCTAACGGCGCAGACGCCGCCGCCACCAATGAATGTCGTGCCACGGTCTTCGGTCTCGAACCCATTCCCCAATCCGCAATCCCCAATGCCTGCTGCCTGCTGCCTGCTGCCTTCTGAATGTTGCCCAGCCATCGTTGTCGACGTCGTCGTCGTCGTCGTTGTCGTTTAAATCGTACCACCACAGGCGACATAAAAATAATGAAGTGTGCGGGTGTGGTCGACTCGCTTTTAACTCGGCCCCGTCTGACTCTTTGACTATCCGACAATCCGACTGTCTGAATGTCTCTCGACTGTCTGTCCGTCTGCCTGTCTGTCTGTCTGCCTGTCTTGACGGTTGCCTTAGCCTGGTCTGGTCTGCTCGGCCGATCTGTTTCGACGGTTGCCAAAGACGTCGAAGGCAACGAGACGTTTCGCAGATTGCTGAATCGTGTTTAGCCCAGCGGTGTGCTTTGCCATCAAACCCAATGAACATTTTCCACACCACTTAGAACTGATCGACTTCTGTTCAGACCTAATGCAGCTAACCATATAAATATCAAGTATAAACTGAAAGTAAATCTAAATAAAAAATTAAATATTAAAACTTAAGCTTTTGAAATATGAATCTATCTCAAATTATTCAAGCCAATCTGGAACATAAAAACTTTTCTAATATTGATATTTATATATTTGCCAGCTAAAAATCTTCAGATTAAAAATATAAATCGTCAATATATTGTATTAAAAAAATAAGAATAAGAAAAATCAAGTTGAAGGTATTTTTATGAGTCATATGAAATATTGCATCCAACATCCAACAACTGCTGTTCTTGAGTTGCTTGATGTGAAATGTGTTTGCTGTGTTATTTTGTTGGCCACTAGACAACAACGTGCACACACGCCCAACAACTGCAACAAATCTAACGGTACCCAAGGTTGTGCTACGCTTAAAATGTAATTGTTCGACTTAAAGAGCCACAAACAACAACAACAACAACAACAAAGAAAACAACAGCAACGAGAACAACTGTAACGACAAGTTTTTGGCTCAGCAGCAGCCAAGTCTCTAATCAAATACCAGTCGAAAGGCAGCCAGCGAGCAACCCACCTAGAAAAAAAAGAGAAAAAAATATAAATAAAAATCACCACATGCAAAATCGCACAATTTACATTTGGCAGCGCGAGCTGTGTGAGTTGGTATGAGTTCGAGTGCAGAGCAACACACATGCGCGCAGTCAGCCTCATGCATGTATGACACCAACACAGTGTCAATAGTGGAGACAAGCGCCGCACTCGCTCGCCGCATACTGCGCGCCTGCGCTGCCTGAGTGACTGCTGCGATAAATTTTCACTTGAATATTCGACACACTTAGCGAGAGCCGAGCCGAGCAGAGCCGAGCCGACAGTCGTCGACGAGACGTAAGACGAGACGAAACGAGACGAGACAATGCGATGCGATGCGATGCGAGTGCGCTCACAGCTGGACGCCTTGTGGCGTCGTTGCTGTTGCCAGGACTGTCTGTTTGTCTCACTCAAATATTGTTTTTTGTTTCTTTTTGTATTTTCAGGGAGGGGCTGGCAATTCTGGAGGCTATGCATCATCATCAGCAGCAGCAGCAGCAGCCGCAGCAGTGGCGGCAGCAAGCATGTTGCAACCAATATAATATGCAAGCGGCGCTCTGCATGCATAAAATATTATGCAACACGCGAGACAGCAACAACAACAACAACAAGAACAACAACAAGAGACCAGACGACACGTTGGCTCTTGTTGGCTGTCTATTTCACAGCTGTTATTGTTAGCCTGGCCCGGCTGTTGACAGCATTTAGGTCTAATTGAATTGCCATTGCCAGTTAAATGTTACGTCGTAATCCTGTAGATATCTGCTGCATGCTGCCTACTGCCTGCTGCATGCTGCCTGTTGCATGCGCCGCCTGGCACATTTAAGAACGCTTTTGCTCCCATTCGAAATAAAGCACATAAATCAGGCAACACACACAGCTTGAGTTTGGCGAGGGTGAGTGTTGCGAAATTCGCCAAGTAGCGCCATCAAAATACAAAAAACAACAACAAAAAAACATCAACAAAAAATCATTGAAAATAATAAAAATGACTAGTGCTGTGGCACGATCAAGACCAAGTGCTGCCGCTGCCGCTGCCGCTGTTGCTGCTGCCTCATAACAACAATAACAATAACAATGGCAACGGTTTTGGGGAGTTGAGTTGAGTTAAGATCGGTTTGTCCGTCTGTCTGTCGGTGGGTCGGTTGCCTTCACAGTAGTCAGCATTGGGGCGTCTGCAGTTCAACGTTCAAGTGGCACAGTCCGCCCTAGAAAAATGAATTGATTCGATTGTTTCGAGACGACAGCAGCAGCAGCAACTATTCTTTTTTTTTTGCCTCATTGTTCGGCAGCGCGACTATTTTATCTGCAAACTTTTGGCCAAACAGAAATCACAGTCACAGTCAACCACCCGCGTCCCCAACAAGCTGAAAGACACAAGTTGGATGGCTCCATGAAACGTTGCAGCGACTGGCAGATACCCTGTATTCATTCATACCTAAAATACATCCTCATAAGCACATCTGGTTCGACTCTATAAAATATTTTTCTATTTGTTTTTTTGAATATCAGCAAGATTCCAAAAAAAAATGAAGAAAATAATTCTTAGAATATCCCTATTTCAGTTTATGCTCTTACTTTTCAATAAGTATCTGGAGTTATTGACAGAAAAAGTAACTAAATCACAAGACTATATTCCAAACATGAGCATTTAAATTTGCTCCATAAAACGAGAATCAGACATCGATATATATAGAATAAATAATTACGAGTTATCGATTAGAAATGCATTCAAATCACAAGTCTACATTCGAAGTTTCAGTTCTTAGACTGTTGTAGTTCTGGGATTGAATTTGCAGTCTGATAGCTCAATAGCTATGAGAGAGATCTTCTAACTATTACATATACTTGAACCACATGCTAATACACTTCTCAGTCTTTTTGAGTGGCTACAGGGTATACAAGAAAATACTAAAAACTGATGATACAATCGCGTTTTTGACTTTGAAAAGTCAGCCAGAGTCAGCAGCAGTTCGACTGATCCATTGTTCAATATTGTTTGCCGGCTGATTGTTATTGTTTATGAGGCGACGCTACAAAAACTGCACTCGAACAAATTTGGTGGCATTTGCAACATTTTCATACAAGCCAACTAAAAATCACAATGCCATTCAACAGTAGAAAAAATCATCGTATCCCGGCTTCAGTTGCAGCTGCTCCGTTCCAAACTGTGGCACATCGCAATCCTCGGGTATTTCCTGTTCCAGCCAGTCCATCATCAGATTCAGCCTATCCAATGTGCCCTCAAACTCTCCACTGACTGCGTTGCCACATTGCATAGTTGCCATGTAGCCGCCAACATGCAACTCGTTGGCCTTTTGGGCGGCACGTGGCATCAGGCTCTTCACATCTGCCACCCACAACTTGTACGATATCCTGTAGTTGGCGAATATTGAGCAAACCTCACAAGTCAGCGACATCTTCCCAGATTTGGAACTATTCTTATTTATTTATGTGTAATTAGAATATTGTGTTGTACGTTTTTTATCTGGTTTGTTCTGGAATTCGTTTTTATATATTGTATCTGACACTTAATTCCCTAACTACTATTTTTTTTTTTTATATAAAAACGGCAGTTAAATGCTTTTTAATCAACTACTACTAGTTTTAAGATAAAGTCACTTAAGTTGGGAAAAGAGTGCAAAACAGGCAAATGATGACTCATAAGTTATATAAATTCTAGAGAACTATGATTATTAATCAAGATTTTCATAGTAATGATCAAGTTTCTAAAAATAGATCCAGTTAAGACTTATTTTAAATACTATCTCACAGTTTTCATATTAACAAATCATCAAGAAATACATCAAAAACTAATGCCATTTCTGATATAAATAATTGTGGCAACAATCGCACTCCCGCAGTCCCGAAGTTCCTTGGGCACAAGCTATATGAAATAAAATTGACAATCTGAGTGTAAGCTCAGATAAATGATCATCTAAAGGACACCTTATAAAAAGTCATATTTCAGTTTCAAGAAATTTGTTCAAGTCCAAATTACAGTTAAGATCGTATTGTTTCCTCTTTGCTAACGGAGTTCGCAGTTAAGAACCTCAACTGGGTAAAATACCAGACCATATTTGAAAACCTTCAACTTTTACTGTTTGCTGATTCCCAGAGAATCAAATGTTTAAAAAAAAAACTGGTTAAATAAATTGAAAAAAAAAATGAAATTTATAAAAAATGCAGCATGTAATTTAAAGTAATAAAGGCTTTTAAGCTAAACGCTTAATTGCAGTGCACTTGCTAAAAGTGCAATGTATGCGAAAATCAAGGGCATATCGGGTTTTCTTGCAGTGTAGTTGAATGCAGCTGACTCGTGCTGCCAACAGCTTGTACCATTGTTCAACACTATTTGTGCCTCAATCTCTTAATTAAATATGCCACTAACTGGTAGTCAGAGCCAAGACTGAACTGCAACAACAACAACAACAACAACAGCAGCAACAAGCCTAAAACAAGCGACTAACCCACAAAAAGTGGCAGCAACAACAGCAACAACAACAACAACAACTCAAAGATCGTCGTTTAGTGTCGAAATTGTGCAAGTTTTTTGATTTTTCCTGCTGCTGCTGTATTTATTATTGTTGTTATTTTTATTAATGTTGTTGCTGTTGTTGTTTTTATTGCTTTTGTTGCTTTTGTTGCTGATGTTGGGATAATCACACAGCTCGCGAACAAGAAATTAAATCAGCCAAGGTTATCGCATTAATAAGCCCCTTGGTTTGGTTTACTTTACTCGACGTGATTTTACTTGACTCCGACTTTAGTTTACTTCACTTCGCCTCTACTCAATTATTAAATTTGCAATTTCCGTAGCCTGAACTTTTGGGTCACTAGACTGATTTAAATCAAAGCAATAATTGTGCAAAAAACAACAACGCAGAATCAGAGAACCACAACAAAACTGGCGAAATACCAAAAGCTTTGACGCTAATATTTTGACAAATAGTCACCGAGAGTGGGGAGCCGATAGGGGAGTGAGAAGAGTGGGGGAGGCGTGGTGAGGCTAGATGGGAACACCGCCCCACAGCAACGCTTCGACACCCCTCCAACGGATGTGGCCAAAGTTTAAAGTGCTGGCGGGTCTTGGGTGAGGCTCCAACTCTGCGAGATCCACACAAACACACACACACACTCGCACACACACGTTGGACTAAGTGGCTTTCCATGACATTTTATTGACACTTCTTGTTGTTTTTAATAGACAAGGAAGACCTGCTCATACCCTGTGGCCTTTGAAAGGGACATGATAAACGTAGCAAAAAGTGGGCTTTTTTGTGATTATTTCAAGCAGACCTCTTGGGAAAATTACACAGGTAATAATAATATAATAATTAATAATAATAATAATTTATAAAAAATTACAATTCCCACATTTTGTCCTTTCGACATTCATTTTTAAGAAGAAATAGTGGCCCAATGATTATAAATAATATTTTCTAGATTACAAATAAATGTAAATTATAAATTATGTGAATTATAAATTTGCCATTGTACAAGACTCAAAGAAGATGCGTCTCTGTTTTTTGGATATGTATACACATATGTTACTTATGTTAAATATGATTACAGGGCATCTGTCAGTCGGTCACTCTTTAAGCAAAAGTTAAGTTTTAGTTTGGTTTCAGTTTCGGTTTTCTCACTCGTCTTAACACTTTTGACGAAGATGTCTATGCCAGAAATGACGTGTCATCAATGGAGCTTAAGCACCCACATAAAGATGAACAAACACACACACACACAGCTACACACACAGCAACACACACACACACAAATAGACTGGCAGAGATTTGAAATCCACTTGATAAGGCTGTGTGGCTCAAAATAAGCCTGACATTTGAGCTGTGAGCAAAGAAAGAGCACATCCACTTGGATGTTGGATGTTGGTTGTTGGTTGTTGGATGTAGTCTTCGATGTGTTGTGTTTTTTGTGTAGGCGTCTTGAAAAATAATAATAATTAAAAATCATTTCAAATGCGGAAATGTTGCGAGAGCTTAATGCCAACCATGTTAGACAAATAGTATATCAGATTACTTGTTTTGGTTACTCGAAATATCTACAATAATAGATAAAAAAAATACAAAAAAAAATAGTGAAGAAAATAAACAGAAATAAACTCGAGCCGAGGGCAGAGCAACTGCTCAGGCAGATGTCCAATGAGCTGGAGTTAATTTCATTAAAGATTCATGTCAATTACTAGGCTCAAAGCATATAAATTATCTTCAGCTGCATAGCAAATAAAATCGTTATATTCAAGTTTTAAAAATCCACCTGTCAATGCAATTCACATGTCCATAAAACAAATATGCAAAGTATTAAAATCAGTCAAATCGATCAATAAAGTTGGCAGACAAACTGCCCACACATAAAGTGGCAATAAACTAGTTACTTCTAACTTGCAATTAAATAAGATCAAATCGATTGTTACTGTGCTTAAAAGCATTAAATTAATAATAGATTACACTTAATATTACATTATTAGAGTGTTGGCCATTGAAATGGTGGGAAGAGTGAACTCTATGACAAATCCAAAGCAATTTTAGCCAAGTTATTAAATTGAACACGCCCAAGAATAAGATCTGCTTGATCTGTGCTAAAAGTATTTGGCTAAATGCAATAATTCGAGTGTAGTTCGAGTGTACACTAAGAAAAAAATGTAAAGCAGAGTTTCAAGTTACTGAAATTAATTAAAATATAACAATAAATATATATATATAATAAAATATTAAGTAGAAAACGAATGCCATAAACTATTTTGAACTATAAAAATGTTTCGAATAAGTATTTGTAACTTGAATCAAAAACATTTCCGATTTTAATTAAAGTCAGGATTTATAATTTGAACCATTTCGACTTTAAGCTTAGAAAAAAGTATTATTTTTTTAGTGCATGAACATGAAGGCAACGCAGAGGTTAATAACAGCTGCTGCCACAGAAGCAACTGATATTTAATAATCTGCTCCGAAAAACCTATTTTAAGACGCCATGCCTCAAAGGCAAAATGCAAGACTGCAATTTACACACACATACACACACACAGGCTCACACACTGAAATACACACAGAGTGAGGCTCAAAGAGTTGGGCAGCTCCTAAACGATTTTAGAGAAGGTCAAACCCCGCACGTTTCATGGCTCGTAGCGCACCTATCGTATAATTAGAAACGAACGACGACAACACGACGACGACAACAACAACAGCAACAAATGTTATCTGTATGTGTGTGTGTGTGTGTGTGTGTATTGTGTATTGTGTGTGTGTGGCCAGCTCTGACGGCGACCGCTAAATGAGCCAATTGTAGAATGTTTTGTTGCTTATGTATAGGAGACCACACACACACACAGACACACGGCAACAGACACCGGCTGTACATATTACATACATATATAAATTAAACTGTAAAAGCGCACGAGTTAATAACAATAAGATAAAACAAACGATTACACTACAAATAAAAAAAATATATGGAAATTCTAATGCACTATCTATTTTATGTGTATGAAACTGTATTTAAGAAAATATTTCTAAATTAAAATGATTGCCAATTTCAATAACATGTTCTTAGCATAAGCTCCATTGTCAGTGTTAAGCATTTTCTGTTAATTGTGTCGCTGTAAAACACTCAATTTATATTTATATGCATTACACACACAAACATAACAACAGTAACAACATCATAGATTCTGTTAAAAATAGCTTGAGGGGGGCTCTGACAGCAGGCTGACTGTAATGTAACTGAGACGACAACATCGCAATGTTTTGGCTTATGATGATTGTATGCATGATTGTATATGTGTGTGTGTGTGGTGTATTATTGCTTGATTGTGGGCAATCAGACTCGCACTCGGTTCGAGACCGCGACAAGTTCGCGCATTTCAATTTCAACTCATTGCTCTCCACCCATGCAAAGTGACTAAGGCGCGCTTCGCTGATACGTCGACAACATCGCGTCGGGCATCGCTTGGTGGGCTCTGCGTTATGTACATACTAAAATACACACACACACACACACACACACATATATATATATATATATACATATACATATGCTCACTTTCGATGTATTTCATTTTTTCTTTCGTTTTCATTCGCTGCGCGATTCGAAAATGTTTAAATAACAAGCAGCAAGCAAGCAACAACAACAACAACAACAACAACTGGCGGGCGGGTCTTCCAACAAAACTTTACGAGCTTTTTATTATATGTTTTTTGTTGCTTCGTTTCATGTTTTGCTCTTTGTTTTTGCTTCTTAAGTTTGTGAGCCAATTATGTGCAGCAACTGCCGTTGAGGGGTGTGAGAGAGAGACAGACAGAGAGAGAAAGAGAGGTGTTAAAGCTCCTAAACGTTTTTGTTGATGTTGTTGTTGTGGTTGTTCTTGTTGCCGGCCATCGCTGCAGTTTTTGTTGTTGTCTCCGTTTTGTTTGTTTTTTTTTGCGCATAAATTGATCATATTGTTTATTTGCATGTTTGTTATCATTATTATTATTATTATAGTTGTTGCTATCGTTTAGTAAAAGGTTTTAGCCGTAAACTAATCGTTTTCAGTTTTTTGCCTAGCTAGTAGAATTGAATTGTATGATTTGGAATGGGAGCGTTAAAAGTAATAATATTAATACATGTATTTGAACGTATGTTAATTTTTATGCGTATTTAAATATTCAAAATACATTTTTGTGCATTTAACTGTTTTGTTTTTTTTTTAACTTTTTGCAATTTTAATGGCGATTCCGGAAATTTTTTAGCATGGCTAGGCATGATTTATATATGCACGACCTCGATCTTGAGATCGTATGCAAAAATAGAAAGGTTGATGAATTGTGAAGTTAGAGCGCAGCTGAGTAAATCTTTTTTAATATCGACTATTTGTCAGAAACACGCTTTTTACAAATCGTTAAAGCAAATCAATTAAAATGCTGCTTTTATCTATCTAAACATAAAGAAAAAGTTTAAACCGAATACTTCCGATTAATTCCGGAATATTAAAACGACTCAGAAACAGGATAAATTGTTAAGATAGATATAGATATTTTTAGAAAATAAATAAATTATTGCAAACAATTACTGCTTTCAAACTTTGTAGTTTAAATTAATTGTTATTATATATTAATTTATATGTATTATCCAAAAATACACCTCCACTTTTTTCCACATGCTCCAACTCAATAATATCAATAACGATACCTGGCGCAAAGAAAGTGGTTAAAAACACATATATGAGAAAAGCAAAAATTAATTATAGGATTGTCTTCAGGCTGGCACAACTCATTAAGAGTCGTGCGATGAATCTATGGAGTTTGGGGCAGGCAACTCATTGCACATATCAGCATCTTGCCACTTAAGCATTATCAGGCCATCAATCAGTGCAGCAAGCAACAAGACGCTTCCTTGCCACATGCAACAACATGCCACACAAACAAGTACACCCCTCAACATCCTTATCCCACCGAGATATACAAAAAGCCATTAAGTTAAAATGAAAAAAAACATAAACAGAAAAAAAAAATTGAGATAGAAAAGAAAAAAATAGTTGTGAACTCATTGACTCAAATAAATAAGAGGACGGCTTGGCACGCGGCCCGAGAGATCATCAGCAACAATAACAACAGCAGCAACAACAGCAGCAACATCAGCAGCAGTGGCAGCAACAGTTGCTGCCACACTAACAACCACAACAAACAGCTACAATAATAGAAGAGCGATTTGCAAATCTATGCCATAAACTGCCAAGTGTCGGATGATGCTGGATGTTGAATGTTGAATCTTGGATGTCGGACGCTGGAGGACGAGATGCGATGTGATGTGGGTCTCTCTCTCTCCCCCTCTCTCTCTCTCTCTCTCTGTCAGTTAGTGTATATTTTTGGTGGCTTGCCCATAAAAAAAGGAAAATAAAAATAAAAACCAAAACGGACAAGCTGCAATCCGAGCTGAAGCTGCTAGTTGCAGGCAGCGAGTACCTGTTGTTAGCCTTCATCGCGTAACGGTACAATTTCTACAAGGGAATGTGCTTTCATTTTGAAGTGTTGTATTTGCAACGGCCTCAGCCATGGACTTGCCACATTGGACTTCCCAACTCATTCAAAAATCTAAACATGCCACAGATACTCAATGAGTACCAGACTTAAAAATACCCTACATTCGTAGATACTTTAAAATATTATAACGAAATTCTTTTATGATCATTTATTGATCAATCTGAGCTTAAGGCTTGCAGATTTCAGCATTAAGAAAATTAAATTCTATTTTTAATGCACTTTTTTTGTCCATTTCCAGAAAAAGATTTGCAATTTCAGCATTTTTGTTTTTTGAATTTTCGATATATATAATTTATAATATTTTATCTTTCGTCATAGGAATTTCCGCAATTTGACGCTGAAATTAAAACTTTTTTTCTCCGAATTATCCGTTTTAGTTTATCTTGCAGATCGATTCGTAAAGTTATTGGGTCAATGATGTGACAAGTTCAAGATGCTCCTTTTATGTTGTACAGGGTACAACAAGCAGCAAGCCGAAATCAGAGAGACGACCGCTACTGTTAGACAGCATGTTGCATGCAACAGGCAACAAACTGGCAGCAGGCAGCAGGCAGCAGGCTAAAGGCAGCTGGCAGTTAGGCAGTTAGTCACTTCACAAAGTCATTTTTGATTTGATCGATTTCGTGCAGCAGCAGCACAGCAGCAGCAGCAGTAGAAGAAGAAGCAGTAGCTCAAGATGAACAAGAAGAAGAAGAAAACGGTAACAGCAACAGCAATTGTAGACATGAAGTGATTTGAAAGAAGGCACATGACATGGACTTGAACATGGACATAGAAGTAGGACACAAAACCCTTCTCCCATTTAAACACACACACATGTGTGTGTATCGTATGTTAATCGCCATCAGCAGCAGCAGCAGCGGCAATTGTGTTAGCCGAGTGAAAGACATAGTTGATCTTTCCATTCTCCTTATGTCAGTAGTCAGTTAAGACTTATCTTAAAGCTGCCGCTTAATTACGAGCAGTGGACTCTTCTTGGTCAGCAGTGGCAGCTCGGCAGTAGCAATTCGACACCAATGCTCTTGTTGTTGTCGCGGTGAACTGCACGCTGCGACTGCTGCTAGACTCGCGCTCACTTTTGTTTTGTTGTTGTATTGTACGTGTGGAACGCAAGTGTGGAATATATGCGAAGCTTCGGCTGTTGCTTCGTGCTTCGTTTGACGAAACGAACGAGCGAGCGAACGCTTGCGACTCGCGCCTCGTGCTGGGGCGGAAGATCTCCACCCAGTTTCGGATGCAATTGGAATGCTGTTCAGCGTCGACTGCGACGGCGACTGCACAAATTTTCATTGAGTAAAAAAAGCAGTCGGCGGCAGCACAGCTCGTAGTTCGCAGCTGTGCAGGATGCACACACAGCCAGCAACAACTGCCTCATTTACCGTTTGTTGTTTGTCTGCCGCTGCCGCTAAACTTGTCTAGGCAGTACAACCGAAGCCGAAGCCGAAGCTGAAGTCGAGTCGAAGTCAAGCTCGCTCTATTCGTATGTGCGTCTGCATGTGTGTGTGTTTTGTGGATCGCTGCGATCTGTGGTGTGTGCTCCACATTAAGAAAGAAGTGTATTAGCTTCGATTTATTGCATCGTCTCTGGACTTCCTCAAAATGCTCAGCTCTATGCGACGCTGCTGCTGCGCTGCTGCTGAGCTGTTCACCTCAGCTCTGCTCTGCTCAGTTGATTTTATATTTCTTTTGTGGAACTCATCGTCTTCCACTCGTCTGTTTGGCTCGTTTTGTATTCATTCAGAGCACCCATACATAGACAGAAGACGTCGCTGCTATTTTGCGTTTATTATTAGGAAATCGAAAACGCTTTTGCACTGCTGGAGCCTCTGACGCTTCGACTCTGACTCTGACTGTGAGTCTGGCTGGCGCTGCTTGCTGTAAGCTGCTTGCTGTTTGCTGTTAGCTGCTGCCTCTGCCTCTGTGACTCTGACTCTGACTCTGACTGTGAAGCTGCTCGCTAGCCGCCTATCATCAGTCCGTGAGACGGTCTCAAAGCTATTGGTCGTGTTGTCGCTTGTCGGTCGCAGCACCAGCACCACACTCATACACACACAAAACCATTATAACAAAAACAACAGTACAAACAGCCTCCAGACGAACGACCAGCAAAGCTACGTAAGGCCCTATAACGTAACGCAACGCAACGTAACGCGATGTGCGCGCGCTCTTGTAACACGTAACAAAATATAACGGTACTACACATATTTGTATTTTTAAATGTACCGCTAAATGCGCATACCAAGTGCTTTGTGGGGGAGTGGATCAAGGATTATTATTTGCAAATGTCGAAAAAAGAAAAAAATTCGCTTATAAATTGAAAATAAATCACAAAAATGTGCAAACTTAAACTTCAAAATTCTACGTAATTAATTAAAAGCAAAAATAAATTTAGTTGCTTAAAGTCTGGCAATAAATTCTGACAAAAAATTCAACATTCCTAGAAAGATCAAATAAACTTGACATAAAAAAATAATTAAACCATTTCCGACCACTCACAAATTATGACACAAAAATGGAAAAATATCTTTAATGCAAAAGTCGTAAGAAAATAATAATAACAATAATAAATGCAATAACTTTCTGACGTGCCCAGGAGCTGTAACACACATCTGTGGACTATATATAGTGTAATTTTATGTATATCGGTGCTAAATCAATGATAACTGCATACTTAAATGCAATTAATGCAAATTGTGACAGCAGCAAATGCAAAGTGAATTAAAGCTGCGGAAAAGCCACAAACAACAGCAACAAACTCGAGGCACATGTGTACAGGCTGAGATGATGATTATGTTCAGGCATTAAAACAGATACAGATGCAGATACAGATACAATCCATAGTGAAATTATAAAGTAATGAGCAAGATTATGGCCAAGAAATGCATATAAGCCACACTGGGAAGTTCTCAGTTGGGATCGGTGTCAACAATACGACAGTTACAGTTAATTACTTTACCAATATTAAACAGCTACTTAAATCAACAAAACTTAACTAAATAAATTCTTTGTACAAAGTGTAATAATAATAATATATTCAAATACAAAAGCAGCTCCTAACAATTTCTGTTTAAATGAAATTTAAACACAAGTTAAAATATTACTGCAAATATTTCACAAATATAATTTATTTGCTGATTTCATTTTCTATAACTGCCTATTGCTGCTAATTTTAAATATCTTTACTATAAAGTGCTATCAAACAAATAAACTCCTTTAAAAATCAACGTATTTTTTATTCAGCTATCAAACTAAGCGTGAGCTACTCCTAATAAACCTAAAATAAAAATAATTATTATAAACAAATAATAGATCCTTTCAAAAGTGTAACTATATTAAATATATAACATATAATATCTATAATAAATATAATAAGAATAAATAGTTTTGTACATTAGAAAAGAAAACCGTTAGTTAAATCTATAAAAAAAATCAAATCGCTAAAAACGGCCGTCAGCAGTTTAGCCTATGTTGTTGCTGACAGAATGACAACAACAACAACAACAGTAACAATAACAACAATAACATCAGCAACAGCAGAAAGATCAGCTCTTCTATATAGCTATAGCCAATGCCAATGCAGGTTATCAACATCCGTAAAACGCTGCAATAGCCAACGGTGTTCAAATGTTGATTTCTTCCTGCCGGCCAACGGATATCCGTGCGGATTTTATAGCTGCAGCAGCAACAACAAAAACAACAACAACATCAGCAGCAGCAGCAGCAGCAACTAGACAACGTTGTACAATTAAACTCGAAGAGGCTATCAAATTGATGCTGCAACAACAACAACAACAACAACATACAACTTCAAGCATGTAAGTAGCCAGCAAGTCTGAATGCATCTCATGGATACATTTTGAGTAGATGTATTTTTGAAGCACAGCTTCACATTTAATAAGCGTCATTACAGGATCTCGACCAATATTAAACTTAATGTCATCCACAAGCATTTTAGATACGCACACACACATAGATACATTAACTGTTATAGTTGTGTCTGTGTGTGTGTCTGCTTGATTCAAGGCTTCAGTTCGTTTGCTTGGTTCGACTTTTGTGTATTGTAATTGATGAATGAATGAAATTGAAGTTCGAGTAATGACGCAGCGCTTTCGGCCCCCCGATTTGAAAATAAAAAATAAAGACCGCCAAAACAGCGCGAATAGAGTTGTCTGAATAACACAGATACATCTACAGATACATCTACAGATACAGATACAGATACAGCTACAGCTACAGCTACATAGATACATTTACATTAACAGCTATGGCAAACGGCTTCAAGTTACTTTTTAATTTTTGCCAATCAAAAGAAATAATAAATTATATAATTTTGGGTTACGCCTAAATTCACGCACTTTTGCCAACGGCACGAGCAAAATATTTTATTGAGTTAGCCTTTTTTTCTTCTTTCTTTTGTAAAGGGCAACAGGCTAATGGTAGTATCTTTTATGCTTTAAGCCACATCGCTTGGCTTAGAGATTTGTAAAAGTTGAAGGCAGAAATTATATGAATTAAATAAATAATTTATAATTTGAATGATAAAAGAAACACTAATTATATTGTTTAGTTATCAAGATTAAGAGTTCGGTAATATGAACTTTTAATTGGCTACATTTATATTTCTAAATTTATTTTTTAAATATGGTTTACTTTAAACATGGTTTAAGCCAAATTAAACTACCTGCAGGGGCAGCTTGAATGTGGTCTTAAGGGTATATGAAGATAGTTGTTCTTTTTATCTAAGCCAACAATACTGCTCCACAAATTTAATCGATAGGATTGGAATAAATGGAGTGCATAGTAGATAGTATTTAAATTATAATACATAAGTTGTATTTATAAGAAATAGTTTTGATTATGGAATACAAAATTGTATTTGGTTTATTTATTGTATGTAGAATATTGGAATAGTTAAAATGCTCATTAAAAAGAATCAAACTCTGTCTAAGATGATATAAGCGAAATATATAATTATTACTTAATTTGGTTAGCGCATTTTCTGATATTGCTCAGCATTTTGAAATGCACAATTATTTGGTTTTTTCTACAAATATTTTAAAAGGCGCTTCTAAAATCTATTGTTTCGTTGGTTTTTTGTTTCTTTTGGGTTTTGTTTCAATGAGTTTATTTTTTCTCTTTATTTTTTGACTGATCTTTTATTTTCGAAAGTGATTAATAGGTTTGACATGTTACTTTTACGCTAATTGAGCGATCAAAATCAAATCGAATTCGCTAAATTTGGCAGCCAGCTGGCCATCACAGCAGCCTTCGCGGTGAAGGGTGAAAGGGTTGAGTTTGTGCTCCACTCGACGGCACGCCGAATCCGAATCCGAATCCGAATCCGAATTGAATCCAATACCACATCCAAAAGACCAAAAGAGACCAGCAGAAAAAAAGCCGTGTCCAAACGATTCATTTATGCGTTAAATGCACGAAATTTTCGAACGTGCCACAGTTTAGACATATTCCCAAACAGATGCAGATACACAGATACAGATAGTAACTGTAAGTGTGTGTGTGTGTGAGTGTGTGAGTAGATTTACTTACTTATAGGCATTGTAACGATTAGTAGCGCCTTTCGATTTTCATTTACGTGGAGTGAATGTGTTTTGGGCGCGTCTCTGCCTCGCTTCCCCTTCGATGGGAGGAGGGGTAAATTAAGCAGGTTAATTTAATTTTAAATAGAATTTGATGGTTGTCTTGAAATTGTCTTGGTCATGCGGTGGCACTCCAAATAGAGAAGTGAAGTAGTCTAAGCCAGAAGAGCCACAAGAAGATGGGAAAGAAGCGCAATACAACAGATCATTAATTTAACAGTCTTTGGAGGTTAGTGAGTGACCGACTGAATGACTGACTGAATGACTGAGTGACTGAGTGAGTGACTGAGTGAGTGAGTGGCTTGCCCAGACAGGTTGGTCTGCTGGCTTGCTTGGGCTGTCCGAGCTGGATGTGAACATCATTAAGCAGTTAATTAGTGCGAGATTAATAAGCATTTACCACACAAGTATTTTTGTACTTTAGAATGGATAATTTGAACACAAAAACTAAATATAAATTAACAAAATTTGCTCTTGAACTGCGAAGACCAACACCTATCATAAAATTATGAAAGATGATTTAATCATATTTTAGGCTTGCCCAAATGTATATATATATTTCTCACTATATGTCTGTGTATCTAGCTCTATCTCCATATCTATCCAACTCTATCTTTAGCTCTGGCTACATCTTTATCCCTATTCCTAACTGTATCCCCAACATATTATATCTCTACCTCAATATCTCTTCTATCTCTTTTTACTCTCCCTCTCTCTCCTTCTCCGCTCACACATAAATCCTTTTTTTTACATCTAATTTTAAATTTCACTTTGTGCCACATTCTTAAACGTTTTGGGGCACCAACACTGCTTTAATCTTAATTTGAAAAGTTAACTTTTTCATATAATAATAATTACATTTCGTATTCCATCAGGCCGAGACTTTCGATCACATTTAACGCTATTATCTAAACAATTTTCTCAATTTTCATGCATAAAAATTCATAGCCAATTGCTGATGACCATTATGAAAATCGAGCAACTTTCTAAGCGAGTGGCTCATCGGAGCATTGCCAGTAAAATCACACGCACCAAATGATGACATTTCATCATTTTAACTATCGAATCAAAATTTGTTTATAACACACATTCAAAAACGCCAATTAAGTGCAGGAAAATAAAAAGTAGTAATAAGAAATAAGTGAAATACTGTGGATAATCTGCGAACTGATGGCCATGACTGCCATATATAGACAGACAAACAGAGATTTTAGTTTATATGGATCTCAAGTAGAGTTGGTGTTTGTGTTTGGCAAGGGGCTTTGATATGAAGTGAGAGGCTCTGGCTCTGGCTCTGACTCTGGCTGTGGCTCTGGAGATGTGCCCAGTTCGCGTACGTAATCCAAGTCAGTTAATTGCGCCTTAAACCGGAAGCGATGGATTTGATTGCGTTACACATTTTGTGTACTTGGAATGTGCGCTGATTTTGTTACTTCTTTTCTCTCTTTCTCTCTTTCTTTTTTGTCTTATTTCGATTTTATGTTGTTGTTACTTTTATTGTGGTGTTGTAAGCAGCAGCAGCAGCAGCAGTAGCAATGACGCTGACTTCGACAGCGACAGCGACTTCGACTTCGATTGTGATTGTGACTTCCAACGATAACCGCAATCACTTTGAAAATCTAAAAAACAAATCACTCGCGGCTACGCAGCAGCGTATTTGCAGCGAATGAACAGACCAAAAGCATCGAATGCTCCAAAAAGATTCAACACTCACAAAGGGTGATCTCTATTCGGGAATACCCGACTAACAGATACTCTGTGCGCAGTTCCAAGAGAAGCTCTCTGCAAATGAAACAACAAACAGGGAAAGCTCCAGTCGAGAGTGCTCGACTAGCAGACACTTTGCTCTAGTCGAGAGTGCTCGACTAGCACATACCACTTACTACCTTCGAGAAAGTACTCATTTTACTGTGCTACTTCTTCCCAATCCACTTATGATACAAATAGTATTGTTAATTAACATATGTGTTTGTTTCTATGACCGTTTTAAATTTGTGGAGGCTTAAAGCTGAGCAAACAACTGAGTAAATACATAACAACTCAAGATCATTAAATATAAACTTTGTACAGAGTTGTACAAACAGTAAAGTGTTCTTTATCAAAATGTAAAATCCTAAACCTTTCCATTATATAATCTTAAAGCTACTTTAAAATGTATCTAAAAAAATTAATATTTATTGATGTGTCTTCGTTGAAAGATTGTTTAAAGTTTCGTTGATCGACTCTTATATTGATGCTGCTCAAGCATATATATAACCTAATAGATTATAGCACTGTGATACCCTTTTTCATTTCGAATAGCTACAGGGTATTTACAAACCAGAGCCCGTTTGCCTTATTGCCTTGGCATACACTTAATCCACATTCAGTACGGGAATTGTTGGTTACAGAGGGAAGTGTAGAAGTGGAGGGGGGGGGGGGGGAGAGGGGCTTGGGTGTGGTATTTTCTACTACAGATGGCCTCGCAATGAAAGTTGCCCGAGTTAACCGCCCTGCCTGCTGTGCCCGCCTCGCCACGCCCCGCCGCACCGCGCCACGCCTGCAATTACCGCTGCCCGAAATACGCAAATCGATTAAATGAAAAGCATTCGCTATGAGCAGAAAAACGACAGTTCGATTTCTATATATATATATTGTCGATATAGATAATGTAGATAGATATAAGTTGTTGTTGTTGTTGTTGCGCCCGCTGCAGGCTTATGTAAGCTGATAATTTGCAATGCAGCACAGGAGATGAGCTGTATTTTAATTGGACACAGATGCAAGTCAATGCAATCAATGCATACAGTGAACACCACGTAAATGTAACGACGCCTCATTCTTTTTGAATAAATAGAGAGCTGACTGCAACTAGTTGCAGCCACCGAGAGAGTTTAGATAATGATGCGCATCCTCTATTAAAGTGAATGTTGAACTTCCTCAATAAGAGCGAGTTGGAGAAAATATTTATGTCAGAGATTGCAAATTTATGCGTTATAAATGTGGCAAAATGGAAAACAATATTTATAGATAATAATAATAATTGTTGTTAAATAAAACTGTCTGCAATTCTTTACCAACTCTGCGTATCTTCTTCGAATATTTTCAAATTGCAACTCCCACTCAAAAAGAACAGCTGAAGAATGTGCAGGTGGCGTCAGCTAAAACTGAATAATACTCAAAGTATGCCAGACATTTAATCTCATATATTGAATATATTACAAGTGACTCGCATACGTAAGAAGCCCGCTCCAATAATTATAATTTGCATACTCATTCAACACACAAACACAAACACAAACACAAATCACAAAGATGAGCTGCCACACCCAGATACCATTTTACCATTTTGAACTGTTTCATCAGAACCATTAGCAGATTGCTAAAATACTGCACTATATGTTGATGATAATGATGATGGGGCCATAAATCTGAGAGGTTTGCACACTTTAGTATTGTGCTTAGAAGCGAGACAAACCCCAAGCGAATCTATTTAACAAAACTTAGCTTAATGATCACCCCACCCATTTATAAACAAAACAACAACAACAAAAACAATAACAGTGTATTTGAAAGCAAGAGTAAACTGTTTTGAAAGTCAACTACACTAATTTAAAGCTGTAAATTAACCAACTAAACAACAACAAGTTAACAACAAGAGCGCTTCAGGCTCTGCTCTAACCTTGAATGCAATGAGAGGGCTTTAATTAATTGTTCATCAGTGTGTGTGCGAGTGTGTGTGTGTGTGTGTTCACAATTAAAAAGGTGTAAAAAACCAGCATATAAAGCAACTTAAAAAATAAATGGTTCTATGTCGGCCCAATTGAATTATAAATGCGCCTCATCATTGATCAACTTTGAGATTGTATATATATATATATATATATATGTTTATAATAAAAACTTGAGCTAAAAACTGGAGCAATTTTCACGCTAACTAGATAAAGAAAAAAACCAAACAAAAAAATAAATAAACGTCATTTGACCCAAAGGCAACGGTGACAAAAGATTCAGTAAAAAATGTGAAATGAAACATGAGTAACAACGCTCGACTAGCAGATACCCTGGATTGGTATAAGTGATTACTGATCTCTACATAAGAATACCGAAAATGCGAGATAAATGTACAAATTTTGCTGAAATCGAGGTTATTCACAAAGAATATATTTTTAATGTTATTAAAAAAATTACTTTTGTAGCCGAGGAAAACTTGCCTTATTATTAACAAACAATAATAACAATATTTTTTAATCCCCAAAATATGTTTTATTTAAGAGGGTTGTTATCAGTCAAGAGACCAAATACCAAATAATTGTTTTCAGAATTTCAACTGGATTTATTCTAATTACGATTGCATTTCTTATCTTCAGCAATATTATTTAATATAAAGAATTACTTTTCTGAAAAATAGCTTTCCTAATTTGAAAATATTTTTTTCCAAAACCAAAAAAACTTTGTAGGTTTTAAATTCAGTACGATTTTTCTAAGGTTTCTAGGATTTTTCTAAATAATCTAAACAAAATCTCAGCTACCTTTTTATAGTCTCTGAGATCTTAAATCGTTGTTGTTAAAAAAGAATGAAAAAATGTGGAATCATTTTCCACTGCAAGTCACAAGCCTTCGCTGATGTTTGAGGTACTCCTCATATCTAACTGCAATGGGTGCTCGAATAGTAATAAACCCATAAACCTTATGAGTCGCCCGACTTGCAGTACAACGTCATCGTCAGAGTTGTTGTTGTTGTTGCTGTTGCTGTTTGTTGTAATTTTCGCTTGAGATTTGTACTTGAAAATGAGTTGGCCGAAACAGAAGACAAGACACGACAAGAGTGGGTATCTGATATGGTGGAGGGATTGGAGATGGAGATGAGTAAACATACGAACGTTGATTACAATAGGAAATAATCCCACAAATTGCTTTAATATTCACTGCAAATCAAATGAAGTTGTGCCGCAAGCCTCAAATACACAATGACACCGACTCCGACTCCGACTCTGACTCTGACTCTGACTCTGACTATGTGCGAGTGGCAAGTGGCAAGTGCTCAACTAAAGCGACACAAAGTCGCAAAAGTTTCTCGTTTTGTCTCTGTCGCCTGTGTCTGCTAACCCAGCCAAGTCAAAGCATTTAACCTTGGACCATAAAACTCTGCAAGCAGCAGCAGCAGCAACAACAACACCAACAACAACAATAACAATAACAGCAAATCGAGTAATATGTAATCATCGCATTGAATCTCAGCCCGAACTCCTCGCATGTGTGTGAAATTGTGGATTTTTGTCTGAGTTTTTATTATTTTGTGTTGTTTATTTTTTTTTTGCTCGCTTGTATTTTTCGCATTTCGGATTCAAGCACATTTTCGGCCTTTCCTCTAATTGTAGCGCATTTAGCATGGTATATTGTCTGCTACTATGCTTTTCGGATGATATATGGCCAACGAAAGAGACACACACACACACACAGGTGTAGTTCGTCTATGGCTTGTACTTGTCTCGCAATTTATGTGGCCCGAAAATGTTTATTTTTTTCTTTTTTGGGCTCCATTGTCGGGGGTTAACCAAAGTGGGCTAGTTTGTGGGCAATTTTGAAGAATTTGGCCACATTATGTGGATGGTGGGTTGACATGACAGTGGCTCATTTGTGAAGCAGTTAAGTAAACAGTAGGTGCAGAAAAAAAAATAAAACCAAACTAAAATATGTGGATAAGACGTGACTCAAATTGAAAAAGATTAACTGCCTCTGAGCTGCGCATGTGGATAAAAAAAGCTATTAAATACACAGCTAAATATTAATAGTTGGTTTTGTTGGAAATGTGAAAGTAAATCTTGCCAAGATATTTAATATATTGAATGGGAAGATGCGATCAAAAGAGCTAAAGATAAAAACCATTTCGATTTGAAAAGATAAGAAATTAAATTCGATCAATGATAAACTGATTGCAGATCTTGTTTCAACTTAAATCCATAGTTTAAACTTAAACAATTCGATTTTAGATAATTAAATATAAATACAGCAATAATATGGATATATTGGGGCTATACAATTATTTTTGAATTATACAAATAACATTAAGTTGTGTGCATGCCAAGGCTTCTAACGCCTAAATGTATGCCATTAAAAACGGGTTATACCGTTTGAGATCTCGATTCGAGAACAGACTTAATATATTGGCAAGATCAAGTTTTGCTAGACAATTCGCTTTGGTCGGCCGGAAGGAAAACCCATTTGAGCCAGCATGTGTCGAATGTCGCTAATGCTTTTGGGCAATTTACCAACACTGAAAAGCAGCAAACTAAAAACTAAAAAACACAAAAACAACAACAACAACAAAAACATGTGTGCAAAGCCGTCAAATGTAATTGCCCAGGCAGCGCTAATTGAGCTCCCAGTCGGGGCCAATTATTCTGCAATGTGCACATAAACATGGCAACGCCGTCCACAGTGAGAAAGGCGGGCGGAGCGGGGCGTGGCATTCGCATCACATCGCATCGCATGGCATTCAAGCCACGAGAGGGTGCGACACAAAGACAATCTTGTCAGCAAGTGCGCAGCAGCAGCAGCAGCAGCAGCTTCAATTCAATTCGTCTCGGCTCGAATCGGTTGGGAATCGGTTGGGGATCGGTTGTGCATCGGGTTGGTTTGGTTGCGTTGAGGAGGAGTCAAAGCACTTGGCTTGGCTGCCCGGCAACATCCGCGGGCCGTCGCAACTGGAGCACTTTCACTTTAGGTGGCCGAGTGGCAGCCAATCTTTGGAATTTGCTCATTGATTGTTTGCTATTTTCAAAATACCCAGCAGCCAGGCAAAAACAGATAGAGGGTATTTTGTCACAGAACAGGCGGAACAGAGATTTGATGGGGTTTCATGCATTATAATATACATTTTCTAATATATAAATTAATTAATCAAATTGAGTCTAATCAATAAATAAACATAATGTTAATTGCAATACAAATTAAGGTAATTAAAAAATTTAGTATGTGATTTTTGAGCGTGAAATTTTCATAAGAATTTTAATTAATGTTTAATTGCCTCTAAAATTTATAGATAACCAATATTATCTTGTATAAAATATAATATTTTTATAGTATTTATTTTGATTAATGAATACAAGTTTGAATTTTTTGATCCAGTCTATTCAATAGAGAAAAGAAATTGTAAAATTTAGTTTGTACATGTATAATAAATATATAATTTCGTAATAAATGTTAAATACTTATTTATTATATTTGTGTAATTATATATTTTCAATATATGGCAATAATTACATATTTTATTTTAAGTATCCTTTCATAATAAATTCCTAAACTCCAAGTTTAAACTCGATCATTGAATTCTGCTCAATATGGAATAATATTTGGGTCTATTTTTTATTTATTTTTAATAAATTATATTAAGACCTTATTCCAAGCCTGGCTAAGACAGGCTGCTCTCCAAGTCGATCAGTGGATGCTTGTCGTCATCCATTGTCCGTTATGGCCATGATGTTAACAGCGCACGTGGCCCGAACAGTAGCCATGAATGTCCGTTGCTGCTGCTGCTGTTGCAGTTGCTGTTGCAGTTGCAGTTGTTTTTGTTTTTTGTTTGTTGCATGTGTCAGGCAAAGCTATGCTGATGGGGGCGGAATGATAGAGAGGCGGATTGGGGTGGCGAGTGGGTAAGGTAAGGCAATAGTGGCATGGGGGAGGCACAATTGCCTGCGCCCGGCCTGCAATATAATTAGGCCTGCAGCGAGAGGCATTCGGACATGCGACGTTTCTCGTATGTTTTTGTTGTTGTGTCTGTTGTTATTGTTGTTGTCGTTGTTATTATTGTTTGTTGTTGGTCGGGGATGTGCGCAATATTTTATGCTTATGACCAAACAGAAAAAACCACACAGGCGACTTGGCAAGCCTGCCATGTTACAGTTAGCTTAGTGGCTTTTGGCCATTGTTCGACGCCCGCAGTCAGCTAGTTAGCTAGGTGCATGCCCAGGCACAGGCACAGGCACAGGTAGATGTGTGTAGAGTCTCCTTCAGATTCAGATATATATATGTATATATATATATATGTCTATAAATATACATATATGTGTACAGTATGCACTCGATGCAGTTATAATGTTTTGCCGAGTGAGCCACCAAAATGGCCAAGACAACTTTCTTCTTCCTCTCTCAGGTGCAAACTGGTTTACTTATGATGTGAATGTTGATACGGTTTCTTTTCAATTTTTTTCTTATATATATATATATATATATATATATATATCTGTTTATTGCTTCTATTTCGTTATTTTTAATAGACTTTGTTAGTATATATTTTTTTTTCTTATTCCTTTTTAACTGGCGACAAAACTGGACGCGAGCCTCTTGGCTATCGCTTTCAACTAGAACAAGCTTAACTGGCTTGAAATAATTGTGGCGCGTTGCCTCAAATTGAGCCAAACTGAAACTAAGCTCAAACTTATGTGGTAATAAATTTGTATCAAATGAGCTGCATCCAATAAACACACACGCTCATTTAGAGGCACTCAGATAGACAGTTGAATCGACAGAAGTGCAAGACTCAATGAAGAAATAACATTTTAATTAATTGCATCAACGCTTAAGCAATCAAATGGAGTAGTTGGTTTTCGGGGACCACCCTCCCCTCTACCCACCTTATTGATTTGTTGAATTTCGAGCGAAAATTATTACTTTTTTACAGTGGTTTGCCCAATAAAATAAATGAATGAATTCAACAGTTTAGCCAATGCTCGATTTTGAGCATTGCTCTTGAAATATCTGCAAACTTGTAAATACTTTCAAATTTCGCTGGGCAACATTCACATCCAACGAGTGGGCGCCAAAAAACGGATACTCATGCCACGGATATGTGTGTCTAGTAAATAGTTTGTCTTTTTCCTTGCCAGCGAACAAATTGACTAATTAGCCGTGGCTTGACAGAAACAAATATTTTAAAACGAAGCGAAATTCACGATTTGGTAGATAAAAACAAACATGATTGCTTTGCTTTTCTATATATTAAAATTAAAAATTATAAAATAAAATTAAATGTCTGACAAAACAAACATTTTTGCTGTGCTTTTTTATATATTGTATTTAAAAATCAAAAAATAAAATTAATTGTCTAATGAAAACAAACATTTTGGCTTTGCTTTTTCATATATTCAAATTAAAAATTATAAAATAAAAGTAAATGTCTGATGAAAACAAACATTTTTAATTTTCTTTTTTATATATTAAAATTAAAAATCAAAAAATAAAATTAAATGTCGGATGAAAAGATATATATTTGCTTTGCTTTTTAATATATTTAAATCAAAAAATAAAATTAATTGTCTGATTAAAACAAACATTATTGCTTTGCTTTTTCATATATTAAAATTAAAAATTATAAAATAAAATTAAATGTCTGATGAAAACAAACATTTTTGCTTAGCTTTTTTATGTATATTAAAACAACTCTGAAAAAATTCCAAGACTTCATGATATGATATTAAAATATATAAGCCAATATAAAATAATGTTGATTACAATAGAACTGCTCGAGCTATTAATATATATAATAAATGTCAGATTATTGTGGTCGTATATGAAAAATGGCATGCAAGCAAACAATTGCAGATAGTTGGCATTAAGTACCGCCGCCCACGGGCCACATATATATGATTTACAGTTAGGCTAACTGCCACAAATATGCTGCTGCAGCTGCTGCAGCTCAATAAAATCCGTCAGTGGTTGACCAGCTGGACTGGAACATTTACAAATGAGCGCTCTTAGTGGAGAGACATAACAATGCACCCAGCGAAAATTACTCAACTCAATAAGAGTCTCAAAGTCGATGGCCAAAATGCAAATAAAACTGCAACTTAATTTTGCACCTTTGAAATGCGCTGAAAAATGTAAAAATTTCAAATATTTGAGCCAGTTAGGCCGAGGCAAAGAGGCAACATTGAAGCCGCCACACATGCACCAAATGCCCCCAAACTAAAACCGTAACTTAATACTGAAAACGAAGCCTGAACGTGGCTCTTTCGACGTGAACTGGTCGTCTGCATCTGTGCTAGTTATGTAAAGGCTGTGAGTAAGAAATAAAATGTCCAAAATAAACTATAACAAACAACAGGATGCAGCCTGGCTGCCTGCCAGACAAACAAAAAAAATAGCTAACTACGTCAAGTCGAAAACGCAATACTCTTCTAATTAAATATGAACTAAATTATAGATAAAATATGAGCGACCAATTTTTATTAATTATTTGTCACAAATGTGGGAGGCAATAGAAACATGTCACTAATTAGTTTGGCCAAGATATTTGAGTTATAAAAATAGTCTGTATTATAAGAACTCAATTTGTGGACTTATTTTTCATAAGAAATGGAAAAATGTCTGAAGTAATTCCTGCAGCAAATGGTAGGTGATTTAAAAAGCTTCGTCTAAATAGCAATAAGATTGACACAGTTCTTAGCTAGGTAGATGAATGGACAGGTTTTTATAGAAATGATTAGTATTGCTAATCAAGTATTTATATGCATTACAATACCTACTGCATATAACTTATATATGTAGTTTAATCGACAGCTTTTATATAAATGATTAGTATTGCCAATCGAGTATTTACATGCCTTATAACACCTTTTAACATATCACTTTTACAAGTAGAGATATAAAATGAATACAAACAAACTAAATTATGTCGAGCACATAGATAAAAGTACTCTTTACAGCGAGAAAACTAAAGTATCCAGTTGGAAGGGTATACGAAAAATAAAAACGGAGATCAGCTTAGCACTTGGGAAAGCACTTGTCGCCAAGGCGCTGAGGAGCCGCTGCAGGAGCTGCTACAAGTTAGCTAAAGCTGTGGAAATATTGTTGTCGATACAGTTTTCGACATTCATTCATTTAGCGACCAACGACCGACAACATAAAACAAATGCGGCAAACTTGTGTTGCTGCTGTTGTTGTTGTTGTTGCTGCTGTTGCTGCTGTTACTGTTGCTGCAGTTGTTGCTGTTGGTTTCGTTTTGGCTACGAAATTGAAACAATTTCCGATGTCACTCTCACTTTTTATTTCACTGACGACCGTCCAGGCCATAGTCAGATACGGCAACAGACTTGGGGCAGCCAATCTAGGCAACGGCAGAGAGATATTTGCAACGCAGACGACAAACGCTGCAAAAGACGTGATTTGGAGATGTGTTGTTGTTGTTGTTGTTGTTGACTGAGGTAACTGTAACTGCAACTGCAACTGTTGTTGTTGTTGTTGTTGTCACTGCTGTTGCCGCTGCTGTTGCTGCTGCTACACTTGTTGTGTCCAGTGAAGGAAAAAGTGGTACAGATTGCTCCATTGCAGCATCATCATCATCTACAATTCAGCTTCAAACGCATCCAAGTTGCAGCCTTGTTGTTGTTGCTGTTGCTGCTGCTGTTGCTGCTGCTGTTGCTGCTGCTGTTGCTGATGTTGCTCTTGTTGATGTGTTGCACTTTGCTGCGGCATTTCTTTCAACAACTTTTAATCTGCAACAATTTCTGTGATCATTTACGCTTGAACAGCTGCACTTCAAGCCGAAACTTGTTTCATATTCATAATTGATAAATTACTCATTTTATTGCTTGACATTTATTTATAGATTTATTTACCTTATCGCAGATTTATTTTTGTTGATTTTATTCAACTTTTGTTTATTAAGCTATAAAAGGCTCCGACATATTTCGCTAATAAAACTAGCAGATAAATAAATTGTTTTTATGGGGACATCAATTTTCCACTGTTAAATCAGAAAAACTCTACTAAAACAAATTCTTGGAAGATTAAGAAGTATCTGAAATAAACATATCGATGATTTAATGAAATTAAATATTTAAGAATTGTTTATATTTGTTTAATCAGCTCATTTTGTAATTTATATATATTTTTGCTTATTTTTTATCAAATGATTTTAATTTTTTGTTTTTACATCGAGAACTTAACTTGTAGACAGCAAAATACATATCCACATTTAGATATAAATTGTTTTAATAACAACAAATATTTTTTTATTGATTGTATTTAATTTTGAATTTTTCCTCTCTCTCTTTAATAATAATTTACTAAATTTCCTTAGACACGCACAGGTGAATGATTTTCACAGTGAACTCCAAAATGAATGCCTCGTTTTATTTTTTATTACCTGCCTCAACTTGCGCTTTGCTTCATGTCGCAGAGTGTGCCACAGTGTGTGTGTGTGTGCGTGTGTGTGTGTGTGCGTGTTTGTATTTGCGGCTTTGCGTGTTTATTTGTTGTTGTTGTTTGTTGTGACGATTTTGGTATCAGGTTGCCTCGTTAGAGTTCGAGATAGATGCGAGACGAGACGAGAGAGTGTTTCTGTGTGTGTATGTGTGTGTGTGTTGATCCTGCCAACAAACGTTTGTCGTCGCATTGCTTGTCAGCTGTTGTTGTTGTTGTTGTTTTTGTTGCATTTTGCTTTGGCCAACTGATGTAACAAGGTTTAATTTTCCATTTCAATGCGCGTCGACTGCGCTTTGGATTTTTACTCTCGTTTTTCATTGTGCGGCGCCGGCTTTTTACTTTTGAGTTTTTAGCTTTAGTTTAGTTCAGTTAGCTTTAGCTTTTAGCTTTAGTTTGAGCTTGGGTTAACTGTTAGCTGGTTGCTGGTTGCGGTTGATTATGCTGCTGCTGCTGCTGCTGCTGCTGCGCTGCTCCTCTCGTTTCGCACTCTCGGACCACAAGCGCAACCGAAGCCATTCCACTGATTATGTGGAGATGTGGATGACAATAATGATGATGATGATGATGATTATTATTATGCATCTGTTGCGGCGACTTTGGCTTGAACTGGCCTGCAGCAGCCTGGCGTTATAATTATGCAGCTGCAGGCTAATAACAAGTCAACGAATCCGCTCCCAAACAAGCTGATTGACGCATAGATGCCCTGTAATTAGCCTCTTTGGCTGACTCACCGATTGATGCACTGCGTGAATTTGATATCTAAATTGAAACTGTCACAACAAAAAATGAGCATCATTTAAGTTTTTCTAGTGAAAATCTAATTTACAACTTTAATTAAATTAAATTAAATTAAATTACTGATGCAGAGTTGAAAATTTGTACAACAAATGAATTTGTTTTAAGAATCGATTCAGTTTTGACAAAGGTTGCAGTTTTAGCGAGTGTCGATTATTCTACAAAAAAAAGGTAATCTATTTTCAAAATCTATTCAATTTCTCAATACACAATTTGATCAATACTTATTAACTTAGTTCAGTTAGCTAGTTTCTTGAAATGCGTATTTTGGCTACAGGGTAACAATTATAATCATAATGTTTGCTGCTGCTTAGCTGGCTATTTTGATGATGGGTCTCGGTGTGATCCATTTTCAGCATGACGAGGCCAATCTGGCTGGCTGGCTGGTTGGCTGGTTGGCTGGTTGACTGGTTGACTGGCTGGCAAGTATTGTCAATCGCTTTTGTGGGGGCTGATTATGCTGGGGCATAAAGTTGTGAGCTGTGCGGCTCCTAAGATAGCAACATTGCTGTCGGCTGTCGACATCTTCCACTGGACATTTTCCAATCTGGAGCGCAGTTGCAGTTGCAGTTGTTGCTGTTGTTGCAGTTGTTGCTGTTGTTGCTGTTGTTGTTGCTGTTATGTGTCGCTGTCTGTTTGTCTGCCTGACTGCGTTTTTCGCGGTTTTACAACTTTGATTTCACTTTTCTTTGCAACATGCGACGCTATTTCTCGTTGTTGTTGTTGTTGCTGTTGGTGTAGTTGTTGTACCTTCACTGGCCGTTTTTTGAACTGTTTGCTTCATTGCTCTCGTTGTTGTCGTCGTTGCTGTTGTTACTATTGCTGTCGGTCCGCTTAAACTTTGTGGCTCTTTAATTGGTTTTTTTTTTTTTTGCACTCATTCGCTCCCCATCATCTTCTTAAGGCATCCGTTTTTTTAATGATGATGCAGTGGCCAGCAAGCCAGCCTGAGTTGGCCATAATTGTCAACCACTTTTGCACGTTAGCCACAAATAATAAACACATCGATATGCAATTCCATTTGAAGGAGACTCGCTCCGACTGCAAACATTGTGAAATTTCTAGGGAAACTGTGAAAAATGCGCCCAGACAAGGAAGGCGGGCTTTGAGACAACAAAAAAAACGCAGAAAACTTTGTTAATTAACTATAAATGTATTTCGTCTTCAGCTCATCAACTAATAATTACAGATCAAATAATTACAAATTTTAATAATTTTTAAAATTGAATTTGGCTTATTATAAATAGATGCTGACGTAACCACACAGATTTGTTCAGTTCATCAAAAATTCTTCTTCTTAAATTTATTATCATTTCTTATTATATTTTTGGGGTTTTCCAGTCGTCCTCCTCTAAGATGCCTAACGAGACCCTTTCTGTTAGCCCAATCTGTGCTCACAACAAGAAAATTAAGTGAATTAAATGAAGCCAAGTTAAGAACATGTCAATTAATTATATGATGACTTATTTATAGATGAGCAAGTCTAGCTGAACTGGCCAATCAAAATGGCTTGTTAGCTTTCTAGATTTCCCCTCCCCAACCCCTACTTTAATTACCTTCAAGATCAGCGATAAATATTTGAGTTAGTCATAGGTTGATTCAGCGGGATGTCAGTTGCAAGTGCAATGATGAACTATGTTCAGTGAGGCAGCTGCCACTGGTAAGTAGAATCATTAATATTGAATGCGATCTTGATCCGCTTATGTCATCAGCGAAGCAACCAACGCTGAAATTCTCAAGCTCCAAATAATTTTTTTTTCTGTTTTTTTTGGAAGAAATAATTCAAGTCATACAAATGCCTGAAAGCAGTTAATCAAAGCAGCAAATGCGGCTAATTAACTTTCAGGCCAAACGGCAACAAAAGGCAATTTGTTGTGCCAATGTGTGTGTGTGTGTGTGTGGTTGTGTGTGTGTGATTGTGAGTTGAAGTCGCTAAATGCTGCACCAGCCCACGGAAAATGTCTAGTGAAAAATTCTGTTCTAGATTTCAGCAACTTGTTGCAGTTGCAGCTTCATAGATAGATCGCCCACAGCTGCGGCAGCCGTTGTTGCCAACTGCTGAGAACCCACAAAAAAGCTAGTTTTAGCTGGAACATAACAAAAAACAGCTGTCAACATTTGAAAAACAAAACTCAAAGTCACAAATGTTAGTCAGGCTTAAAGTTAAGATATATATATAAAATTCTTTACAATGTCATTTGTAACAAGTTAGATTGCGATACCCAGCTCGACTAAGAGATACCCTGTTACCTATTAAATATATTAATGTAAATGTGTACAGCAGATTGCAGAAATTAGTTTTCATTTTATATCCGATTTTAATGATATTTTTACAGTTGCTCAATAATATATTCGATTATATTACGTATCAATTTGAAGAATATATCTCTACAATTGTGACTCGATAACAGAGAGCAATGGTTATCGATTTATATTGATATTCGCAAATCAAAGATAATTATGGATAAACGGATATTACATTCTCTCATGGCTAATCAAATATATTCAAGCTTACAGCGTTTTCCTGCAAAATAATAGTAAAAAAGCTAATAATTCCAACAGCCGACAGTGTTTAAAATTAAAGCCAAATTTGATGGAGGGAATAAGTAGAAAAAGTGGCAACACTGATTGCAGCAGACTGTCATAGCTGACTGTCAGTTGAGTGTTGCTTTTGTTGGCAAATTTTTAAGCTGCTGGCTGTTTACTGCTTGGCTTGGTTCACATGACTTGCGTGCCATCTGCCAAGAGGCCAAAATCCGGCAACTGGCAACTGGCAACTGAAGTTGGCTTAAACTGCAGCCTACGCAGTTTGCCTCGCACGCACCTTTAAGTGACGACCTCCACGAGGGCAACTTCATCAACATGCCACTAAATCTCCCCCTCCCCCACCTTCCAAACACACACACACGCACACACACACACACTCGTATTGTTCAGCTGTGTGTACTTAGATGTTTGTCAGTGTTTTTTGTCTGTTTGTCTTACATAATCGTCACTCTAGATACCGTTAGTATTATTATTTTGTTGGCCTTTTGTTGTTGTTGTTGTTGTTGTTTCTTTCCGTCCTAAAATAACACACAATAGAACAATTGTTTAAACTTTTGAAGCGGCTGCGACGACGGCTTTTGGCATTGCGCCAAAAATACACAAAAACTCGAACAAAATAGAAAAATAACAAGAATAAAGAATTAAACACAAAAACAGCAACTGAATTAAGATGTCGTCTGAAAATTGAGTTCTTGTTAAGGTGGCAATTATCTATTTTGGCATTATTTCTATTGTTGCTCTTGCTTTGGCCAAAAGCAATGCATGACGTAGATGGGAATTACCCGGAGCCATCAAAAGTGGTACACTTGTGGGAATTATATCTGATACTGTAATACCTATTACAATCAGCCCAAAGAACACAGAAACTGAAATGTAATTCGCTAAATGCTGCATTTAGCATATGGTTGACATAATAATCATGATGATGATGAGTCTGAAATATATTTGATGTGTCCCAGATAGATATAATTATGCAATATCTTTCATGAGAAGCCACTTCAAATACAGATAATGGTTTAGATAAACAGATAAAACCAAGATTCGATTCAAGGTGAATTGAGTATATGAATAGCAACAAATAGCCTGAAATCGAAATATAAAATGATAAAGTTATATTAAGATTGAAGCTAATGTGAAATTTATTAATGCCTATTAAAAAACGTGTAGTTTAATAAATATAAATAATTATAATAATGAGCATGATATCTATTATGAAAGTGGCAGATATATATTAAAGTTAGGGTTAATCAACATAAGCAAGGACAATTTCAAATATTTTTTTGATAAAAACTGGTAGATCTTGAAATACATATACTATAAAAGCTATTTGCGTTTAGTGAATATTATTACGATCTGAAGAAACAGTTATTTATATTATTATACCCTTAGTTTTGTTGCGAAGATTTTAACGCAATGAAGGAGAAATATACGACCCCATATAATATATATATATGTTATTGATCTGCTGATCTAAACAAATTAATATAGCAATGTCCATGTGAATGTAATTTTCAATAAAAACAAGTTGCTCAGTCTAAGGCTATTTTTATTAATTTTTTTATTATTTAATATCAACTACACGTAGCAAAACATTGAGTTAAATTAAATTGAAAATGATATACAAATTTAAATAAAAGAATTATTTATAAGATTTCTGGTGTATTTAAATACGAAATGGTTCGACAAAAAAACCCAACTTTTTGCTTTCCAGGCAGTATTTATTTGGGAACAATAGAACAATAGTCCGAGATATAAGTTATTTATGAAACATTTTTGTTTATCAAATAGTTCTACTTAAATATTAATAACAAGCTTTTTATTTAAAAGTCTACCTATAATATTAAGTTAAAAATGTTAACTACTATTTTGCATATGCGATAATAATTTGTATTAATTACATTTTTCTTCTTCCTACAGGTTTATTAGCCCTGCCTATAATAATTATAAAACTCGAAGGCAGCCACAATAACAAATAAAAATAATACTTACTGAAATAAAAGTAGAAGAAGAAGAAGAAGAAAACATAAAATAACTGAGAAACCACTGAGAATCGACAAGGGACAAGAACAACAAGAACAAAACTGAGTTAACAGTTTTTGAAACAGTTATGAGAGAGAAAGACCACTCACCAAGAAAGATGCTTCCTAGCCCAAAACAGGGCTGCGTATACCCTGCCTTAGGATTAATACCCACATCGTATATATCACATGTACCTTATGATCTGTCCGCCTCAACGACGGCGGCAACAGCGACCAGCAGCATGACGACAACAACAGCGCGACAACTGCAACACCAACACCAACAACAACAACACCTACAACACCAACACCATCATGGCAATAAAGCAAAGCGACGCAGCAGCTACGATCAACCGTTGGATTTGCGATTGGCCCACAAGCGTCGCCAGCTGCTCGAGGCGGAGGAGCTGGAGCTGGAGCAGAGGCAGCACGAGCACCAGCAGCAGCAGTTGGATGATGTTGATGAACATCCAACACAGCCGCTGGAGGATGAGAATAGCAATTTGATAATGTTTGCCACGCAGCGAGTGAAGGAGAAGGAGCTAAACAACAATCATATAGCCGCCTCACTGGCCGATCTGGGCTTTGATATGAGTCGCAAGATGCTGCGGGCATTGCGTGAGGGCGTTGCCACGCCCCCAGCACCAGTGCCAGCGCCCACAGCGACAACGCTGCTGGAGGCAATGAGCAAAACGCTGCCACTGCAATATCGCAACGTATTCCATCAAGCAGCGGTGCCGCAACAGCAACCGCAACCGCCGCCACCGCCGCCGCCACCTCCGCACGCGTCCAGTGTTGCAGCAAGCGATTTTCCGTTTCGTCATCCGCTGAAGAAGAGCGATCTTAGCTGCTGGGGCAACAGCAACGAGCCGAAGCTGGAGCCGCATCCTCAACTCCAAGAGTTTCAGACGCGCCGCAAAGCCAAGCAGCGACAATCGCCCGCAGTAATTGCCAGCGGCAATCCATTGGCGCCGCAGCAGCAGCAGCAGCAGCAGCAGCAACAGCAGCAGCGCAACAAGGATCGCTACACGTGCAAGTTTTGTGGCAAGGTGTTTCCACGCTCCGCGAATCTCACGCGACATCTGCGCACCCACACGGGTGAGCAGCCGTACAAGTGCAAATACTGCGAACGTTCCTTTAGCATCTCCTCGAATCTGCAGCGCCATGTGCGCAACATCCACAACAAGGAGCGACCCTTCAAGTGTGAGATCTGCGAACGATGCTTTGGCCAGCAAACGAATCTCGATCGCCATCTCAAGAAGCACGAATCGGATGCAGTTTCGCTGAGTGCGCTGAGCGGGGTAAGCGAGCGAATGCACTGTATAAGACGCTTCTGTGAGAATCCCAGCGAGGAGTCCTATTTCGAGGAGATACGCTCATTTATGGGCAAGGTCACCCAGCAGCAGCAACAGCAACAGGAACAGCAGCAGCAGCATCAGCAACATCAACAACAACTACAGTCACTGCCTCTGGCAACGCAATCACGCAGCTCAGCATCATCGAGCTGCTCTGCCTCAGACACGCCCACATCCTCGCATACGCCCACGCAATCATCGGAGTCAGCGGAAGCGCTGGCGGTGGAGCTCAAGCGTCTGCAGGCGGAACAGGAGCAACAGCAACAGCAGGAGGCGGATGAGGAGTCGGAGGAATCCAAGTCCATACAGCAATTGAAAAAAACGCTCGCCTCAAAACTATTTCCCACAACTACAACAACAACACCAACAACAAAAGCAGCCGAAAAGTTAACGCTGAAGCAGGAACCCTAAAACCCCAAATCCTGAACTAAAAAAGACCTAAAGAAAAGACAAGAAAGAAAATCTAAATTCGGCCGCCGAATATGACATACTCTTGCAGGAGGCACTTAACATAAAATCAATCTTCAGTTAGGATTGTTTCTAATATAGTTATCCGATGTAAATCCAGTAAAAAAGTACTCTTTTTGCTTGACTATATCATATAGTTTTCCAGCTAATATATATATATAAAGGCCACCTGCTTAAAGTTATATTCCAAGTTTCAACAGAGTAGATTCAATTCTGCTAAACAGAATTTAAAATAATTTTATTTTTTTCCTATATTTTACTTCTGCAAGAGTATTAAAGAAAGATAAACAAACACAATTTCCTAAATGGCAACACAAAAAAAGAAAACTATTTGCAGATCGTATAAACATATACATATATACATATATATATAAACTTGTTTAGCTGTAAATATATATTTTATATTTTGTAATTTGTAATTTGTAATTTTTATATGTTAAATGTTAATCTGTGTATAACGAATTGTAAAAAAAAAACCACAAAAAAATTAGCAAGACGATTGGCAATTGTACTATATCGATTTTATATGTACGTAGTAATTTAAGCATTGGTATTTTTTGTATATACACGAAAGCGACACTCGAGACATGTACGTAAAATGACAGCAACAAGCGCCCACTGTTTAAATAAAAAGTTACAAGTTTTTTGAAATTTACTAAAAAATCAAAGTCTTATTTTTATTTCGTGGGCTAGGCCACCTATTGCGTGGTTGACGAACTAAATGTACTTCGCAGCGACGCCATCTAGAGGGTAGCTGACATGGTTGCCAGTCGCTTCAGGTGAGAGTAAAATTGCGTTGCGTGAAGTTGGCTGCACTACATTACCACTGCACAAGAAATATTTTGTAAATTAAAACAGATTTTAAATTCAAAATACAGAGTTCTTATATATGAATTCGCTTTTATTTATTTTAAAATGTTTCATTCAAATTAAATAGTGACCCTGCTAGCTCCTAATTCGATTTTTAGCAATCTGTTAAGTATACAGTTGATCTGCAGCTGATCGACAAAAGAGCACTTTAAGATTGCTTAAGCAACAGTCAATAAATAAAAGTAAATATGATATAATGCCCAAGCATTTGCGACTCTAAGAATGAATAAAGTGACTATCAACATAAATAATTTAATTTCAACTGATACCATTTATTTTCTTTGCACAGCAAACAACATGGAAGCCCAGCTGACAACGATAACAGAGACAGCTGATCTAAAGGCGCTTCGCGAACTCTACGAGCAACAATGGCCCAAACACTGCGTTGGCCACTTTTGGTTGGACAACTATTTGCGCTGGCTGGCCAAAGAGCCGCAACTGAAGCATCTCAAATTCTACACACTCAATGGAGACTGGCGTCGGGATGGACTCTTTATTTTGGTTGTATGTATTTGAAGATCTATAGATTCATTCAATTGTTTGTTTTTCGGTACCACCTTTCAAAAGGCAAAAGGCTCAATAATCAGAAGATACATTTCCAATCTATTCGAACTTTAGCATCGCTATCAATTGTTCTTCAGCAATTTGAGCAGGAAAAGGACGCCTGAATTGCTGTCAACATTGAGATTGATGAACTGGACAGTTGGCTATAAGGTCAGCGCCATACACCAAACACATCACAGCATCTTCAAGGAATTCCAAGTGGGACGAGGACTAAGCTTGGAACGTGAAATGAAGACCATTATGTATCGCCTGCCCTGCGAGAAGGCCAAAGAACTGCAGATGAACTGTCCATTTGGCTATTACTTGGACAGTGTGCGATTAGACAATGCCGATCTGATCAACGAACGCTGGTCAGCGCGTCATCCTGGCTCATTGAAGCTGATCCAGCTGCTTATTGAAAATAATACCAGTGTGGGACTCTATGAACAGAAAACGGATCAGCTATGCGCCTGGTGCCTAAGGTTAATTATATAAACAAATAGAAGAACGAACAGGTTTCTTACTTATTCATCCGAGATTCTTTATCTTTATTCCACAGACTACAAAGTGGTTTCCTGGGCGCTTTGGAAGTGCTTCCCACATATCAACGTCGCAGATTTGGTGTTCTAATAGTCGCTGCCATATCTAAAGTCATAGCTAATGACTTGAATCAGGATGTCACAGCTTTAGTTAATTTACATAATCCAACTGCATGCAAAGTTTTCGATAAACTGGAATTTGATTTGCTAAGCGACGAGCATTATATCGGGAGCATGTGTTTGCCACGAGACGGTGGCTCCATAAAGTGGCCGGAAAATGAGTAAATGAGCAGACGGGCCATGACAAAGGGATAAGATAAGGATCCAGATAAGTTGCAGGAATTGTACAGAATGGATTTTCTCAAGCATTGTCAGAAATGTTCTAAAGAATTTCATTGCGTTTCTCAAGATTGAACCGGAACCTTAAGATAAAAAGATGGGACTCTTTTTAATCGTGGTAAGTACATGTTTAGACTGCAATAGTACAGTCGAACTTCGCTAATTTGAACTTTAATTAACGGATCGGTATCAGCTTTTGTAGGCCGCCTGGTCGAATGCTTGGATTTGTTGAAGTTGGCTCTACATTTGCTGAATTGGTCAAAGGGTCTGCTCTGCTCAACAATCCCAGATAATTACATGTCAACTGTTTTCAATGTGGTGCAGGCGAAATAATTAACAATTGAATTTCATCATAAGTCCCATCTTTATCATTTGCCAGTGAAAAAGGCTCTGCAGCATTTCGAAGTCAAGAAGGTTATCAACTTGGATTGAATACCAAATTCATGATTTTCTCCAAAAAAAAAACAGGTTTTCATCTGCAATCATTAACTGGACGTGATGGTCATACAGAGTGTTCGCTCTACTTTATCCAGAGAAAGATACGCCTCTGTCCAAGCTTGGGATTATACGACAATGAAACTCACGAACTAGTCGCCTGGTGCTTTAGGTCTGATAAATGTATTCAATCTTAATTATGAAACTAATTAACTTTAAATTATATCTTTAGTAGATCACAAGATGGGCCTTTGGCCGTTTTGCAGGTGAAGCAGACGTACATGCGACGTGGTTTAGGAGTTAGGCGATGACATCACCGCCGTGATCTATCCTGGGAATCTAGCATCTGTGCACATATTTGAAAAGTTCGGTTTTCGGGTGATTGACCAGAGCCATTGGATGAGCATTCAGCCTGAGGAGGGCAACTTCAGCTGGCCAGATGGGCAATGATTTCTCGAATACATATTGTGACATTTGTATGGGCATTTATTTGAATCAGTTATTTATTGTCTTGTTTCGCATAATAAAATTGAATCGATTATTTGTTGTGGCACTTTCGGCATGGAATAATAGAGGAGATATTACATAAAATTATTAACTCCAAAAACAATTAATGAGTAACTGAGTCTATTTATATATTAAAATTTATATTTATTAATTTATATATTATATATATTTATAATAAAAAAAAAAAACAATTAAATACATCAGTTGGATAATTTTACAATATTATAAAATACTTGGAGACAAAAACACAAATGACACGACAAAAAACCCGACCTGCATAAACAACATTTACTCAATAAACTATACTCGTCTCGTTTATACACTGAGAGATATAAGCGATATACAAAAGCAACAACCGAAGAATGTTAGCAGAAGACAATAAAGTATTGGACTCATTTTTATACAAGAGAGAATCGGTCCACGTGCTCGTCCATTAAAAACACCATTAGGGGTTAGCTGATCTCACTTTGCTCACACTCGTTCTGTATTTCTCTCTCTCGCTTTTTGTTGTACAATCTTTCATATAAAGCGCACTCCTAGTTCATTAACAGCTTAGTTGGTCGGTTATCTCGCTGAATGAGGGTCTGTGGAATGGCGCGTGAGCTTCAACCAGTTAACCTTGAGGAGCTACAAGCATTTCAAGCACTTTACAAGCAAGAATGGCCCAAATATTGTGCAGAATTCTATTGCCTCGATAATTTTATAGAATTTCTCAAGTTTGACCCGCACATTGGCAATGTTAATGCCTACACACTGTCCGATCAGAGAGCCAAAGACACAGCTCTCTTTGTGATTGTGGTAAGTCATTGGTATTCAATAACTTATCACAGTTATTATTTTATTTGTAATGTTGTTTTAGGATCGCTATCAGCTGTTTATGGGTTGTCTGAACGATTCAATGGAGCTGCTGAAGCAGGCTCTTCATTTGGTCGATTGGTCAAAAGGTATCAAGGGAAGTTCGGTTCCAGCTCGATATATGGCAACACTTAACAATGTGGTGCATGAGAAAAAACTTAAAGTGCTCTACAACGATGTAACAAATCTCTACTATATGCCACAAGTAGAAGCGGCCCAGCTACAAACTGAGTATGTTTTGCACAAGTTTGTAGTCTTGCAAAAAAAAAAAAACAAGCTAAAATTTTTTTAGAATAGCAGAAGGCTTCCACTTGACTAATCTAAGAGAAAAAGATGCCGATCTGATTAATGACGAGTGGCCCAATCATCATGTGGGTTCCTTGTACTTCATCCAACGACAGATCCGCATGTGCGCAAATGTAGGGTTGTATACATCAAATAGACAGGAATTGGTGGCCTGGTGTATTAGGTAAGCATTAACAACAAATTATTAACTTGTTCATTATCAACACATAATCTACAAAATGACATTGCAATTCTCATATTGCAATATCAAACTTGTATTTGTAATAGAGTAAAAATAATAATAAAAAAAAATCGCTTATCAAATTAGTATTTAGAAAATTTGCGGTTCTAGATTCCAAGTAGCAAAAGAAAGATATGGTAAAATGATGTTTTATTTTCACAGATTACAAGGCGGCTATTTGGGCGCACTGCAGGTGAAGAGTTCTCACAAGCGACGTGGCTTTGGCAGCCTGGTCACCAAGGAGATGTCGAAGCGCATTGCCGCCTTGGGTCATGATGTGATGGCTCTCGTGAATTCAGAGAATAAACCATCTTCCGCCATGTTCGATGCGCTGGGCTTCAAGGTAATCGGTCAGTGTTACTGGATGCGAACTGAGCCCGAGACGGGCGAGTTTGTGTGGCCGGACGGGCAATAAATCCAGTGCTCTTTGGTTACATATTTGTGTATCTGCATATGTGTGTGTTTGATGTGTATACAATACATTTCATAATAAATAAATCTAAAATACAATAAAATCGTACAAGCTACATTGTATATGAATACAACTTTGGTATAAAAATATGCCAAGGCTACGCATCTGTTTGCAGCTGATCCAACAGACGTTCACAGCGTTGGTTGAGCTGCGCAGGACACTGTTGCACACTCGGCTCATGCAGCATTGTGTCCTTGAGGAGACGTTGCACACACTCGAGATCGTGTTGCACATGATAATCGTTCATCTCATAGCTATCAAAAAGTAAGAGGCTGTTGTTGGTCATTGTTGTTGTTGTTGTGGTTTGTTGGTCTTTAAGCCTGGCGGCAATTCGGCGGGCAACTATGAATTCCAAAAGCTCTATAAAATCGAGGTAGTTTATGCCAAAGCTGGCGCGCAACATGGTCTGGCAGTGTGCCTCAAAGTTATCCATCTGCTGGCAGTCGGCGATCTCTTTGCGTACATCTTTCAGATTGGCCAGTAAATTTCTCCAGACCAGAACAATATTACAGGCGTTGAACCAGTTGTGATTCACGGAAATGGTGTCAGTCATATTCCAAACCTGATGGTACCATCCGCTTGGCACAAATATCGCCTCATTGGCCGTCTGATTGATGGTGAAACAGCGCACCTTGTGCTCCTCCAGCAGAGACTCATCGATGCTAAACGGAAGATTCCGCAGACGATCGGCCAGCTTGAGTTCCTCGCCGGGCGGCATAATGAGCCACTTCTTGTGACCCACTATGTTGGTGGACCACATAAACGAGCCAAACACATCCGAGTGAAAGGACGTCCTGCAAGGAGTCATTGAATATATTGTTCTTATATTTTTATGTAATATGCCCGCAGTAATTGCCAGCGCCGCAACAGCAGCAGCAGCAACAGCAACTGCAGCAGCGCAACAAGGATCGCTACACGTGCAAGTTTTGTGGCAAGGTGTTTCCACGCTCCGCGAATCTCACGCGACATCTGCGCACCCACACGGGTGAGCAGCCGTACAAGTGCAAATACTGCGAACGTTCCTTTAGCATCTCCTCGAATCTGCAGCGCCATGTGCGCAACATCCACAACAAGGAGCGACCCTTCAAGTGTGAGATCTGCGAACGATGCTTTGGCCAGCAAACGAATCTCGATCGCCATCTCAAGAAGCACGAATCGGATGCAGTTTCGCTGAGTGCGCTGAGCGGGGTAAGCGAGCGAATGCACTGTATAAGACGCTTCTGTGAGAATCCCAGCGAGGAGTCCTATTTCGAGGAGATACGCTCATTTATGGGCAAGGTCACCCAGCAGCAGCAACAGCAACAGGAACAGCAGCAGCAGCATCAGCAACATCAACAACAACTACAGTCACTGCCTCTGGCAACGCAATCACGCAGCTCAGCATCATCGAGCTGCTCTGCCTCAGACACGCCCACATCCTCGCATACGCCCACGCAATCATCGGAGTCAGCGGAAGCGCTGGCGGTGGAGCTCAAGCGTCTGCAGGCGGAACAGGAGCAACAGCAACAGCAGGAGGCGGATGAGGAGTCGGAGGAATCCAAGTCCATACAGCAATTGACAAAAACGCTCGCCTCAAAACTCCACACTTTCCCACAACTACAACAACAACACCAACAACAAAAGCAGCCGAAAAGTTAACGCTGAAGCAGGAACCCTAAAACCCCAAATCCTGAACTAAAAAAGACCTAAAGAAAAGACAAGAAAGAAAATCTAAATTCGGCCGCCGAATATGACATACTCTTGCAGGAGGCACTTAACATAAAATCAATCTTCAGTTAGGATTGTTTCTAATATAGTTATCCGATGTAAATCCAGTAAAAAAGTACTCTTTTTGCTTGACTATATCATATAGTTTTCCAGCTAATATATATATATAAAGGCCACCTGCTTAAAGTTATATTCCAAGTTTCAACAGAGTAGATTCAATTCTGCTAAACAGAATTTAAAATAATTTTTTTTTTTCCTATATTTTACTTCTGCAAGAGTATTAAAGAAAGATAAACAAACACAATTTCCTAAATGGCAACACAAAAAAAGAAAACTATTTGCAGATCGTATAAACATATACATATATACATATATATATAAACTTGTTTAGCTGTAAATATATATTTTATATTTTGTAATTTGTAATTTTTATATGTTAAATGTTAATCTGTGTATAAAGAATTGTAAAAAAAAAACCACAAAAAAATTAGCAAGACGATTGGCAATTGTACTATATCGATTTTATATGTACGTAGTAATTTAAGCATTGGTATTTTTTGTATATACACGAAAGCGACACTCGAGACATGTACGTAAAATGACAGCAACAATAAAAAGTTACAAGTTTTTTGAAATTTACTAAAAAATCAAAGTCTTATTTTTATTTCGTGGGCTAGGCCACCTATTGCGTGGTTGACGAACTAAATGTACTTCGCAGCGACGCCATCTAGAGGGTAGCTGACATGGTTGCCAGTCGCTTCAGGTGAGAGTAAAATTGCGTTGCGTGAAGTTGGCTGCACTACATTACCACTGCACAAGAAATATTTTGTAAATTAAAACAGATTTCAAATTCAAATTACAGAGTTCTTATATTTATGAATGCGGTAGCAATTATTTTAAAATGTTTCAATCAAATTAAATTGTGACCCTGCTAGCTGCTATTTCCTTTTCAATAATCTGCTAAGTATACAGTTAATCTGCAGCTGATCGACAAAAGAGCACTTTAAGATTGCTTAAGCAACAGTCAATAAATAAAAGTAAATATGATATAATGCCCAAGCACTTACGACTCTGGGAATAAATAAAGTGACTATCAACATAAATAATTTTATTTCAACTGATACCATTTATTTTCTTTGCACAGCAAACAACATGGAAGCCCAGCTGACAACGATAACAGAGACAGCTGATCTAAAGGCGCTTCGCGAACTCTACGAGCAACAATGGCCCAAACACTGCGTTGGCCACTTTTGGTTGGACAACTATTTGCGCTGGCTGGCCAAAGAGCCGCAACTGAAGCATCTCAAATTCTACACACTCAATGGAGACTGGCGTCGGGATGGACTCTTTATTTTGGTTGTATGTATTTGAAGATCTATAGATTCATTCAATTGTTTGTTTTTCAGTACCACCTTTCAAAAGGCAAAAGGCTCTATAATCAGAAGATACATTTCCAATCTATTCGAACTTTAGCATCGCTATCAATTGTTCTTTAGCAATTTGAGCAGGAAAAGGACGCCTGAATTGCTGTCAACATTGGGATTGATGAACTGGACAGTTGGCTATAAGGTCAGCGCCATACACCAAACACATCACAGCATCTTCAAGGAATTCCAAGTGGGACGAGGACTAAGCTTGGAACGTGAAATGAAGACCATTATGTATCGCCTGCCCTGCGAGAAGGCCAAAGAACTGCAGATGAACTGTCCATTTGGCTATTACTTGGACAGTGTGCGATTAGACAATGCCGATCTGATCAACGAACGCTGGTCAGCGCGTCATCCTGGCTCATTGAAGCTGATCCAGCTGCTTATTGAAAATAATACCAGTGTGGGACTCTATGAACAGAAAACGGATCAGCTATGCGCCTGGTGCCTAAGGTTAATTATATAAACAAATAGAAGAACGAACAGGTTTCTTACTTATTCATCCGAGATTCTTTATCTTTATTCCACAGACTACAAAGTGGTTTCCTGGGCGCTTTGGAAGTGCTTCCCACATATCAACGTCGCAGATTTGGTGTTCTAATAGTCGCTGCCATATCTAAAGTCATAGCTAATGACTTGAATCAGGATGTCACAGCTTTAGTTAATTTACATAATCCAACTGCATGCAAAGTTTTCGATAAACTGGAATTTGAGTTGCTAAGCGACGAGCATTATATCTGGAGCATGTGTTTGCCACGAGACGGTGGCTCCATAAAGTGGCCGGAAAATGAGTAAATGAGCAGACGGGCCATGACAAAGGGATAAGATAAGGATCCAGATAAGTTGCAGGAATTGTACAGAATGGATTTTCTCAAGCATTGTCAGAAATGTTCTAAAGAATTTCATTGCGTTTCTCAAGATTGAACCGGAACCTTAAGATAAAAAGATGGGACTCTTTTTAATCGTGGTAAGTACATGTTTAGACTGCAATAGTACAGTCGAACTTCGCTAATTTGAACTTTAATTAACGGATCGGTATCAGCTTTTGTAGGCCGCCTGGTCGAATGCTTGGATTTGTTGAAGTTGGCTCTACATTTGCTGAATTGGTCAAAGGGTCTGCTCTGCTCAACAATCCCAGATAATTACATGTCAACTGTTTTCAATGTGGTGCAGGCGAAATAATTAACAATTGAATTTCATCATAAGTCCCATCTTTATCATTTGCCAGTGAAAAAGGCTCTGCAGCATTTCGAAGTCAAGAAGGTTATCAACTTGGATTGAATACCAAATTCATGATTTTCTCCAAAAAAAAACAGCTGTCCAACTGGTTTTCATCTGCAATCATTAACTGGACGTGATGGTCATACAGAGTGTTCGCTCTACTTTATCCAGAGAAAGATACGCCTCTGTCCAAGCTTGGGATTATACGACAATGAAACTCACGAACTAGTCGCCTGGTGCTTTAGGTCTGATAAATGTATTCAATCTTAATTATGAAACTAATTAACTTTAAATTATATCTTTAGTAGATCACAAGATGGGCCTTTGGCCGTTTTGCAGGTGAAGCAGACGTACATGCGACGTGGTTTAGGAGTTAGGCGATGACATCACCGCCGTGATCTATCCTGGGAATCTAGCATCTGTGCACATATTTGAAAAGTTCGGTTTTCGGGTGATTGACCAGAGCCATTGGATGAGCATTCAGCCTGAGGAGGGCAACTTCAGCTGGCCAGATGGGCAATGATTTCTCGAATACATATTGTGACATTTGTATGGGCATTTATTTGAATCAGTTATTTATTGTCTTGTTTCGCATAATAAAATTGAATCGATTATTTGTTGTGGCACTTTCGGCATGGAATAATAGAGGAGATATTACATAAAATTATTAACTCCAAAAACAATTAATGAGTAACTGAGTCTATTTATATATTAAAATTTATATTTATTAATTTATATATTATATATATTTATAATAAAAAAAAAAAACAATTAAATACATCAGTTGGATAATTTTACAATATTATAAAATACTTGGAGACAAAAACACAAATGACACGACAAAAAACCCGACCTGCATAAACAACATTTACTCAATAAACTATACTCGTCTCGTTTATACACTGAGAGATATAAGCGATATACAAAAGCAACAACCGAAGAATGTTAGCAGAAGACAATAAAGTATTGGACTCATTTTTATACAAGAGAGAATCGGTCCACGTGCTCGTCCATTAAAAACACCATTAGGGGTTAGCTGATCTCACTTTGCTCACACTCGTTCTGTATTTCTCTCTCTCGCTTTTTGTTGTACAATCTTTCATATAAAGCGCACTCCTAGTTCATTAACAGCTTAGTTGGTCGGTTATCTCGCTGAATGAGGGTCTGTGGAATGGCGCGTGAGCTTCAACCAGTTAACCTTGAGGAGCTACAAGCATTTCAAGCACTTTACAAGCAAGAATGGCCCAAATATTGTGCAGAATTCTATTGCCTCGATAATTTTATAGAATTTCTCAAGTTTGACCCGCACATTGGCAATGTTAATGCCTACACACTGTCCGATCAGAGAGCCAAAGACACAGCTCTCTTTGTGATTGTGGTAAGTCATTGGTATTCAATAACTTATCACAGTTATTATTTTATTTGTAATGTTGTTTTAGGATCGCTATCAGCTGTTTATGGGTTGTCTGAACGATTCAATGGAGCTGCTGAAGCAGGCTCTTCATTTGGTCGATTGGTCAAAAGGTATCAAGGGAAGTTCGGTTCCAGCTCGATATATGGCAACACTTAACAATGTGGTGCATGAGAAAAAACTTAAAGTGCTCTACAACGATGTAACAAATCTCTACTATATGCCACAAGTAGAAGCGGCCCAGCTACAAACTGAGTATGTTTTGCACAAGTTTGTAGTCTTGCAAAAAAAAAAAAACAAGCTAAAATTTTTTTAGAATAGCAGAAGGCTTCCACTTGACTAATCTAAGAGAAAAAGATGCCGATCTGATTAATGACGAGTGGCCCAATCATCATGTGGGTTCCTTGTACTTCATCCAACGACAGATCCGCATGTGCGCAAATGTAGGGTTGTATACATCAAATAGACAGGAATTGGTGGCCTGGTGTATTAGGTAAGCAATAACAACAAATTATTAACTTGTTCATTATCAACACATAATCTACAAAATGACATTGCAATTCTCATATTGCAATATCAAACTTGTATTTGTAATAGAGTAAAAATAATATTAAAAAAAAATCGCTTATCAAATTAGTATTTAGAAAATTTGCGGTTCTAGATTCCAAGTAGCAAAAGAAAGATATGGTAAAATGATGTTTTATTTTCACAGATTACAAGGCGGCTATTTGGGCGCACTGCAGGTGAAGAGTTCTCACAAGCGACGTGGCTTTGGCAGCCTGGTCACCAAGGAGATGTCGAAGCGCATTGCCGCCTTGGGTCATGATGTGATGGCTCTCGTGAATTCAGAGAATAAACCATCTTCCGCCATGTTCGATGCGCTGGGCTTCAAGGTAATCGGTCAGTGTTACTGGATGCGAACTGAGCCCGAGACGGGCGAGTTTGTGTGGCCGGACGGGCAATAAATCCAGTGCTCTTTGGTTACATATTTGTGTATCTGCATATGTGTGTGTTTGATGTGTATACAATACATTTCATAATAAATAAATCTAAAATACAATAAAATCGTACAAGCTACATTGTATATGAATACAACTTTGGTATAAAAATATGCCAAGGCTACGCATCTGTTTGCAGCTGCTCCAACAGACGTTCACAGCGTTGGTTGAGCTGCGCAGGACACTGTTGCACACTCGGCTCATGCAGCATTGTGTCCTTGAGGAGACGTTGCACACACTCGAGATCGTGTTGCACATGATAATCGTTCATCTCATAGCTATCAAAAAGTAAGAGGCTGTTGTTGGTCATTGTTGTTGTTGTTGTGATTTGTTGGTCTTTAAGCCTGGCGGCAATTCGGCGGGCAACTATGAATTCCAAAAGCTCTATAAAATCGAGGTAGTTTATGCCAAAGCTGGCGCGCAACATGGTCTGGCAGTGTGCCTCAAAGTTATCCATCTGCTGGCAGTCGGCGATCTCTTTGCGTACATCTTTCAGATTGGCCAGTAAATTTCTCCAGACCAGAACAATATTACAGGCGTTGAACCAGTTGTGATTCACGGAAATGGTGTCAGTCATATTCCAAACCTGGTGGTACCATCCGCTCGGCACAAATATCGCCTCATTGGCCGTCTGATTGATGGTGAAATAGCGCACCTTGTGGTTCTCCAGCAGAGACTCATCGATGCTAAACGGAAGATTACGCAGACGATCGGCCAGCTTGAGTTCCTCGCCGGGCGGCATAATGAGCCACTTCTTGTGACCCACTATGTTGGTGGACCAGCTGAACGAGCCAAACACATCCGAGTGAAAGGACGTCCTGCAAGGAGTCATTGAATATATTGTTCTTATATTTTTATGTAATGTTGCTGGCACTTACCAGGAACCCTTGGGTCCCATATAGACAAATCGGTAATCATCTTTCTGCTCTGCAATCAGCTGCTCGTTCAGCCAATCGGATGCAAAATACTTGGGCACCTTGTAGAACTCATATGACGGCAACTGCGCAGCCAGATGCCAGTCCTTGAGGTACAAATTATCGTTCAACTTGACATTAGAGTTCGGCTCCAGCTGCATACTTGAATCCAGCAGGTGGCTTTGCCAGCGTGCTAAAAAATCGTGAAACTTAAATTCCAATTTGACGTGACTATTGAAATGGGTCGCATTGCAGTCGGCTACTGGCACGGAGAGATTGCCAATGTTACGCCTGAGGTAGTCGAAATTGATGTGGCCACCAGTTGAGCAATTCTCGTTCGCATTCCTTCCGTTGTTGTTGTTGTTCTTCTGCGCCCAATTGCGGCACTCCCAACTGTTGGAGACATCTGTTATGATAACGGGCCAGTTGGACTGCATGTATTTCCAATAGAATTCATTGTAGCTCAGCTCTGCGGCGGCCCGTCGCTCGATAATCCAATTCCTGTTGTCCACATCCAGATGTGGACTGTGTCCTGGTTGCAGCGCCAGCAGCTCAAGCGCCTCATTCTCTGACGCCATGTCAGAAGGACCAAAAAAAAAAGAAAATGTAAACAAAATATATCTTCAGATTTCCGAGTGTGATACAAGGTCGTACGAGAGAGTGTGCAACGGATTTGCGCTCTCTGCGCAATGTTGTTGAACTGTTGAACGCATTTTGAACCTTTTGATTGAGGATAAGAATAACATTGCCGAAGCTGTAAAGTGATAATCAATCAGGTTTGATGAGCCTGTCAAATAGATTTTACATATTAAAAATGAGATATTTGATATTTGTGTTACAATAATTGTGACATCACATTCCTTTGTCAGCTGAACGAAGCTGCGCAGTGTGCAATCCTCCTATTCATACTACAGTGAGGAGCAATTATGTTAAGTTTTACAAGCTGTTATTGACTGCTTAACAGACTTCTGTTAAGTATGTACACGTTTAGCCAATACACAAACCAGTCAACCGTTTTATATTGGATAAGAAAAACACATATTCAAATTTTAATTTGCTGTATTCTGTTTGTCATTTTATTGAAATTTATTCGCTTAACATTTTACCCATTATCAAGTTTTAACTACTTTTTGGATTTACATACACTATATGCGATTCATGTGTGTGTGTGTATTCTTACTATATGTAATAATCCACAAATTCACATTATGCAGTGACGCTTGAAGAATTCAAATCGAAGGTTTATTTGTGTATATATGTATGTGTGTGAGCTTGTGTGTAATTTGCATCAAGTTATATGCATGTATGTAAGTATAAACCTTACAGATATCTTTATGCAATCGCCTTGAAGGCAAACATTTTTAGACTAAGAACTAACGCTTGACTAACAACTTAGATAGTACAATGTAATTGTAATTTAATTCAATATTCATATTTAATTCTTTTACTAGAAAACTATAGGTTTGTTATTTTTTTCATCATAAATTATATCTTACGGTGTGTGATACTGTAGTAAAAATGTTATATACAGATAAATACATACAAAAATCGTATAAAATACGTCATAAAAAATTGTAACAATAGTCTGTTTTTACATATTTTGGCGTAGAAAATGTACAATTATTGAATTTTCTCATTTCAATTAATTATGTATATTTATTTACTTAAAGACTACGCACATTTGACTAGATTTATTTGTTTGTAGGTTTAGAAGGTACAGAGATACTGACAGAGTTTTCTTTAATTTTATTGGTTTTTATGGGGGAGAATGTATTTGTTTATAATAATACTCGAGAGTGACAAAAGTTTGGAATTTTGGAATTACCAAATCCAACCTACATATAGTATATACAATTTTGTGGCATGTACTTGAGGCGGCTGCCACGCCCACGTTGGCTTACTGACTAATTTAGTGTGTGGTACGCTATTGATTTATTCAGTATTTATGCATTTTTACAACTGCTCGCAACTGTTTAAAAAATGTGTAACTAATTAATTAATAAACATTTATTTAAGCCGTAGCCCGCCATAGATGCGCAAAGCTTTCAGTAATTCAGTAATTTCCTATAAATATATGTATATATATATATATATGTATATATATATTTATAATATTTATAATATGAATATTATTTAATGTAAGTGTATGCTTTCCCACTTTTCAATATTTGCATTAAAGTTAATCTAAGAAAATTATTTAATTATAGTTTTATTACATACTTGATATGTAGTTTTTCATATAAACTAAATAAATCAAATCGGAAACAGAATAATTCAAATTGATAAAATTTTTGATCATTTACTATTTAGCATGTTTGGTCCAGTTGAAAGTCGCAATTGGGATTTAAATCGAATTTCTTGTGGGTGTAGACAGAATACCGTTAATTAAGCTGCTTGCAGGTGTCATAAAAATAAATTGGGTGTACTCATTTCTTGGCAGTCTGTAGATTGTCACAAAACTTAACCGAAAATTCGAAGGGTTTACATAGAACCAAGAGAGAATTAGCCAAATACTTAGTACTTAGTCTAAACTATACTTAAAGCTTATACAAACCATAGCTAGGCCACCTTATCTAGGCTAGATCCAATTAATTTTAATCAATATTCTACTATATATAGTTATATATATATATATATATATCTATATATATATATATCAACTTATTATTTTTGTTTGCAGCAAAATCGTTTCGTTGCATGCCTCGCCAGTTACTGTACCTAAAGTCTGGCCTATTGTACAACCTGTCTTAATTTATGGCTTAAATTTAATTAGCTGGAAGTACAATTATATGGATCGTCAGTGCGAAAGTTGGGATGATCTTCATAGGGCTTGATCCCAGCTGCCTTCTTGTCATCACGTATTTTCTCCACTTGCTTCATGACACGCAGAAAATTGCCCCCAGCCAATTTGGTTAGCTCATCGATGGTCCAACCACCTCCTAAAAGTTCAGCAAATAGCGTTGGATAAGAGGAAACATCCTCCAGGCCTTTGGGTGTACTGCAAGCAAACAAAAGTTGAATTGTTAAGACATTTATGCTGCTAAATGTGAAGTTATACTTTGGAATTTGGGTATGACACCAAAGCTCAAACCAAAAATCAATTTAAACAAACAAGAAACTTCTGTCCATATGGACAAGTGACTTCCTCCTATAAGTCACATCTGAGGAAACCAAACTGATGATTCAATATTTCTATAACAATATCTTTACATTTAAATACCCTTACTCACCAGTCTCTGGATAGACTAAAGGTTTATCAAATTTAAATGTTGTATTAGAATTTTTGAGTCAAACCAGAAATCAATACAAAACATTTCCATTCTCAAAGTATCCAAGCGTTACAGAACTTATTTAAAAATTGTAAAATAAAAATCCTGTAAAAACAGTAAACTAATCTAATAAACTTGCTGAAATTCCTTAAATTATAAGTAATAAAATATTCCATACACGTACACACTCACTCACACACACCGCACATACAGCGATGTCCTCAGATACAATTCATTTACGTAATGCCAAAAATTGTCATAAAAATTAAATAAAATGCAAAGTCAGAGGCAGAAATGTGGCCAACAACTGCTTGGATAATAAAACAGGAATTTATGTAAGTCTCAACCACAGAGCACAAATAAATAACAAACAAGCAAAACAATACCAAATAAATAATAAATTAATACTTCTGGTTTCTCACTTGAAAGGAGTTCACAAATAAATAATAATTTACTTTTATTATGCGGCGTTTAGAAAACATTCCAATTGACTTGGATGTGTTTAATTGTCTACAGGGTGTCCTTTTTGTAGGTTTTGTAAGTAAATAAAGAATCTGTGCTTTGAACTTTGTATGTGCTTAATTTATTCCGAACACTAAAAGTATTTCGCCAAAATGCCAATATGCGAAAATAAAATCTATTTAAGGTAATTGCCTTCACTTCCTTTAATAATAGATTTAAAAGCTATAATAAACTAATAACCATAAGTTAGAAACTATTTCATGTTATTTCATTTTTAATAGTAACTTGAACAATTTATGATAGGTAAAGAGTTTAGGGTATCTCCTAGTCGAGCACTCTTGTTACTTGTAAGTAGTATTTGCTGTGCTGGTTAAGTTGCCTATTTATTGCCTATTTACATAAATATATAGACGGAAATATTTCAGTTATTTACTTGCTTTTCTGTGTGGCATTCCAATATTATTTTGTGCAAACTAATATCAGTCATTTGCGGTTAAGGCATTTAGTTTACATTCAATTAAACTTTCACATAATAAACAGAACACACTAATATCTCGTTAAAAGTAATTTAATTTGGCAACTCCTGCGGTTGCATTATTGAAATCATTGTTGGCATTCCTTGTTAATATTGACTGTACATGCGATAAACTGAACTAAACTATGATAATGTGGCAGATGCAGTGGAGCAGCGACTAGCAAAAATAGTTGCAACAAGAGCGCAACTTCAAATGTTGCTTGTTGGTTTAGCTGGTTTAATGTTAGTCGGTGACTGAAGCGGGAACGTGGGGAAAAGCGGAAAAATACCATTTGACATTTTGTAATTTCATAGAAAATTACATTATTTATTGTGAAATTTTCGGGAGTCGTACGTCACTGTTTGTGTGTGTGTGTGTGTTTGTGTTTGTGTGTATTCTTGTGTGTATATGTCCTGTTGTGTGAGTGGCCTATAAATATTCATAAGCGCAATTTCAGTGTTGTATTTTCGTCTTCTATTTGTTATTTTTTTATTTGCTATATTCCCTTTGTCCGCAAGTAAAATGAACTTCGCTTCGCATGGAAAATTGATTTACATGAATATTGTTGTTAAAAATGTTCATATGTATGAAGCGCGTTACAACAACAACAACAACAACAACAACAACAACAACAACAACAACAACAACAATTACAAAGTGCGCGCCCTTTTGTAGCTACAAAATGTGGTATAAATATTTAATTGAAAAACACGCAACAAATGAAAACGCTGTCTGCCGCACAGACACAGATAACGATCGAAAATTCCGATGTTGTCCGATGTTCTCGTCGATTTGTTGTTTTTACTCTGTGCCCAGCATGAAATGCAGTGGCACGAAAATCTATGCAAATTCACTGCCTGCCATCCAGTAAAATAATTCTGATTCATGATAACGATAATAAGAATATGTCAGAGGCAAGGCCAACCATGTTATTGGGATGCATTACAATTATGTTTCAGTAAATGGCTGAATGGTTAAAATATGCACATATATATATATATATATAGATATTATTTGGGCCTTTTAAAGTACCCATAATTATTATGTGCAATAAACGTAAAATTTACCTTAACTTAAAATATATCTTAAATATTGAAATATCAGATATAAATGCTACTTCAGCAGGAGTATTGCCTTTCCTTTAAAATCTGTGTGCAATTGTTCATATATTATTGAATCACTTTTAAAAGATAAGACTACGTTAAAAAGTATAAGTTTTCATTGTTACATGCAAAAGCGGAGAGTTGCTGAAGAAATAAATCAGCTTTGGGGTCGTAGGCATAATTATCTGCAGCTCTTTCGCCCTATTGAATTGGAGACATTAACGAGCCTCGCCATGAATTGCCACCCGCAATATGGCAATGTGAAGCTCCGGTTCTTAAATAGAATCAATTAATAACTTAAAAACCACCTGAACTGTGACTGGAGCACAGAGACAGAAACAGAGAGTGAGAAAGAGAAAGAGAGAAATGCCAAGTGCTGTACAGTTTCAGATGGGGAGAGAGAGAGATGGCAGCTGAAAAGCGTTGAAGCTTGTGGCTGAGGAAAATGCGCATTTAAGTGAAATAAATGACTTTTACTTACTAATTAATGCCGTCATAGCCAGCTCCGAGGCCAACGTGATCGATGCCGGCGACGCGCTTAATGTGATTAATATGCGCTGTATATGAATAATAAGTGTGTGTGCATTTGTGTGTGTGTGCGTGTGTGTGTGTGGGTATTTGCCATTTTGCATTTGGTCAGCAGGATATCAAATGACAGGGTTGCCATCAACATTCGGTCATCATCGTCATTATCATCATTGTTTGTTGTTGTTATTGTTGTTGTTGTTGTCATTGTTGTCAAGTTCATTAAGTACCATTGTTGAAAGAGCACAGTTTGGTTGTTATTGTTGTTATTGTTTTTATTGTTGTAATGGTTGACATCATCGTCATAAGCCATCGTTATTAAAATTGTGCAAATTGTAAATGTGTCCAGAGCGCAGCGAGACAATGCCATGAAGAAAGGATGAAAAGAGAAGAGAACAAATCATGTGGCATTAGACAACTTCACAATAAATTTGCACAGCCAAACAAAAAAGTGGCGAGAACAAAAACAAAAAACAATATATGTCAGTTATACTCTATTGATTTAATACAAATATAATTATAATATAATTAAATATTAAAATGCAGATAAAATGAATACAACTGCTGAAAGAGTAATCTAAATTAAATAAATTACCATAAAATATGATTTTCGATGTGTAACACAATTTATTCTCTAAACACTTATTTAATAATAATTATTTACAGATACGATTGAAGAGTGTGTGTTATACTCATAAAGTTGGAATACCCTTCTGTCTGGGTTAAATAGGAGAAGAAGAAGCCAGAAGAAGAAGCCAGAGAATTGTGTGGCAGCCACCGAAACCGGAAGTGATTACGCTCGCCATTTTGATGGCGTGTCAAAAGCAGTGAGAAAATAAATTGAAGAAAAGAAGACGAAGAATAGCTGACAGCACAAGCCGAGAGGCAATAATGAACTGGCTGAAACAATGGCCAGTGGAGACTCAGTGGTGCTGGTGTTTCTTTTGGCTGTGACACATAAACCACATCAAGTCAGTGGCATTAATTGTTTTAGATGTTAAATGCACGAGATTTTTTCTTAGTTCACCAATTACAGAGATTGAGTACAAGTGCAGCAAAAATTAAATTTGAAAATATAAATTCCAGAAATTACATAGTTGAGATTTAAATAAGAAATAACTTTAAATTAAGTTCTTCTAGAATTATGCTTATAAATAAATATAGTAATGGTTTATAATATTTAAATCTGCTTACCGACTGCATCCTGAACGGTTGAGTTGTCGCTACAAGACAAGAACTTGGAGTAGAAGTTGACCATGACGAGGCCACCATTTTTGGCCAGCGACTGCAGGATATCATCCTGGACATTGCGACTCGTGTTGCACAGCTCGTAGGCCGAGGAATGGGAGAATATAACGGGTGCCTCGCTCACCTCGAGAGCATCGCGCATGGTGCCCTTGGACACGTGCGAGAGATCCACCATCATCCCAAGCCGATTCATCTCCCGTATGATTGTCTGCAAGGAGAGAGGAGGGAGAGAATGCCGGATTAATGAAAGTTCGTTAGTCAGTGATTATATGTTGGTCAGCGTTGGCTGTGGCATTAAATGGCTGTCATATCAGAATGCGATGCCACAACTAAGTCGATGTCATAAAACATGAGTAATGAGCATCGAATGATGCCACAAGCAGCTCCAAGCAGCTCCAGTTTCATTAAACTTGTTCTTTTATTTAACCTTTGACTGTCACCCATATGTCTAAGTAAATTGATATTGCTCTCGTTGTGTGTGCGTGTGTGTTTGTGTTCTCTCTTCGTCCCGCTGTAATTTGTATTTATGCGCGGATTTATGGGCATCGCAGTGGGTGTGTGTTGTGTGTGTTTACTGTGCGTGTGTGAGCAGCTTACATAATTACTAATCGGATGCAAGTATGTTGCCACAAATTTTGAGGAAATTAATTAGTTGGTTAGCAGATTAAGTTTAGCATGCCGATACTCATCAGACGCTCGAAGCGAGCTGTAAATGCACAAATTGAGCAGTCAAATTCTGGAGCAGCGCAGGGCAACCATTCAATATGACTGGCAAGTTGGTCAAGAGATCAATTCTCTTAAAGGTCTTACTAAGATATTTGCTATGATTAACAGAAGACAACATAATTAATATTTGCTTCACTTTCACTGAATATTTAGTTGCAAACGTTGAATAAGATTTGAGATTAAAGCAAATTCAATTAGTGAAAGTCCTCCAAGGAAAAAATAAATAGACATTTGCCAAGAGTCAGCAGAATGGAAATGAATCTATTGCAAATCTAACATAGAATTATAGGCACACCCACACCCACACACACACACACATAATGTTTAGTTAGTCAGCTGTTTATTTTATATGCGATGCCGTTTCGCTGATAATTTTTAATTGCAGTTATATAACGGTACTGAGATTTGCCATATAGTCAATAGCCAACCGAGGCGGCTGTTTATTTGCGGCTGTTTGGCCTTAAATTAGCTAACAAATTGCAATTGGCCAAAATGCTCAATGGCCCCGATGCCCGTTGTGGACTTAATGGGCGTGGCATTAAAGCGGTAAACACAGCCACAACTAATTGGAAACCAAGTTTAATAGTGTGTGTGTGTGTGTGTGTGTTTGTATGTGTGTTTGTATGTATGTGTGTGTGTATGTGTTTGCATGACAGTTGTATTCCAGAAAATTTGTATTAAATGCTTATTGTCGCCTAATTACGCGCAAACATACACAGACAGACACACAATACACATACATTTGGGCAGCTCAAGTGACAGTGTACTGAACTATTGAGGGGGCGTGGTTGACAGAGAAATATATGAATAGAGATATATAGAGTTAGAAACAGAGAGAGAGAGAGAGAGAGAGAGAGAGAGGGAGAGAGAGAATTAGCAGTTCTCTGTTCATTAAATCTTAATTAACGGTTCACAGAAATGTGAATGAGAATGCTCATTTGTATATGTGTACACTGTAAAAAATAGGCAAATAAAGCTACAATTTATAAAAATTTATTAATTATGATATTTGAAGTATTGTATTAGGAAATACATTCTCGATGAGACTAATATTTGTATATAAATGTATTTTGTATTAATAATCGTGAACTGGAAGAGTTATCGAAAAAAACCATTATCTGTGTATTATTTACAAAACATATATTCCAAAATAGGTTTTCTATCTCATATAAACTATTGAACATACAGAATATAAACTTTTGATGTACAGGCTATAGCTGTCAAAAATGATTAAGGCTATATATTTTCTTCTCCTTTTTACAAAGTTTAAGTTTGCTGCTGATTAAAATACATTTTGAAAACATTGCAATTAATTTGTGGATGGAAATACTTGAATAGATTTGCGACAAGCCAAAGGAAATTGCATAACTTTAAGCAAACTCATTAAATTTTTGTTCTCTTCAATGTTATTTGAATGGATTAAGTTTTCAAAGGGTTCCTCTCTCAGTGCATGTGTGTTCAATGAGCTGTTTACAGTTACTCGAAGCATTAAATTAAAATTACTGAATTATTTGGTGATTAATTACTAAGGCAATGGCAAATTGGTTGCCAAAACTATGCTGTACAAATATATGATACGAAATATCCATTTGGGATATATTGTAATCAAATTACATTGTGCATTTCATTTAGCAATTATAATAACTGTAATTAATTTAAATTTCAATACACAAAAAAAGATTATTTTTTTTTAATTTTATTGCGGATTTAATTGCATTTATAATTGAGACCATTATATGGGCAACTTGTCGTATGTTTAATACAATGCAGCCGTATAATTAAAAGGAAAAGCTATTGAATTCATAATTATGCTTAATGCATTAAATATGGTTTACCAAATAATTGTAGATTGCTGAATAACATATAAGCATAAGTTGATCGAATAGCTGCAAAGTATCATGACCTGCCACAAATACTACAGTCTCGATGGCAATTTTAGGACGTTATTAAACCTTGAACAAAGCATCCAAAAATGCCAAAGGGCACACAGAGAAAGATGCGTTCACAATGGGCATCACAGCATCTGTGATGACTGACAGCCGAATTGGGGAGCAGCGTTGCACAATGCTCATTAATGTCAGACTTCGCTGCTACGTCGATATGCCCCTCAGCGGATACAGATATTGCTACAGCTACAGCAACGGCTTAAAAAGCTGTCAGCAAGCAATAATTGGGCGATGATCATCCCGTCAGTCAGTCGGTGGGCGAGTTGACTGATGCTCATTTATTGCTTCTTTGGGCCATTGTGTCCTTTGTTTGCCATATCTAACAGGCAAGTCTGCGTCGGACTTTTCTCATTTGTTTTGCTATATTCCAACGAACATTTTTGCACAATTTCCTTAAATTGAGTATTTAACTTTTTTTTACTTGATAATTTTGTGATTTTCTTATGTTTAGGTAAACAAATTACTATCAATGCGATAAATATGTTTTTGTGTGGATTCTGCAGAATTAATGTATGTATGTGTTTCTAGCCAGCCAATTAGAGATCAGTTTGGGCTAGTAATATCAATATTGGCTGCATTCGATTGTTTACTTTTCAATGATATATATAAGAAATGAGTCAGTCTGATCACATCTGAGTGTTAAACTTTTTAAAGTGAAATTTGCCAATAAAATTAGAATATTTCTAACGTGTTTAATATTACAATTCATCGATATTTTGCCCGATACCCGTTTCCCAGTTCAGTGTGTTTGTTGAATATTAAATTTATATTATTAATTTCTCCATATTTCTGATTTGTTTAGATTATCCAGCGGTTTTAATTTAATGCATTCGGTCATAATCAAATTTTCATTTTTGGCAAGCTCAGACAAATAAATTTAAATATGCTTAAATTTAATATTCCATTAGCAGAATATCGATGCAGATTTATTAGCATCGATAACAATAATTGCATACTTTCGCGTTTTAAATGAATTTGCATTAGGAATATTGCTTCTAAAATTGTTAAAATATACGCTAAAATTGAATAACACTGGAAATAAATAAACTGGCATGCCACAAATCGAGTTGGTGGACCATGCACCCCTACACCCCTGCACAACCCTCTTCTACTCTGCACACGCCAAATCAACACACATGCAAAGTTGTTCAGCTTACGTGGGGGGGCATTAGCGCAGAATGAAAAACTCATTAAAAACTTTAAATTGAAATAAAATAAAGTACATATTCATATTTATATATTTTATTTACTGGCTTATGAATGCCTCACTGCACTCAACAATCTCCTGATTCAGTGAAAAAAATATAGATAAAGATTACAAGGTATGCAATAAATAAAATAAGCTGCACCCGACTTTGTAGAGAATTGTAAATGACTTAATTATTATTTTTTCTTAATTATATTAATGTGTGCCAAATAGTTCTTTAAACATTATTTCGAATTGTAAATGAAATAATTATTATTTGTTCTTATTATATTAATGTGTGTTAAATTTATGCAGAAAAGTGAGCGGTTTTCCATGAATAAATATTCAGTTTAACTATGTTAATTTAAATTCAATTTGAATAAAATTAATTTTATTTTTCAATTAATCATTTGTCACTTTCAAGGAAGGAAAAGAATTAATGTTAATTCAGGAAATATCATTTACTCTTCTCATTATCCCTAGTGCTTGGTAGGATTTGCTGGTTCTGTCTGTTTGATTTGTTATCATGGGAATCGTGTATTAGCCATGACGTCACCATAATCTTGAAAGCTGCTTTCCATCGAGGGGGCATTTTCAATTTACAAATAATACTTCGTTGTCAGCAAGTTGGTTATCACATTTTGTGAACAATTGTTAGAATAATGAGAGTCAGCTGGGTTGTTATCTATCTATTTAGTGCTTACGCAGAGAATCCACACAGAACATGGAAAATTTACCCCAAAGCAATGACCTAATAAATCCGTTTTATGTCTTGCCGTGGCGCCGCCTCCGACTGGCCGGAAATGCCGGCGGCTGTGGTTTCTACTGTGCCACATTCACATCTCACGCCCTCCTCTCTTCTCTTCGATTCATATTCAAATTGGAATGGTGGGCGTGACCGTGGGGCCGCCATTTATTGACTACGCCATTAGCTGCACTAATGATCCATTCAGGCACAACTGGAGCTGGAAAAGAAAAACCTGAAAGCGACCCCATATTCAAATTCAAACTCGAATTCACTGGCAGCCAGTCCCAGATTCAGATTCAGATTCAGATACACAAACACAAACACAAACACACATCGACATTGTCAATATGCTTAATGGATTTTCAAATATTTAAACAGTGCCAACAACAACAACAACAACAAGAACAACCGAGTTACCATGCGGTTATTCACTCTGTTGGCTTCCAGACTCGAGCAGAAGACTGCCGCCATGGGCAGCTCGACTCCATTCTACGACTGGCTATTAGCAGTTGGCCAAATGCATTTGGCATATTTACGCATTTCATACACACAAATAAATTAAATGCTATTTGTGCGGTTGCTTCTTATGGGATTAATAATCACGAACTAACCAGCAATGGTTGGCATAACATACTCAAAATAAACATTATATTCACAAATATGTAGTTTGAAGCTGCTTTCAAGCATTTTGCTTTAAAATAAATTATAACATTCAAGGAGTAAAATTATATTTTTAGATAAGATTTCAAGAAATCTCTTCAGTTTGAATATTTTATCTGGAGCTGTTGGCTAACTTCGCTTTGTATAAATACACTTTATTTATCTGCAAGCTGTTTGGCAGCTTAAATTACCGCTGAGGACTGATGGCTTTCGGCGATTGGATTTGATTAGCAATCAAATACTCGATTGCAACTGACTATTTACCTAAGCTCAACTGCAGGGCATATAGCAACTTTTGGTGTACTTAAAGATATCATTCATACTCAGACTCATACTTATAGTTGCACTCATAAGCAACGCATTGCGAGCTTCAAATAGCACAAAAATGTTTGCCTTTCCCAGTTTCCCTCGATGCTTTTCTCTCTATTTTTTTCCTCTTTTTCTCGTTTTCTCGTTTTTTTTCTTTTTTTCCTCGTTTCCCTTTCCGCACTGATGCCTGTCAGAGGCTTTAATTGAAGCTCTTAGTTGCTGGAACGGATGACGGAAGGCAGCAGATGGAGGAGGAACACAGAAGGGACTAGTAAGGAAAGCAACAATCAAGTAGCAAGGAAAACTGCAACTGAAATTACAACCCAGGGCATTCGTGGCATCTGCAATTGCCTGAAATAAGATATAAGAGCCAAGATATACCTCGAATGCAGCCAACTACGGCAAAATAACCCAAGCAAAATATGCTCACTAAGGATGTATATAAATATGGTTGTCTATGTGCGTGTGTGTGTGTGTGTGTGTGTGTGTATGTGGGTGGGTGTGCTAGAGAAATACGTAGCAAATGTTGCAGTAAATTGCTCGCAGGTGAAATTAATTGGAAAGATATTTCAGCTATTTTAGCAGCTACCCCTGAATTCTTTTTGGTCAGGCTACTGAAAACTTAATTACGACTATGCAAATAGTGCTGTGTATATTTTGAGATCGTTCGTTCAGCTAATTAATCCCACTGCTCTTTGGCCAGGACATTCCCCTCGCCCCTGTACCCACTCACTGGAGAAGGAAAAAAGCGTACAATTCGCACTAAATTATGCATACGCAGTGTGTGACACGCGTTCAACGAGTCGTGTCCTGTTTCTGCTTCTTGCTTGGCCAACTCGACAGGCAGACATCCTTTTGGCCACACCTCACATGACAGACGGAGGCCTCAAGTCAAGTCTTCTCTGTTGCCTGCCTTTTGTTTTTCCTTCTTTTTCCTGCCATCAGCGACGGCTTGACGCTTTCTCTGTCAGCCTGTTAGAGCCTGGGCAGAAATCAATTCACTTTCCTAACGAGAAACCTGCGACTAAAAGAACTAAGCAAGGCAATTGGCTTGAAGACAATAGAATTTGAAATAAAATAGCTAAAAGGTGCAGCATAAGTAAAATATATATAAACAAGGAAGTTGTTCTATGAATTATACTTGCTAAAGTTTTATCTATTGCAGAGAGATACTTTATTTTAATCACAATCCATTTCAATTTAAATTGAATTTAAATATATTTTTATATATAAAATATATACAATTTAAAATTACACTTTTAGTTTTAGTTTTAGTAAGTTATGGTTACTAATAAGTATCTGTTTAGGTTAGGTTAAAATAATGGTTTAAGTTTTATCTCAAATTTTTGTTTTATTTTAAATAAATATACATAATTTTGCTCTTGGAAATAAATTTTACTCCGCTAGTATTTCTGCCAGCAAGCATAACCCAACACAACACCACAAATTCTAAGCGATATCGAGTCCGGGCACTCGCCACATTGTACACGAGGAGCGATAGTTAATGCATTTTTCATCTAGAAGTGACTTCGATTAGCTTCCTAAAAAATTCATTAAAAACTTTTAGCGGGAGAGAGGCGGACAAGCAGACAGGCGGACAGGCAGACAGGCAGCCAAGCAGCAAAGGGAGCCAGGTAAGTGGGGAGTGGGGAGTGGGGAGGTAGTTGGCTTGAGGAGGCTGGGGGCTCCCTAAGCAGCCAAGTTGAATATTTTATAAACTGTCGTTAGTGTCGTTTTCGCTCTTCTCTCTGCACCTGCGTTGCGGGTTTTTATTTTTTATGCCAGGTCATACAATTTGTTGCAGCAGCCAACAGCAACAGAAAAGCGAGGCAAAATAAAAAATTACGTGGAAAAATAGGAAAAAATCTCATGCTGAAAATCTGCTGTATAAGTTGCGACTGAGACTGGAAAATGGCTGCTTCGTGTTGATGGCACCGTCTGCACCCGCAGGGAGCATCAAGCAGGACGACAACAGCAACAGCGACGTGCGACGTGCGACGTGCAACGTGGTCTTTGCCTCTTGGTTGGCTTGGCTTCGCGTGGCCTTAGTCTGGCCAAGATGGATGGCCAAATATTTAGTGGGAGGTCAGCCAAGTTGCAGCAGTTGTCAGCTGGCAGTCAGCTACCTGGTCGAGCTGGTCGAAGCCGGTCGCAGCTGGCAGCTCGCAGCTCGGCAAACTTGTGCAACGCTGAAAACTTGCAATGTGGAAATCAATTTCATCAATTTTCTACAATCCCTTTGGGCTAAATGGAACTTGTCTGTATTAGTGGCAAAGTCAGGAGTTGAACCCAAAAAAAAAATGGATTTTGCAAATGGGTCTTAAAATTGAATCTCCAGTGCAATAAATTCAGGTTAAAGTTTTCAAATGACATCAGCTATTGTTAAATATATCCCACATGAAATATAGATGAATAATAAATAAATGAAATAGCTTAAAAAATATATATCTCTATCTCAAATATATATGAAATATAGATGAATAATAAATAAATGAAATAGCTTAAAAAATATATATCTCTATCTCAAACTTTGACAAATTTAATATGCAAATGGCACAAGAAGTTTTCGGTCTTTTAATTTTGTCAAAACTGAACTAATTTTCACAAGTATTGCATTTTTAATAAAGGTTTAAACTCCTAATGAAATCTTCATTTAAAGATGTTGATGATGGGAAAAGTCAAAAGTTTCTAGTGTCATAACTTTCTCAAAGAGATCAGGTTTTAAAAACCAGAGTTTTTTTTTGAGCTTTGTATGGGAAACGAGATTTGTTTATGATTTACATCTTTGGTCTGGTCTGGTCAAAACTCTACACGATTTTCATGTTTAACCTCTAGATACATATCAACTCCTTGCTCGTAATTCATGTACAATTTCGAAGGACATCGTATGGCAGACTTAATCTGTACAACAACCTCGTGCCACACATATGTGTGGCAGGATCTAATTTGGCCAAGAGAGTGAATGCGAACGAGTTGCTAAATGGATTTTTGGCAGCAGCTTGGGTTAAACATCAAACGATACTTCTTGGCAAAGGACTCAAATTGTGTCTTAAGCTGGACTCAACATGCATTAGCAACACGCAGACCGGATGGGGGAAGGCTGTGGAGGGGGCGTGGCAAGAATGGCAGACAAAAGCCGCTTTAGCCAACGTTGTTGTTACAGTTGAATATATTCTGTGCAAAAGGCGAAAACAAAGCCGTTACCCATGTGGCCAGATAATAACATTCCACTGGGCCCATTCCCATTCCCATTCCCATTCCCTTTCCCAAATTCCCAACTCCCCAATTCGAATGCTAAGGTGGCTCAGCTACAATCTCAGACTGCCGACAGGTGTACGCCAACAATTTATAGTTGAATCTCGGCCAGCTTTTTGCTGCAGTGTCACATTTTTAGTCCCATTCAGACGAGCTCAGACAATGCTCCAAAAAGGTCAACACTAGTTGGGCCTTAACCCATTCGACATGGGGCCACTTTAGGGTCGTTTTGGGTTGGAGTCGCACAATGCGAAGCAGATTTCTAGGCTCTTACATGGATTTGAGTTGTGCGTGTGTGTGTGTGTGTGTGTGTGTGTTTGTTTGCTTGTATTGTTGGACTGGCGAAAGCTGTGTAAATAGCATTTAAATCCCAGGTATTTTCTATGGGTTCAGCTCTGTACTGAGTTAGTCAGAATCGGCTCGTTGGATTTCGAGCAGACTAAACCCCTGGGCTAGGCTGGGAGCTATTGGGTTAGACGGGCTTTATAAACAGTAGCCAAATGGAATAGACATGTAGTCCATCTGAATGATGTCTGCCTTCTTATCAGTCGCACCAAGAGCACAAAAAGCAAACTGAATTTTTAAAATGCTGACTTTTCTCTTTAAGCTTCAACTGCGAACTCAGCAATTGAGTGGATGACATCAATTAAATGTTTGCCTGTCAACCAAATCATTTTGTATACCACTAAGAGGTAATATTTCCCATGGATCTTTCCTTTAAACCAATTGAAAATAAGAGTATCATAATTGGAATAGAATTTTCCACACCTGTGTTAATAATTAGAATAATAATAAATTAAATTTTAATTGGTTAAAGCATACATTTAATTAATCTATGAATAAAATATGTGTTTTATAAATTATGTTTACAGTTAGTTCGTCGTTTTCCAATTATGTTAGACAAATATCCATCCGTTGATTTGTAGAGATGCCATTCATTTTAGACTCCCATAAATTCTAATATTTTATCTTCCATAGAACTTGTTGCCTGTGGCTCAAATGAGAGTTTTATTTTTTCGCCCGTACGACAGGGTCAGAGGTTAAAAGACACCGTTGACGAATTTACATATGATGGATCAAACAGAAACAGAAACAGAAACAGAAACCAAACGCAGCTCCATTCATCTATGTGCTGTGCTTGGTAAGGAAAGGGGGGAGGGTTTGGGAGGGATTGCCCAGGTCACCTCGAGGACTGTTGGAAAAACAACACGAGTCGACATACATATGCATAAATTTTACGCACAACTGAATTGCGATGGCGATGGCGATGCTGATGCTGATGCTGATGCTGATCCTGATGCTCTTGTGGTGTGTGTATGTGTAAAAGCGGATGCGGATGATGATGCCGATGTGTGTGTGTGTGTGTGTGGTTGGTTTGGTTTTTGGGTGTAGTGTATGCAACGACTGGGTGCGGAAATCTGCACAAAAGAGTGCTGAAAAACAAACCACATTGGGTGAAGGGGCAGGGCAGGCACAGTTAAATAGACAGGCTGACAGGCGTCGCTGGGCGTGCAAAATTCTGAAATGCCGTCATTAATCTTTATTTGTGCCGGCGAACGCGTGAATAATTTAGCTACCTAATAATAAATCATTGCAGCTGTGCATTAGTTGACTGTCGCTCATGTAAACAAATGTGTGTGTGTGTGTGTGTCTCCCTCTCTCTTTCTCTTTCTCTCGCACTCGCACTCCTCATCTCTGTTTCACTCTTTGTGTCTTTGGGTTATCTCCCAGCGGAAGTGCCGAGTAACATGCTCATATGCTTATCAAATTTAATGCGTTTCCACTCCCCAGAAACCTGATGAGCATTAATTAATTGCCACTGCCACTGCCACAATGGAAGCACCTGCAGCTTGTCATTCAAATTGTAGCCCAAAACTTCAAGAACTGCCTGCATCGCCATCCCCCTTTCTTTAAACGTCTCTCTCCTCTATCTGAGTGTGCGAAAAAGTTGGTAATTTAGTTCAAAATTTAATTTCACTCAATTTACCATAATGCATAATACGCAATTTGTAAAATTTGTGTGTGTGTGGGTGTGTGTTCCCAAAGGATATGTTATGCTGATTTCGACTATTTTTGTGATTCACATGCGGCAACAAGGATTTAGATTGTGTAATTGAAATGGTTGTTAAATTGGATTAAACAGTAAAATAATTAATAGCTATACAAAATGAGCTAAAACATATTTCATCATTAAGCTAGATGTTTTCTGGTCTTTAAAATACGATTTATTTAATATATTAATTAATTTATAAAATCTGATAAGTGTTTTCTATAAAATACAAATGCCACAAAAAAATGCACACTCATAGAAATTTATTTGTTTTGTATACTTTGTCTATCTATAAATATTATAATATACAAAATAATTCATATTCAGAGATATTTATTTGTTTGCAGACTTTGTCTAGCTGTACAGATTATCTTTGTGTATTTCATCAGTATGTGGTTTGAAGAGGTCTCTGTTAGGGATTTCTAACCAGTATCCAGGGAACAGGACACACTCGTTTGTCGGTTTTCAGCAGCTTTCAAACTTTTGCATCCAAAACACCAAACAATCAGGCCACATTCAAATGAAATTGAAAATGAAAAGGAAAATTCCTGTATGGCAATGTGGAGATAATTTGATTACGACTCAGAAATATTCTAAATACTAAATTGCAAATGTGAAATGTGAAATACGAATTGTGTAATCTGAAAAATGTTTGGTCACAAAACACATTTCGTGTTTGCTGCAAATGCATTTAACTGTAGAATACGAATTTAAATTAAACTATGCACAGCCCAACAAATGATGGCTTAAATATTCCCAAGTTGTTGACCAGGTGCACAGAATGCTTGAATACATTGGCATTTCGGTTTCCTATTTTGGTATTTTGGACATCTTTGCCAAAGTGTCAGCCAGCAAGCACAATTAAATATTCAAATGTGCACTATCAATAAATGGTTTGGAAATTTGTGATAAAGCAATTTGGTTACTGTATCCTGGAATTTGGCAGTTATTTATAGGGTTTCAATTTTCGTTAATTTTGGTTCCTTTTATATTGCAGTGGAATGGATTATTCTGAGAGCGTTTATTCCATTTGTTATAGGTAATAAACCTACATATCTGGGATAATCCAGCATGTTTTTTTTTTAAATAAATTTAAGTTAAATTTGATCTACTTTCTACAGCGTATCTTTTAGTGGTGCATTCTCTATAATTTAATTTGTATTTTATTTTATTTTGTATTTTAAAATGCAGGCAGCTCTGTTCTGCATTGTGGTCAATGGCAGTGTCAAACTTGCAAATAATTTCAATTAAAAGCATTTGCCTTGTACTCCATTTCTCTCTCTCTCCGTCTCTCTCTCTTTCCCTCTTACATTATCCATCTCTCTCTTTGCTGCACTGTCGATATTTGATGCACTTTTGACTCAATTTAATTGTATCTTGTGTAAATATGCAGAGCTATTGCTTGTGGCAAAAAATAAGGGGCGAATGCATCAGTTCGGCGTCAATTTGCGAGCCAAAGTTAAAATGCTGACATTTTTGGTCGGCAAACGAAGGGAATCAGGCCGTAATTCACAGAAGCTTCACGTTGGACTCGCATTCAGGTATTCATTTAAATTGCAGACACAAATATGTGTATTTTACGGATGGAAATTTTTTGTGCAATCATTATTTGTGGAATATGTACTTGCCCAAATATGGGTATTATATGAAGTTTTTTGTTGGTGTTAGCAATGAATAAATTTAAAGACTTTATTTGGCAACTCGTCTATATTCAGTCGGTATGGACTGGGTTTAATTTGGGCTAAAAGCCGTCAAATTTCATCTGCATGGTTTAATAGGCAATCTATGCAATATTTAATTGTCAATGCATTTGTCCTTCAACCTATTATTGTAATAGTTTAAATAATTCCCTTTGCTTTATTCAATTTTTGAACCTTAAATTAAGATTTGAGCGTTCTATTTCATAATTGCATATCTCAAACTGCAGAAATAGATATTTTAAGTCTCTAATGGGTTTTCAAATCCTTCTCCATTTCAGATTGGCTTATTCATCATCGTAATCAGATTTACTTGCCAGAGCACATGTATATTACATGAATAGTATTAATGCTGGAAACACCTGTTTCGCCCACTTAATTAAATTTGAGAAGCTCAGCTGCCTCGTTGCCAAAGTGACCAGATTTAACTTGAGCTGGAATGGAGAAGATTATTTTCAACAATGGTTGTTGTTGCTGTGTTTATATCACATATCAAATCATTTTAAGTTTTAATTGAACATTATTATTATGTTTTGCAGGGCTGAGAACCTTATTGAATAATTTCACTATGCCCATCAATTACCATCGTCGCATGTTTCTGAGGCGACTGTGTTTCATGGCAATAATATGTCTGATGCATAAATGTATAATAAGCATAAATGTCATTAAATTATTTCTGGTAAATTGATATATGGCTCTTGGCTATTTAATAAAGCAATGTTAGCAACGATTTGAGCGTCTCTTGTTCTGCATGTTTTTGTGGATGGATTTGTGTAGCATCGGTTAATGTGAATGGAGCTGATTCTGTGGTCAGCGAATGCTTTGGGGGATTGTGCATGTTTCTAATTGCGACTTGCGACGTTGCATACGACGTCAATTGTATTCTCGAGTAGGGGAGAAGGAGGTGGATGGATGGTGGTTGTGGACACACAATTGGAAAGATCCACCTCAAATATGAATGGATTGTTGTGGTTGCTGAACCATTAAGCGATGTTAAAAAAGAATATTATCGAGATTTTTATGTTAAAGGAAAAGCTCATTAAAAATGTATGCAATTATTTATTGAATACAATTGCTGCATTATTTGCAATTATATATGAAACTTTATTTGTATAATTTAATACAATTTCATCAACCAACTTCATAAAAACCCTAATACAAATAGATTACTTATTAATAATGAAAGCACAAAGAAGTCAATTTTTGTTGCGATGTCGATTAAATTAATACATTTAATATGAGTTGCAAAAAGTTAATAAAAAATGAATGTTTAATTCAAAAATATATCATAATTCATGTTGTTTATTGACAGTAATTAATTGAAATCGATAAGGGCAAAAGGAATTTATAATATTTATTTTGCCAGATTTTGATTTCATGATATAATTTTATTTCATTGATTTGGTTTTAATTTTGCCCAAAACCACAAAATTGAAAGCAATTACTTGTCAAATCGCACACATGTCAGACTGCAATATCAGTTTACATTTTATTTTAGCTGTTGCCGTCAAATAACTTATGTTGTACATTGGCCAAATACATATTAATCTACAACAAATTATAATCAAATATTTATTGATTTTGCTAATGGCATATGTCGTGTGTAACAGAAATAACTGCAACTAACAAATAACAGCCAACTAATTATGGAATGCATTTTTGCACCACAAAAACCACAAAAAACATGGCGTTTATTGCCAGCAGCGCATTATTTAATTATAAACCACTTTTTTGTTGCGCGAATGGGTTTAAAGGGTTGGGGGATGCATAAGCGCTTCTAAGCTTCAAAATATTTAATTAAATATTAAACTATAATTTTGTCAGACTATTAACACATAAAGTTGAAAGTTTGTCGGAGCAGCTCACAAAAATTGTTAATGGCATTTGGCGGGAGGCAACTGGCGCGCACCACAAAGGGAAAATGAGACAAGGGGTTAAGGGACCTTGGGTTGGGGGTGGGGTGGCAAAAAACTTTTTCACTAGCTGCATAAAACTTTGCATAGCTTAGCGGAAGTGTGTGTGTGTGTGTGTGTGTGTGAGTGTGTTGCAAAATGCACTAAAGCATAATTAAATACATAATGAACAAGGCAACAATATTCATATATCAAATTTTTGTGTATAATGCAGAAAGCTTTACAAAATTTGTTCAACTGCCAAACTAAAGTGTGTGCGTGTGTGTGTGTGTGTGTGTGTTGTGCGTGAGCTGGATTATGTAGCTCATTATGACTATCTACAACATGCATATCAACAACAAAGAAGAAGAAGAACAACAACAATAGATACTTCACGAATATCTTTTGTTTGCATTGCGTTTAACTTGCATTTAATAGAAAAGATGAGTTTCTGTGTTGTATTTGTTGTTGACAACCACTCGAAATGTATCTGAGAACAAAAATGCATTGAATTTACATAGCTTATATGTCAGCAATACGAGTGCCGATTACCGAAACTCCTACGGCTAAAAACCCAATTAAATCTCTGCTTCACATTATGCTGATGGCAATGTCAATGTGAAAATCGAAATTGAATTTGAGCAGGCAAACATATTATCTAGTTATAGAAATTAATCAAAGTGGAAATCTTGTGGTATATTTAATCAAATTTTAGAATTAGCATTAAAATTTCGGAACGGAATGTTCTAGTTCACTTAAAGACTAATTAGTATTATTTCCATTGAAACTAGTGGAATTTATATGTTTTGTGGTTACTTTTGAAATCAGTTTCAAGCGCAGTTTATGTGTTATTTGATTTGCTTGGCTCACGAAATTACTCTCTTAATGGCATCACACAGCCATAAGTAGAGTGGTGCAGAAGTGTTTGTGGACTTGTGTCTCTTATTGTCTTACATCCAAGTAGAAGTCAGTTGAAGTCAGCTGAAGTTAGAAGAGGGTCTCAAGTAGTTGGCACACATGTTTACAATAAACCAAGGCAGTCAGCTTGAGAGGCAGTAAACTAAATGGCAGCTGTGCAATGCACACACGCACACACACACAGCTCACACACAATAGAGTCTCACACACACACACACACACACACAACACACTCATTTACACATAGCCACACAAGCAGTGTCAGTCACTTAGTCAAATGGCCGCCCGTTTCAATTTGTCAGCCATCAGGAGTGCCAACTGCATTCTCTGTGAGTGTGTGTTAGTTTGAGTGTGTGTTAATGTGTGTGTGTGTGTGTGTGTGCTATTTGTATTGTCTGCATGTCAAAGTCATCGTGTTAACATTAATTAAATCCATTCTCATGCCATTCTGCAATTCATTGTTCCAGCCACACTTCATTCTCGCTCCTCATTCCGAGCATCTCCGAATTCTTTGTGTTATTTTGAGTTTTCCATTGATGTTGTTATTTGTTTGTGCAATTTTGTCATAACTAATGAATTATGAAAATATATATTGTGCAAATATTGGTTTAATTGCCTTTTATTCAATTCACTTTAAATTGTGCAAGAAATGCATCAATATCCTTTTAATCCTTGGGGGCAATTATAAAAGACACTGCACGAAAACAAGCTTTTCACTAATTAATATTGCCACATTTGTTGGCCAATTGACTCGTCTTAGCTGCTTTTATACATATTTGCATGAGTTCATTAATTCAATTTGTATGTCCGCATAAAAGCTTTTGATAATAAATAATTATTAGTATATTAAAATCAAATTATCTAAATTTATATTTTCGTATTCGTTTCTCATAAAAAAACTTCATTTTATCCATTCAACTTGTTTAATATTATTTTAATATTAAATTGACATGCTGAATTAAATTTTTTATCAAGCAGTCTTTCGCATACAAATTGTTTTTATTTTGCAAAATTTTATTTAGAGCAGTATCAAAATAAATTGCTCCTTTGAACTATGTTCTGCTATTTTTTGGCTTCCCATTGAGAATCTTATGCTCTCTGCTGATAAATACTTAATTGCAATGAGTGTGTGTGTTGAGTGTGTTTGTGTGTTTATGGTTGCACTGAAAAGTATGCTAAGCCCAGGGGCAAGAAAATAACGGTAGCAAAAAGCAACATCAACTGTCACACAAAAAGCATTTGTTTAATTATTTAAATTCAATTTCATGCCATATCAAATTAGTGCCACTCATTTCCACTCCAAGCACGTGAAACATGAAAGGCGACCGCAGATGCGGTGTGAGTTTCTGCTCATTAGTGTGTGAGTGTGTATGTGTGTTTGTGTGTGAGTGTGTGAGTGTGCATGTGTGTTTGTGTCTGCGTGTGTGTATAAAAAGCTAAAGACCAACAGTTTTTAACTCATTTTCATTACGTGTTCAACTCGTTGCTGCCAACATTTCATTTTTCTTCTTTTTTTTTTTTGGGCACACATAATACCGCAAACACATATGCTTATTATTATAATAATTATTTCGAGTATGAATATTATTAATATTATTATACATTCGCTCGCTAAATTCTTGGCTCGTCAAATGCGTGACTGAATGTGCACAAGTGTGTGTTGGTGTGCATTCGGGCGTGTAATAGACGTGTGTATGCTTTGCATGTGTGCATGCCTGACTTCAATTGCATTACACACACACAGAGAGAGTTTCACACACAACTGAAACTCACGTAGACGTTGCATAATTGAATTAGCCAAACAACGCTGCCGACGGCATCAAACATAATGCCTCAAACAATGGCCAATAATGTGCCATACGAATGGAAGGAAAGGAGTCTGGGCACAACGGTAGCTGTGGCAGGTAATTGTGCGGCAATAGCAGGCAGTCCCAGCAAGTAGGGGAAACGAATAACACACAGAAGCACAGTTATAAGCAGTTGGCTGCATTCAATGCGACCCTCTGCCACGTGAATCCTTAAGGGAATGCGAGCAAACAGAGAGCAATTGGCAGGAGCTAAATGCCACAACACACACTTCTGCACCCACCCACAATGCTTTAAGTTTATATAACACTTTAATACACTTATAGGTCTAATGAAGATGACTTTTTATATTATTATGAACTTGTGCAGAAGTATGTGTGAGAGAAAACTGTCGAGTTAGTTGTCTGTTTTGTATTCGATAAAAATTGAAATTGAATTGAAAGCCTCGATTATCACATTTTGACATAAAGTAGATGATGTAAGAAAAGTAAGTTTTCTACGTTGCTGATATCAATTTTCATATACATTTTCTAATATCTTTTCATTATGTATAGCATTTTTAGGTTTCACTATCGTTTCTCTTATAAATTGGGAAGATAAACATTATTCCCATTTTTAGCGAATTTATCTGCACATTAAATCACATTTATTTTTTCAATAATTTCATTAAATCTTTAGGTGTGCTATAAATGAATAAACATATATTTTTGATTACGTAATATCCTATTTAACAAACTATTTTTGCCTTACAGTATTTAACTGTCGCATATTTATTGACACACACACACTCAAAATATGCCATTAAATACAGAAGTTTAGTTTTACGATGATGTGAAACGTAATATAATATAATTAATATCTAGCTACCCCTCGGCGAAATTAATTGCCAGTGAGTTTTTAATTATCTGAAACTAAAATGGCTCCCCAAAAACGAAACATGACTAATTAAAGTAATTTTCCATATAGCCCCCGCAGATTCATTTGCCACGCGCTTGTTTTGTATTAATTGCTCATAAATAAATTTTCCAAGCACTCGAAAAAAACAACAACAACAACTAATTGCTTTATTTGCGTACGAGTATTTTATATATTGCAAAGAATTTTTAAACATGCCGCATGGCAACAACAACTGCAACAGCAATGGAAATCTGTTTGGCGCCTAGCTAAACGAAAGCAAAAAAAAAAACAAAAAACAGAAAACACCAAAAGCATTCGCAACTTTTCCAGCTGCCTTAAATCAGTTTAACCGGTTTTTTACTCAATTTGTTCCCTTTTTTCATAATTCTGTGCTTTATTTTTCTGCTGATGTCATGTTGAACATTCCAGTTTTACTATTATTGCTGTGTGTGGGTTGTTGTTGTGTTTTATTGCTGGCCAAAGAAGAGAACTGTGCTGTCATCTATCGATTTTATAGCGACCATACCTTGCCCCCGAACACCCTACCCCTATCCCTGCACCATGGACGAGTCACTTTATCGAGCCAAGCGATATCTATATAATGGAGGCCTCTGTTTGATTTGTGCGCATTAAACTGTAATCTGGTCAAGGTTCTTTATCGCATTGCGATTATTATTGTGTGGAGAATCTTGTTTTGTTTATCATCATCATCATCATCATCTCATGAGATTGGCGCCCTTCTCTTTTTCCGCAATTGTGTTGCAAAAATAAATACGCAAAAAAAAAGAAGAAAAATAAATGAAAAATATTTTGATTGAATTTTTAAGTTTATGACTCAGTTTTGAAATGCAAACATCAAAAGATGTAAATTGGTCTGTTCAAAAGATTTTTAATTGTTGTGGATTGTAATTAATGCCATGAATTTGTTGCAAAATAAAGCATTCCAAATTTTTAAGAATTTTAATTGTGATTCACGAATAAATATTTCGCTTGTTTTTACCTACATTTGTTCATAAAATGAACCCTCCACTGAATGGAAAATTTAATACAAATACAAAAAATGTATTTATTTCAGTTGTTATTTTGGTAACTGAAAAAAATCTGTACCCCTTCGAAAGAAACATAATTTAAATATTTGATTTCATTTTTTGGTTTTGCTCTCGATTTTTGTGATCTGCTCCAAAGTTTTGTACGGAATCGATCCAAAATACATATGCACATTTATTCACATTTAAAAAAATAAATTCAATACATTTACAAGAATATAATAATATTTGTATATATGTATATTAATATAAGTGTTGTGTGTGTGTGTGTGTGTGTTGTATTTGCGCTTGGGGTATACGCAATTGAATTGTTAGACAAATATATTCATTTTCGAATGCATAAATGCTAAAATATAGGAGTATATATATTTATTTATGTTGGTGTGTGTGTATGTGTGTGTGTGTGTGTTTTCTTTGGTTGTGTGTGTGAATTTATTTCGTATAAATCAACAATAGTTGCTTTTCGAGTTAGGTTATATTTGTTGTTTTTTGATGTTGCGTTTCGCTTTAGTCTAAATAAATAAATATTTTCTGCACATTTGGTAACATGAATAAAAAATACAATTTCCAACAACACTTCTCCGAGAGACCTCTACAATTCTATGCGACATAACATTCATAAATATATATATATATGTATTCTGTAGTATAGTTATATATCAACAATATTGTATAAGGTAGCATGTTTTAAGAGTAAAAGTAACACATATCGTTAACATAATCATATTTAAACGTAAATCGTAAGTTTAATAGTTCAATTTCATATATATGAATATTTAAATATATATATATTATATATAGTAATAAGTATATACTATACATAGTAACAACAACAACAATTAGGGCATTTAGACATGGCACATACAGTTCAGATACAGATCATAGACAATATATGGCTTTTGTATTTGATTGCGATGCAATCTCTTTGTGATCCCATTAGGAACATTTAAGGGATGCATAAAAAATACCATTGAGACAAATACCATTTCGTGACATTTTGGAAATCACATTTCCAAATAAAAACAACAAAAAATACTCCGTATTATTGCTTTAAGGCTCTGTGCCAAGCCGAGTCTAGCCCCTTTTCCTATAGCTCTATAGAATTGAGATACGTACATTCAAGAGAGAATAGTAGTATCAGGCATAAAATGTGGACCACTTGGACATAAAGTTATGTTAACCATAAAACAGTTGTTTTCACTTCTTTTCTTTGAGCGAGTGTAAAAACCCACCAAAATTGGGTTTCAATACAAAAAAATGTGTGTGTGCGTTGAACGGACTCATTCCTTCTTGTTGAGAAAGTGGAGGACGTAGTGGAGCACCAGATCGTAGCAATACTTGTACTCGGTCATGTTCTCGACGAGCTGTGGACGGTGTCGCCGCACGGTCTTCACGGCCTGGAAGACATCCACTTCGCCGTGCTGTATGACCTGCTCGATGCACGCATTTGCCGCACAATAAACGCCGGCACGGCTGCGACCATCGGGCGAGACAACACAGACGGGTCCGTAGTCGACCTTATTGCGCCAGATCTCGACCATATTCATTAGATACACCAGCGAATTGGTTGAGCTCGGCACCTTGTGGCCCATCGGCCAACAGGTTAGCTGGAACAACTGGACGGTTCGCGTCGGTGCCTTGACACCCGCCATCATTTCCGTTAGCGAAACGATCTTCTTGTTGATCTTGAATTCCCACTGCTTAATGTTCGTATAGCTCTTCGACATGACGTAGTGCACCGAGAAGACGGGTCCATATTTCTCCATTTTCGATTTATTTGGCCAGAAGGAGGGATACTGTTGCGATAGCGATGGCGGCTGACAGAGCACCACCACAGCGGAGCACTCTTGATCGTAGACCAGAGACCAGAACTCGCCCAGGGTATGCTTCATGGGCCATTCGGTGTTGATGTATTCCCGCGGCTTTGTGTAGCCATCCACAAACACCGAGTTGATGTAGTCTGTGAAGGCGTTGCCCTGAAAACTGGTAAGATACGGACGGAAATTGTCGGGAGGCACACATAGCACATCGCGATTCTTCTCACGATTGTCCGCCCGATGACCGCCAGCGCAGTCACCGATGGTGAATCGAGGCGTTTGCTTGCAGATCTGATCGTATTCCATCTGATACTCGTTCAGCTTGGTGCCCGAATTTCGTCGTGCTTTGGCCTTGAGGCGATCCGACAGCTCAGAGACTGGGAACCAGGTCTTGCCGCATATAATATGCTCCTCAAGCGTGTCGTAGATGAACTTGTACTGATCCACATTCTCGACGAGACCTTTGCGCGACTGCCGCAGCTTCTTCAGGTAGCCAAAAACATTGAAACACTCTTCCTCCTCTGCCAGCTCCAGATTGGCATCGATGGACATGTAGACACCGGAACGTCCGCCGCCGTCACTGCAGTGCACCAGAATGGGACCACGCATATCGACATCATCTTCTTCCTTGATGATATTGCCGACAACGAGTCGCACCCGGCGTCTGAATTCCAGCAGGGCATTAGAGAAGGGGCAGGAATGGGAATACCATTCCGTATAGTGAAACTGGAGGATCATTCGCTCATCAGTCACCTCGCCCTGCTCGCTCTTCTTGTACAGTCGAAATGTGCGTATGTGGAAGTTGGCCAACTGCTCCTCCCGCACAATGTTGATGTGGATATCGCCATACGTCTCATGCACCTCCATATTCGGGGGCCAGTACTGCACGCACATCACCTTGGCAAAGTCAAAGGTCTTAGTAAGCATCACAATGGCGCTAATGTTCTCCTGCCACACCATGCGCCAATACGCATTCACAGTCTCCTCGACTGGCCCCTGAGTAACAATGTAGGCATTCGGCTTGAGCAGACTGTCCACATAACTAGCATTCACATAGTCGGAGTCGGGCACACCGGGTAGCTTCTGCAGGACAACACGATTGTAGTCATATGGAATGCACTTGGGATTCTGGTTCTTCTCCGCGTTGTTCTTCTTCAAAGCATGCCGACAAGTGTTCGTCTCCACCTTGGCGGCAGTCTGAAATTCCAATTTATACAAAACGGGAAACTTGCGACGCAGATCGCACAACTTGAGAAAATGCCGCACATCGATGGGGCCATTGGGTATGGTCTTCGATAGCGAGTTGTTCTCGTCGCGCGCCTCCAACTTGATGCGGTCGAAGGACAACAGGCCGCTGTTGAGCATGCTCAGCTTAATGGTATTGGGTATGGAGACAATGGCGCGACTCTTGCGCTGCTGCCTTTCGACGTCATCGTACCGTGCGGATGACCTCGACCTGTGCTTGCCTTGCTTTGTGTTGTTTCCACCACTTGCGTGGCCATTTGTTGTTGCTGCTGCTGTCATTGCGCCGTTATCCGCAGTCGACGTAGCTGCTGCTGCTGCTTCTGCCGCTAGTTGTTGTTTCTGCTCTGTTGTCATCATCAATCAGTATACAGTATGTGCGAGTGTGTTTGTGTGTGTGAGAGTGTGCGTCGTTGCGTATACGTAGGAGGAGGAGGAAGTAACCGATTAGTATTTCTTCATTTGGCTCATTCTTTTCGGTTTCGGTGTTAGTAGCTTATTATTTTGCATTGCATATGGTTTCGCTTTTTCGCTTTAGCTTTTGGTTAGTAACTGTGAATTTTATATGTATTTTGTTTTTTCACCTTTTTTTTAAAATGCGCGTCGCGCTAAACGGAATTTGTTATAAATAAATATAATGCACACGTATATTGTTGGCTAATTTTCTTCTCGTGCTGTGGATGAATACTTTCTATTTTCCTTATTTCTTGATATATTTTTTGTGTATTGTTGTATTGTATTTTTCTCTCTGCTCTTCGCTTCACTTCACTACACGACCACTGTTGTCTGGCGTGTGTGTTTAGTTCGTCTCTATCGTTTGCAGCTCTACCTGCTGCTGCTGCTGCTGCTGCCTCGTTGGGGCGAATTTCGTGAACGACTGGCCGAACACTGTGCGATGTTTTGCGCTTTCACCTCAACACAGGCAGCCTGACAGGCGAAAAGAGAGATATTTGGCGAGAGGGAGAGCGTTAAAGAGCAGCAGCGCCTGCTGGCTGGCAACATATTCACCATGGAACATGTGACTGACGCTACTTGGGTGCGTGACGGGTATTTTTAGCTATGCGGGTGGAACGGAATGTTAAGTGGAAACATTGGTATAAAACACTACATCTAAATAGTTTATAAATCCAATAATAATAATATAATATTTCTTCAAATACAAGAATTCCAAATCACAAATATGTATTTGGTATTATTATAAATAGTCTAAAACTAAATTTACCATAAATATTAATCATTTATATTTATATATTTTCCTTAATAACTTTTTAATTGTTATTATATTTACTGTCATAATATTGTAAAAAACTGTCATTGTAATTATTCTCAACAAATAATTCCTGTTTGGCATAATATACGTTACATTGCATAAAATAAATTTCTTACAAATTTCATTTGACTTTCTATGTGATTAGCCATCACACTGTGCAATTCACCTTATAGTATGAATGAAAATTTCGATTTTCCCATTGCACGCTTATTTCGTCGCAGCGAAAAGCTTCCAGTTACCACACAAGCGATTTCGCCCCAAAATTCTGCTGAAACAACTGCTCTCTCCCAAAATACACTCTCTCTCAGTAAATTTGTTTTTGGCGCTCTTGACGCTTGCGCCTTATGCCATTTTCGCTTTTCATCACGTATTTTGTTTTCGCCCATTGTTTTGCGATGTGTAATTGAAAATTCCGTTATTTAAATGAGGAAGTGACGTTGATTTGTTTGATTTTTTGTTTATGTTTTGATTGCCATAAAGCATTTTAATTTCCATATTTAATTGGCTGAGCAGAGCCAAAAATTATTAATTATATGCATAGCTTTTCGTATATTTTTAATAACTGCAGTAAATTTAAATTTCCTGTTTTGGTCAGCTGTCTTTGCTTCGCGATTCAATTTCATTGTTGATTCTATTCTAGTTGTCATTTTTGTTGTGGTTTTTGTTGTTGTGCATTTTTCTCAGTTTCACGTTCACACACATTTGATTTCCGTATGCACCTCATCGAAATAGCATTTGGCAAGAGCCCATAGCCAAAGAGGAAGCGCAGCGCAGCGCGTCCCCTCGACACATGCCATGAAGAACAAACAAAAATTAATGCCCGATCGTAATTATGTTATTTGATGATGATCATCATTAACACAGAATCGTGTGGCCGATGCTGATGCTGATGAAGTGGTTGGCGTTTTCGAGGTAATTCCGAATTTCGAAATAATTACACAAACGTATGTCAAATAATTCTAGAATGTAAACAAATCGTACACAAATTGTATACACAATGGGCCTCGGCAATCAAATCTTGACTCGATAAGTATATAGCCTTGATGATATATATTTGTATGTGCTTATGCATTAACGCAATTTGATGCCCTCTATAGATATATACATTTAAAAATAATTGAATGGCACAGAATTTTGAATTCTGAATTATATATTTTATGAATGGCATATTCAAAATTATACTTTTGGGATATTGAGTTTTCAAAATGTAAAAAAGATCTCGTTGTTATTATTATTAATGTATCAAGCATTATAGATTAATTAATTATGTGAATAATTGGATTATTTATCGATCACACTGCGCAGTTGGGGTATATATAGGGATTGCTTCTACGGAATATAAATATTCCCAAGTTCAAATAAAATAATATATGCTTTGCTCAAGTGAAGCTCTTCTGGATTGGCTATAATGTGCTACGTGTCGATGTGGCACGTAATATTCCAGCCTTAGTGTTGGCATCCAAAGCACAGGCTCGTTATACGTGCAAGTAATTTGGTAGCAAAGATGTTGCATTGACAAGTTCAGTGGAGTGTGGCATTTGTTTCCCAAAGATTTTTGGATGAATATGGCCTGTAATTACTGTAATTACAGTTACGTAAAATTAGATTTAAACCAACTTTAGCCAAAATTATTCTTATTAAAGTGACTGTAATTTAAAAGAAGGCGGAATAATCGTGCAAATCTTAGGCGAAATTATAGTAAATTGTAATAGATTTCATCAGCATTATCAAGGATATACTTACATACACATCTATTAATTCTAACTGGTGATTTTGAATTCCCAAGCAGAGTGCAGAAATGGTCTCAAAATATTGGACACATTGTGGCTGGCGAGCCGTAGTCAATTAAAGATAGTTGCCTACCTTTTGGCCAACGATAATCACTCGTAAAGCTGCGTGGCTCTTGTAAATTGCTGTAGTCACCTAATTTGAGAGCTGTTGACCCATTAGGCACACAAAAGCGTGGCGCCCCTTCCCTCACTCCCCTCTAAATGACGCCGGTACGCAGCTCAAGCACTTAATATGCCACCCTCCTCCGTCAAGTGACCCCAAACAGACGACTAAACTCGACTCACCCACACACACACACACACAGACAGGGGAGGGGAGTGAGGAAATACGCATACACATTTATGATTAAGCCAACAAAGCGTTGAGTGCGGCTGCCCGCAGCTAGCAGGACTGAGGACGACGCATCTTTAGCACCACAAAATCCGCATTTAAGCCGCATGAGACAGCTCCAAAACCAAACCAAACAAAACCAAACCAAGCGGATCAGCACTAAATTGAACTGCAGCTCTTGGGGCAGGCCAACTAATTAGCATTAAATCAGGTAAAAAAGAGAGAAATGTAAACTTGCCACTTACCTTGCCAAATATGGTGAGTCCGCCGTGCTTCATATTAAAGGTTGGCGCGTCGGCATAGCTTGAATCGGCCCAGGGTGTGTGGCACGTGGATGTTAAGGTCATATACCGAACACCAATCGCGTACAGAGTGCGCAGCACTGCCAAGGAGCCACCCAGCGAGTGGCCGCCCTCGACTCCGGTTAGCGAGCAGAGTTGCTGGTTTTTGTGCGCATCGATGATGTCTGCAATGGTTGCCAAATGACACACAGAGAATAATTTTAAGAAGTTGAAGTTAAAGTTTATGTTGCAGCTGGTTTGCGCATCACAATTGCGGACTTCAGCTTGCCACTCGCCACAAGGACAACAAGCATAAGTTAGAAATATAATAGTTTTTACACTTGGCAAAATTTAGTATTTTTTTACATTTCTTAGAATATTAGTTTCTGAATTTTTTGCTTATTTTATAATTATATTTTTTCTGTTACTATATTTTAAGTTTATTTAATTTTTTTTTTAAAGATTATTTTTATGTGAGTGATTTTGAAGTGAATTTCTCTAAGTGCATGTATGTCTGTCAATTGCTTAGCTGCCCCGTTGAGCACTCTGTTCATTGTGGTCTTAGTCTGTCTCTCCGTCCCTCCGTCGGTCCGTCGGTCCGTCCGCCTGTCTGCCTCTTTGTTGGTCTGTCAGTTTAGGCCAACTTGGCATTTCTATGCTATTCTATGCAATATTTACGCTTGTCTTGGCCAGCAGCTTTGATCTCTATTTCGTTTTGTTGCCAAACTCTTGTCAAAATACTTGCTTATTGTTTATTGTTTACTGTTATTTATTTATTTTTCCTTGTATTGTTATTATTTTTGCTTGTTTTGGGTTATTGTTCTTAGCCAGCGACTTGAGCAATCTTTGCATAAAGTTCTTGAAGAAGTTTAGCCTTTGTTTTCTATATGTGTATAAAAACAATAAACTATCAAAACTTATTCTTGGAGTGGCATGTGCAACTTCGTCTGACTGACCAATGTTTCCAATTTCATGCTTCTTCAACTCAAAACTGAGTATAAATCATAAAATAAAAACTTAATAGCAGAAAAAGTTGAAGAAAAGCAAAAGAAATACAAATTTAAATAGATTTAAAGGAACATTAAATAATTTTTCCAACAGATATTTTGAATGCTCATTTAAAGTGAAGTTGAATAGTGTCAAATTTCCTTATGCGTTTAATTTCATTATGAAATATTTTTTTATTTATTAATAAAAGCTGACAACAAATTGTTTATTTAAAACAAAGTTAGATCAATAATTCGTTCTTGGAATGAACTTTTAGTTTTGGCATTCAGCGTCGATTATATTTATTGGAACTACCTCATCAATTGTCGTGTGAGTAATAGATGCTTCCTTTGGGGGAATTCATGGCACAAATAGGAACACTTGGAAAACTATTCAATAATTTGTCGCTGCATTCAAATCAAGCATTGTAATAACATATCAAATGCCACCCACAGGGAATGCGACTCAATAAACTGCCACAAAGGAAGCTGAGAGCTGGGAAAAGGGAAAAGGGAGGGGAGGCCACAAGTTACAGGATGCGAACAGGGTCCTTGCTGGCAGGTTTTCAGGCAATAAGTAAATAAGCTGCGTAAAATCAAAGGGCGCACTTGTTGGAGCAGCTGTCCCTGAAAAAGGACTTGTTGTTGTTGTTGTTGTTGCTGCTGCCATTGTAGTTGCTGGTTTTATTGTTGTTGTTATTGGCATCGCTTCTGGCTGCTTGCATTGTTATGGGAAAGTCAGGAAAGCAAATACCTGCCACAAAACCTGCTCGATGTCGTCGTTGCCGTAAAACCCTAAAATATGGAGCAAATAAACAAATATTCTGGCAGGACCTTTAGTGTTCAGGATCTTTTGCTGCTGTTGCTGTTGTGGCACTCAGAGAAGTGCCAGCAAAGGCACTAAAATGCGCCACGTGAGCTGAAGTTCAATTTTTCGCTTGTGCAACAACCAAGCGGGGCAGCAAGGAGAGTGGAGCAACAAAAGAAGGCATTGGAGTTGCTGCTAGTCCGGCATCGTAATTGTCTGTGACTCGGTTCGACCATGGCCTCAACGTAATGTATAATATATGGGCCATGTATCGGATGCGATTTAAGGCAATAGAATTCCCGAACACATTTCAAAATGAAAATCCCCAACCAAATGCCACTTGATGCAATAAACCAATAGCAAGAATAGCAACTGTGCCAAAGTCCAATCAACCAACTCAAACACACTCTACAAACTTTGTTGCACGTATCATAAGTGAATAAGTAGAAAAACTTCAGATTGTTAAATTTTATTCTATTCCTAGCCGAATATAAGTCCTAAAAAACTTACTTTTACATATAAAAACTAAAGGCTTAACTGAAAAAAAATAATTAACAAATGATAAAGTGGGACAGAAGAAATAATAATAATATTCTAAATTCGTATTTTTTTATTACAAATAATAATAAAACGAACATAAAATATATTATTTATTAGATAAATATATTCAAGGATCCCAAAAGTCCGCATACCCAATTTATTGAAAAGTAAAAAGTAAAATGACAATCAATATTTTTCATATGTTTCTTTTGATATTTTGGCAAGCAGACTAAAAGATTTCACAAGGACCCAGAATGGGCATTAAAGTGTCAAAGGATTCTAAGCTGAAAGCAATTTCTGTGCACAGAACGACGCTCTCTCTCCTTCTCCCTCTCTCTTTTTCAGTGGAGCTCAGTGTAAATGGAAGTTTCCACATTTCGAAGGTGGAAATTGAAAATTGCAAATGAAAAGCATTCGCACTTCGACAACTGTAAATGTAAAGTAGCTAAATGTTGGCAACTGACACAACTCCCAAAAAAATGTGTAGAAATCTTTTTCCATTTATTGTGTTTATGCAACGCGAATGTGGCACTCATTTCTATCTGTGTCCGTTTGCAGCTCCGCAGGAGCAGGCAGGAATCTAAGGAAATGCTATTGCAGACAGGAATACAAAGGACACACATGGATTGAGATTGTTGACTCACAGACTTACTGAGTGACTGACTGATTGACTGATTGACTGACTGACGTGGCTTGTCAGTCGTCGAGTTGTGTTTCGGTTCGTTAGCTGTGCATTTTTTCAATCACTTTGGCAGCTCAACATCTGGCTGCGTGGAAGTGGGCGTGGCCGGGCGTGACCGAGCGCTGCCCCGCCCCCTGCTCGCTCAATGGTCACTTTTATTTACACGACATGTGAGCGCACTACAATTTTAAACTGACTGAATTTATTTCGAGTACTTTCAAATAAAATGTGAGGTTTTATTTTATGCAACAGCAGCTGCAACCATTTACGTGCCCCGTCAGGAGCTGCCAGAGGGGTCATATTTTTGGCCAAGTGTGATAGGTGGAGTTTAAATATGTGCTTGATCCTCTGATTTGAATATGTTCACGTTGCCTGAGATTGATAAAACTGTGCAAATATTGGAATCGTGCAGCTTGATTCGGTTTAAGTCTATATTTGCTGAAAGTTTGTTCAACGATGGCTTTGAGTACGCATCGCATTTAATTGCCATATATTTATTAACTTTCTGATTTTATGAAATGTAAAAGACCTAAAATTGAGTAGCTCTGCAAATTTACTCACTAATCAAAGTTTGGATAACTGGCAAAGAGATTTACTTAGTATATTGAGTAGAGTTTGTGTTAGCTGCATTTTCTCTTTGCCAAAGCTCAGATAACTTGGCAATTTGACTGTGAATTTGAGTGGAGCAATTAAATAAGAAAAAATCATGGATGGAATCTGCCGAGACTTGACTGCATTTTTGGCAAAACCCATGCTGATCTCTCTTCAATTCTGAATTTCTTTCCTCTTTTGACTGCTTAGTTGTGCAAATGGCTCGCATTTTTGTTGCAACAACAGCAGAAGCAAGACTGAAGTTGTAGCCACTGGCAACAGTTATTCCTGTGCAGGAATACAAAAAAATATATTCGGTTCATATCTGAATTTAGCAGTTTGCTGCAAGCATTTTTCGGTGCACGCTTTTCCGCTCGTAAATTTGTGGCACGCTGCACTGTTTTCCTGCGCTTGATTTTATGGCCATATGATTTATTCACATTTCCATTAACGGCTGTGTAAATGTTGCGACGCGAAATACCGGAAGCGATTTCTTGTTTGTTTCGCCGCCGGCTTTTCTATTGGAGCAGCAACAGCAGCAGCAACGAAAATAAAAAACAATAACAAGACACACTAAAAGATTGCCAGACATATGGCAACAAATCAAAATGCAAAGCGGAAAACTGAAAACAGGAAAAAAAATACATAAACAGAAGTGAAAATAATAAAATACTCAAAATGCTGGCCGGGAAAGCTCGAACATAAGTCAAAACTTGCAGTTCCACTTGCAGTTCTCCAGACTCTTACAACATCAGTTGCGACCCCTTGTGGCAGGCTCCTTCCCACTCCGTCTCACCCCGCAGCAGCAGCTGCTGCTACCCGCTGTTAACTAGGTGAGTGCGGAATATCAAAGGAAATGGCGCAAAAATATGGCACGCGGTAAGCAGCCAACTCAAGTGTACGTCTGAGAGCACAGCTGTAAATGTAACAACTGTTAGCGACTCTCTCTCTCTCTCTCTCTCTCTTTCTCACTTCCTGTCTCTGTTTGAATACCCTTGCAGAGGGAATCATCAGTTTGTGATGCATCTTTTAGTTTGCTTGATTATTATAAAATATTCATTTTCATCCACCACTAAACAGCAATTGTTTTCCAGAGGAAATTTTAGTCTTATCTAAAATTAAATTTGGCAAAATATTTGAGACTCCTTTTATATTGGCCATAATTTTGTATTTTACATTAGATTCTTTCCATTAAAAAAAACTGACGCATTTTTGCCAAATGCCTGCAAGCGTATTTTATCTTCGGCAATAGACAAAACTTAGTTTGGTGTTTTCTTCAATGTTTTCTTTTTGTATATTATTTTCACTTTTATTCGCTGCTTTGGTTTTCATTTGGATGGAAGCCAAGATACTTCTGAACAAGTCGCGAGAACTTTGCCAGCACTGCAAGCAATTCAATGCGTGGGATGCGAAAATGTTTTGAATTCCAGCAGATTCACAGAAACTAAACTTTTGGGAATTTTCCGGCCTATGCGGCGTATGTGTGATGTTTTTCAACAAGCGTACTTACCCTGAGCCGAGGTGCAGGTTGTTAACTGTGGCGAATATCGATCGGTTAATCTTTTGATCACATCAATTTGCTCCAGTGTCAGCTGCACAGCATCCCGATGTTGCGCCTCACAGGGCACATAGGCTGCCCAGAACTGAAAGAGGATGAGACAGAAATATATTATCAATAATTTATTTATTACTTTAATTTTAACTAGTGCAATACAAGTTAAGATGCTCTGCTCAGTTGCTCAATCAAAACATAATTTTAGCATATCTTGGCATATATTTTTACCTGATTTGTGCAGGTTTTTTAATCAAAATGCGTGCTATTTATAAAATTAAAAATTCCTAGTTTTCTAATTGATAATTTCTCATTTTAGAATTCTACTACAAACTGCAATTGTAGTTTATGGAACAGGTTAATTATTACGTAAATGGTTTCATTAAATTCCATTTATTATAATTTTAACAAACATTCACAGCATTATTATTATTTACCACCAATTTGGCGCTATAACTTACAGTTAACCATTTCAGTGTACCTGAATATTCTGGTAACAAGCTGAAATGTTGCATCCACACAGACACACAGCCTCAAATACATATAGAAAACACATTGCAGCAGTTATCTCGTTTATTGCCGCATTTCATTTATTTCCTTAAAATGGCAGGCATGCGATAGAAAGGGGGGGGGAGCAGAGGGGTTGTCGCAGAGCAGCATACAACGAACTAATGACATGTGGCAGCAACGGACAACAACAATGGCAACACAATTTCCAAATACCTTATGTAAACGCTTACTTCTACAATAGTAATGAATGTTGCCCCAACCCATAACTCTGGGTCTGCCCCGGCCTATGGTTGTGCCCCAACTGGGTGCCACAATTATACACACCTGCACCTTTGCACCTTGTTGCAATGGATGTACAATTAACCTAAATTGAGGCAATGCTCATGTTTTGACCACCTGATAAGCTGAGACTACGAATATGGCCCCGGAACTAAGCAAAAATAATCAGAGGTGCCAAAATGGGTAGCAGTCCGAACTGAACGGAAATGCTCGACTTGCAGATACTCTGCAGAATTGAGTTGCATTAAATTAAATTAAATATGTAATATAATTTTACACTATTTAAATTTTAGATAATTAATTAACAATACACTTTTAAATTCAATATTAAATTAAACATCAACCAGTCTTTTTGTGGAGAATTTAATATTTATTTATTAACAATTTTAGTGAAAATGCATTCAAATTGCTGACTTGCCTTTTTTATTGTACTCTAATGAATGTCCTGGCTAAATTATGTTCCTGGCATTTTCAATTATTCATGCAAACCACAGTTGTTTAGTTCTTGAAGAATATGCATTTAAATAAGCATATCCCTTGGGGAAAGAGTTATAACAACTAACTGAAAATCAACACTGGGAAATTTTTGGGGTCTCTGGCTAAAACATGTGGGAGTCGTTGGCCGGACAGGTGGATAAAGTTTGCTGCTGTGCAAAATGGAATTTACCTTTGCCATTATTGTTCCTGCTGCAAGGGACACTGTGTAAGCCGGGAGGCTTGGCTGGCATAGTGCAAATTTGCTGGTTGCACAATTAAAATTGCACAAATGTGAAGCACTGGGTTGACCCAGGTGCCCAAATCCAATTGTAAAACAGAGCGGGCTAACTCAACACCATCCTCACCATCTCCCCATCGTTACCAATCTCTCCCCCCCTCCCGCCACTGTCCATCTCTCTACCCCTGTCTTTGGTCAACTTCTGTTGAATTGTTTTTCGGCCACAGAACTTGTTTCGACTCGTTTATTGAAAAGTTGAACATTTGAAATGCGAACCTGGCAAACACGTAAATTTCTCTATGAACGACATCTCCTAAGTGTATGCACTTTATTATCATCATTACAATTATCATCAAAATCATCATCATCATCATTACTGTAATCATCATGTAACTCCTCCTGCCGATGCTTTAGGGAACTGCAAATGAACATTTTCTAGTGTTTTGCTCTTTGTTGTTGTTGTTCTGCTTTTAATTTAGTGCCCCTGGAACAATTTTTGGGTACTACGTGCTCCAGGGCTCTGTGAGTTTCTGGTTCCGGAATTTTGGCACTCGTCCAGCACAGCTCAGCCTCACGAATTTATATTAAAAATTATTTATTGCATTTTATGTTTTGTTCCTAGTTTTAGTCCCCTTTTTTCACAAACATTTTTGTTTTTTCATTTCGTTTTTACCCATTGTTTTTATTGTTTTTGTTGTTTTGAGTTGTGTGTGCCGAGCAAAAAGCCAAAACTTTTTAATTGTTCTTTCAGTAGGAGTTGTTGCTCTGTGCTTGGAACTGTTTTTTGCACTTTGCACGCTTTCCTTTCGATGGCAACACGTACATGTTTTTCCTTTTTCCCAACGATATAACGTGATCTAATGGTCCAAATGCGTTTTACTGCTCGCTTGAAGAACGTATTTTTTATACTACTTGAATAGTATTTTTACACCAGGTTAATAAGCGAACGTCTTGAAAATTATATTAGCTGGAAACTTACCTTAAGAGCACAAATTGATCAAAATAAGTGCATATATATATATATATATATATATATATATATATATCAGAAAAAAGAGTTAAGAATAAAATCGAGCAAAAAAGAAAACAGTAAAAAGAAAAGTAAAAAAAATGATTAAAAAAATGTCCATAAATATAAAAATAATTTATTAGCTAACTAGATTGCTTAAAATATCAAGAATAATTTATGTTCATTATATAAGCTGTACTTCAGCTTAAAAAACTTTTCTAGCTTTTTTTTTATAAGAATTTTATATTATAAATGAAATATAAAGTTGTTTATATTGTTTTATTGCTTTTCTCTTTAAGGCAGTAAATTTTTAAATCTCTTCAGATTTCCTTTTAAATCGGCTACTTTTTCACATTTTTTTTAATCTAATTGAGTCAGCATTTATCGATTGCCAGCCACACTGCAACAATTTGTAAAACCTTATAAAGCACTTCAATTTGAATGTAAGTAAATGTTTTGCTTTTTCTTTTTTTACAGCTTTGAAAGGGGCACTTGAGAAAGAAGAAATGCCGTCGTTTGCACTTGGGGCAGGCAACACGGGGAAAATTGTGTGGGACAGTTAAACTCTTTTATTTTTCTGCTAAGGTCCTTACAATTTAATAGTCCTTGTCAACGTTATTATGACGCGTACTTTACATTTATATCGCGTGCCTTGTGTTTTGTTGTTTAATTTTTATCAGTTTTTGTTGCACGCAAATCGGCTTAAAGCATTTGTGTGTGCATATTAAAAGAGTGGCAAGAGGCGTGAGGCATGAGGCGTGAGGCGTGAGGTGTGGTGTGTGGTTTTCGCGTGAAGCTTTCGTCGCTCTATTGAAACCGCAGGTAGGCAACAGGTTACGTGGCGTATGTGCAATGTTTCGTTGCTTTGAGTTGGGTGTGTTTGTGTGTGTGTCTTTGCCTATGTGCCAGGTGTGTGCACTCAGAGAAAAACGCAGGGCTAAATGCATGTAAAAGTCACACTGCAATTTCCAGTTGGGTTTTAATCATTTTGAGGAAAAAAGTATAATTTTTTTTTTTTTTTTTTTCTCAGTACAATATGTTTGAATAAAAAACAAGCTTTTTTTTTATAAATTTTAACAGTTGATAATTTTTTAGAAATGACTCGATTTGCACTATTTTTTTTTTTAAGTGTGTTTGAGTGTTTTATGTTTGCTTTTGTCCTATGCTGCCGTCAGCTGGCAGCAATTTGGTAGAAGCTCTTGCAAAATATTTCGCTTATGCAGCCGGAGTTGATTGGAATCACCTGTTGCCCAGTTGTGCCACCCACACATTAAGGGGGTGGTGTTTGGCGCGTGGGTGTTTTCTATATTTGCTTTCAGACAATGCTTAAAGTATGCTTAAGCATGGCACTTTGCTATTAGCAGCAGCAGCAGGAGCAGCAGCATCGGAGAGATGTCACCACCTGCACCTGGTTACACGAAAGTGTCGGCAACGTCTCAATGGCGACGCTCTCCCGGAAAGTGCTTGTGGCTCCCTATCAGAGCATCAGCATCCGCAGGAGCGCCATCATTGTCATCATCATCAGCAGCAGCAGCAGCAGCAGCAGCAGCAGCAGCAGCAGCAGCAGCAGCATTGTTGGTCTCCCAGCATATTAATATTTAAAGTTGTTTGCCGCTGGCAGCAACAGGACAGCAAACAAGGACGAAGATCCCCAAGGACAGCATTTTGGCTTCAAGTTAATTGTGAATGCTTTGGGAAACGCTGTTGTTGTTGTTGTTGTTGCTCTGTGCGCGTGATTTGTTGTGAATGGGTTGTGTATGCGTGTGTGTGTGTGTGTGTGTGTCTACTTGGTTGTGCATTGCGGTTGTGGCAAGCTGCGTCATTGGCATTTATTAAACGCTTCTACACATAAAAGCAGCTGTGTGTTTTTTTGTGGTCGAAATAATGGCCAACATGGATAAGTTTATCACAAATACAAATTGTATTTGCAATGGCCTTCAAATAAATACTCGATTACATTTTAACATACTCGATAAATGGATATTTATTTATATCTATATATATTAATTCTAACTTGCTTCTATATTAAATTCTGATGGAAACATTTTGGTTTGATTTATGTATGAAATTTATAGCTTTGAGCAGTGAGGCAAGGAAACTAGCGAAGCACTTTACAAATATCGAATTATGTAAATGAAATTCGATTTCAATTGAAAGCAATTTTCTTCAAGGAAGTCTCAAATTATTTGATGCCAAATTGAGAAGCATTTAAATGCACTTCTTGCCAAATAATCCTCTGTTTCCACATCTGTCATAAGGATTTGTGTGTGAAATAATTTAAGGCTGAGCCCAGTGCTTAAACACACATAAAGAAAATTGTGGCTTAAACTAAAGCAAATCGTCTACAGATTAAACCACAAAAACCTGGAGAGCATCAGCAATGCAAAAAAAGTGCTTTTGACCACAAAGCCCGGCTGCATCCGCTTTGTGTTGTGTCCGAAAACCAACATTAAATACTTTTTAAAAGTAAATACAAATTTTAGGCCAACGGCCAACAGCCAACAAGATAAGCGCTGTCCAATTGCCCCAGCTTTGCCGGTTGCCAACCAGGCAGCCTACACTCAACAAAAAAACAACATATTTTACTGAGATCATTTTTGTTTTAAGAGAATTTGAGAAAATAATACGGCAAATATTTTATTTGACTTTCAGATGAATTTAGCTAGTTATTTGAAATGCCTGTTTTTTGGAAGCAATGCAAACTGCAACTAAGATTCTCGACTTTGGAAAGAGAAGTTCATAAGTCATTTCTTAGAGTGTAACAACTTAGCAGCCAACCACCAACGGGGACCAACGACCACTTTTCAAATCCCTTCGCTACATAAATGCTGAATGCGGCAACGTTCCCTGCTCGTGTTGTTCTGCCACAGATTGCAGCATGGAATGGCGGCGGCAGAGGCGGCACAGCTCGTTGCGGGCACTTCCGGTTGCGTCTGGACGGGCAGGGATCAGCAGCAGGAGCAGTCTGGAATTGGAGTGCCAGCCATCCTGGCAGCGTTCACAATGTGTGCGCTTTCTATTAGGCTGCAGAGCCAAAACGAGGAGCAGCAGCAACCAGAATGCAGTCAGCCATGCTGGCGGACAACCGAAACATGACGTTTCCGTGTCCGTGTCCGTGTCAGTCTCCGTGTCCGTGTCTTGGTAACGATGGTGCCGCTGACTGTGGCACTGGTTACGGCAGCTGCTGCGTCAACTTTCGTCTGTTTGTTTTTTTTTCATTTCTTCATTTTTTTTTTCATTTTATCAACGTTGTTGTTATTATTGCCGCTACCTGTGCAACTATGTTTTGTTGCAGCAAAATTGTTTTTTTTTTTCCTGCCAACTCCTCTCCTTAGGCGTGACTTCAACTGCTGCAACTGATTCTGATTCTTGCTTAGCAACAGCTGCTGCCACTTGATGCCTCCTTGACTTTAACTGCTCCCTGTTCGCTTTTAAATGGCTTATGGCCTAAACGTGATTTTCGGCATGTCGACAGACAGCAATTGTTGAAACATGTTGTCATCCAGTTAGTTTGTTGCCAGTTGTTAACTCAGTGTTTTTGTTTTGCCTGCCACTGTTTCCGTTGTAATTGAGTTTAGTTTACCGACGCGAATTGAGTGCGAAATGTTGCAGCCAGTTAAGCGTTTTACAACTTTTGAGTACTTTGCATTTTACACGTATTTAACGCAAATAATTGAAAATTTGAGTACCATGAAAAGAAGTCCACTTGATGAACATTTAAAATACACCAAATAAAAATTAGATTACCACCAAAATTACAAAAATAAATTTACTTAATGTTCAGTTAAAATACATTTAAAAAATAATGAAGATTATTCCTATTATTTAACCACAACTTATTATTTTATTTTGTTACTAGTTGCATCTATTTTCAGATGACTTTGCAACAGTTTTGTTAATATTGCAAAAATCTCGCAGCTGCAACAAACATAAATCAAATGGCCAAAACAAATACTAAACTAGCTGAACGTGTTTCGTGGGTAAATGGAAAGTGCAAATAATATGCGAGCAGAGCAAAAATAAAAGGCAAACAAATATTTTAAGCAGGAAATCACTTCAATATTTCAAATTACAATGCTTGCCACAACTGCATCCCATTAACCAGACGATTTTTCACGTGGCAGCCGCGGAAAATGTGCTGGCAATAAAAGTGGAAAGTCGACGGAGCCGGAGGAGCAGCAAGTCAAAATGGCAGCCACATTTCAGGGAAGACTTTCACCAAGTCTAACAATAATTAACTTTGCCAAGGATCGTCTGGCATGCCAAGGATTGTTGCAATCTCAACATTTGCCCACGCGGTTTTATGGTTCCTTCTACGCCATAAATAAAATGTTGAAACGCATTTTATGTTTTGTTTGTCGCACACATTTAACAGTTAACTTCTAACGGGAAATTTTTAATTGCAGTTTGCGGTGCAAAATTGCAAAACTTGCGAGTTGCACTAAGCGCGAAATTACTACAAACTGAAGTAAGAAGTAAGTCAAAAGGCCAAAAACTTTAGTTGCTCTCTACGAAGATATCCTATATATAAATATAATGCTATAGTTTAAATAATTATATTATTATATAAATTATTTTTATCAATAACAATTATGAATTGTAAGCAAGAAAACTATAAACTCAACTGCGGCTGACTTTTAATATACAAATTGATAACTATCCTTTGTGATTATTTTATACAACACAGCAGATCAAATAATTCTCAAACCTTATTATTTGTTTAGATAATAACAACAATAGTAAATTAAGCATAAGTAAAGTATAAACTTTCAATTTTGAATATACAAATTGATAACTTTGATACAACACAGCAGTTTGAATAATTCTGAAGATTTATCATATGTTTAGATAATAAATATAAGTAAAGTATAATCTTTAAACTTTCCATATATATATTTTGGAAACTACCCGTTTTGATTATTTAGAGGGCATAATTATGCTGCACTCAATTTAATTACGTTGGAAAAGGTTGGCAAATAGCGCGAATCTGACTCGTTGCAAGCCAAAAGCGGCAAGGAATCGTTCAGTGGCTCTTGTGGGGCCACAAGTCGATGCTTATTAAAACTTAACAGTTTCATGCCGCATCGTGTTGCCATACTTATTGGCATTTTGAACTTGTGCCTCTTCCCAGGCTGGGGCAAAGTTTCCTGATTTTCATGTTCGATGTGCGATGCTGGCAACAATTTTCGAATATTGAAGGATTTCTTGGCTGTTCGTGTGGTAGCTAATTGAAATTGTTCTTGATGGTGGCTGATGGTGGCAATAGCGGTAAATGATTCCAGAGGCATCGCCGGATTCAAATGCACACACACCCACTCAACTTAGCGTGGGGTGTGTGTGTGTGTGTGTGTGTGCAAATTATTGTGCAAGTGGTGTGTTAATTGATGTCAAGTGTGAGCACTGAAAGTGAGTGCAACTTTTAATGCTGTTTGCATAGAGGAATTCAGGTGAACTGCGTCTCGTTTCATGCCGGGAAGACCCCCAAAGGAAATGAGTTGCTGCAGGCAATGCAGAATATTAAATGCCTGCTGAAATTTCATGGGGCACATTTAAGAAGTTCTCTTTTAAATATTTATTGCAGTCTCTCGTGTTAATAATTAACGAGTACTTTATAGTTTAGACAACTAGTTGGCGCTGCATGTAATTATGTATTCAACAAGTTTTTGAAACACATTCAGATTAAAATTAAGTGTGAGGGAAATCATATATAATGTTTATTAATATCTATGTGTGTATTATCAAACTTTGAATTATGAATATTTTATCATATTGTCAAAACTACTAAAACCAATTTAATTACTTGTTTTATAAGATGAGCTTTTTCTGACTCCCAAATTTTGTTGACTCAAATTACTAACTTTGTAGTAAAATTAAATATATTTTGTAAAGCGAGGCTTTTTAGCGTATAATTCAAGTAAACCAGGTCATTTAGTGAAGTTAAATTCTCTTAAAGTATTTTAATGAGCAAACCAAGAGTGAAAGCAATTTCATCGGAAGGCTAATAAATGCACTTGAAACACAACAAGGCTGTAGCTCCGGGCTTGTTATTAAGTGGTGATAAGCTATTAAAAAAAGACACTTAAGTTAAGCACAAGGAATCGATAATGACCAATTAGCAGCATCGTTTAAAACAGTGGGAAAGAGGTGGAAAAGGGGGAAGCGTTGCTTGGCAAAAAAAATAAATATAATCAGCAGCAGCAGCAGAAAGCATACGAAAATAAGGCAGGAGAAAAAAAGAGGCAACAGATGAAGAAACTGAGAAAAGGCCCCTTCAGGTGGATATATGAGGCTTCATAAGTATGGTTGAGGATAGCATAATTAATTTTTATTTTTTTCGCCTTTTCCTAGCTGAAACTAAGGCTGCCCAGCACTTGGCTCTGCGATGAGCAACAGCAGTCGAGGCACAAAGGTTGCCAAGTCAAGGCTCCCACAACTAAGCAGCACTTTGAGATTGGCAAAAGAGACCTGAACTCCAAATGACTACAACACGATTAGTGGATACTCTTCCATTTTCTCAAGATAGTTGAATTATAAATAACCAAAGTGATCAGCTTTTTTCTTTATGTTATCATCTAAAATGTTAATAAATTTAATTTTAATTAAGTTAAATTCTCTTCAAAGCACAGCTTTAATGGTTTCGCTCTACTCAGTAATTTTGCATCTTGAGTTTAATTAGTTAAAATCAAAAGATAGCTTTTTACAGAGACAATACTTTTATTAATGTTATGTTATCAGCATAACTGATACATAAAAATATAATCTATTTAAATAACAACATAATTTTAAGAAACTTGCAAACTCTCATTAAATAATTATAGAAAATGTTTCCAACTTTAAAAAAATCTTGTTCTTATGATGAAATTAGTAGGATATTTGTATTGCACATAGTCTGAAATGTTTTCGGCCCAATTATCACTTTATCTAAGAGGCCAGCAACAAAGATTAAGAATCCAGGGTGGTACAGGGATATTCTTACATACCTGTGCTGAAACGCGACCCTTCTTCAGACGGGTGAGATCCGTGTGGCTCCAATGGCTGCGAGCCCAGGGCGCCACATTGCGCAAATCCTCATCAAAGCTTGGGTCAAAGACAAGAGTAGAGTACAAAAGTGAGTGGAAAATATAAGACCGAAGTATTAAAAATTAATTGCAATTGCATTTCACTCACTTAAAGTCGTTCAGTTTGTTATGCAGGAACTTGCGTATATTCCAGGGTAAGTCGTTGTGCCCATCGATTAGAGGCACTTGATCCAAGAGTTGCACGGCAACACGTAGACGCTCCTCAAAGGGTGCACCTAAATGGGCAGGATATGGTAATGAAGAGAGATAGAGAGAGAGAGAGAGAGAGAGAGTGAGACAAGTAGCCATTAAATCTAGTTAGCAACATCTACTAACTAACTTAGACACCTTAACACATTAACGACACACTCGAGAGACTCGGTGCCGAGAGACGTTTTGAGCTTTGAAAACGTGTCGTATGCGTTATGGTAATTGATTTATTGTCTGGGACATGCAATCCTCAAATACACTGAAAAAAAAACTACACCAAAATACTAGAAAAAGGTGTATTTTTATACTAAAATTGTAGGCAGATTTAAAATAAATAAATAAATTTAATTTTTGTATATTTTTTAATCACTTATAAATAATGACAATTTTTATAAAGTAGTTTTTCTGAGTGTACTCACTTGCTGCAACACGTAGCGCCAGGGGCACAGCTACACTGGCAGCGCCAATTATCAAGAGTATCGAGCTGACTGCCAGCCAATGCTTGGCCGCATCAAATCCTGCATCGAGTAACGAATACGCAGCATGAGACGGAGCAACAGGAGCGGCCGGGCGGCAGCACCAGCAATGGCATCAGCATTCATGATGACCAGGGACATTCATTGTTGTTGTTAAATGATGTTGATGCAGTTGTTGTTGTTGTTGTTGTTGTTATTGGCAGTTCAATACCGAGTCGTTTGCAGTGCGCCACGAGCAGCAGCACGAACAGGAGCAGGAGCAGGTGCAGGTGCAGGAAGACAGCAGGAGGATGTCGTCATTGTTGGTTGTTGTGTGTTGCATTTTGTGTGTGTGCAAATTGCCGTGACAGTGCCATTGATTACACCAACAACAAGATTTTGTTGTTTGAGTTAAATGTTGTTGGCATTTCCATCATTATGCAGACAGCAGAGCAGTGGAAATGGTAATAAGGAAATATGGTTAGTTAAACGTTGAAAATGGAATTGCTTAGCTCGATTCAACTCGATCCCAAATGCCAGCAATTTCTTGTTAGCTCAGCAACCAGTTAACATATCTATATATATAAATAATAAATAAATAAATGGCTTTGTGGGTGCTCAGAATTGGCTCAAAACACTTGAAGGCCACATGTCAGTGCAATGTCAAATGAATTGGAGTAGATTAAATAAATAATAAGATTAAACAAGAAATAAACATGGAATTGAAGCACTTGGAACGTCTCCAAGTTGAGTCAATAATACATTAGAAAATCCATATCTCTCGGAAAGGTCATTCAATTTGTTGCCTTTTGCCTTCCTCGTTGCCAACCAACTCAAATCCCTCAAAAGCTGCACTTATCTCAGCATGGATAAAAAGCATCTCCAAATGGGAATCTTATTGGGCGACTTGATTTCGCTGCCAAGATGCCCGTATCAATTGCATTCACTTCATTTTAATTGCCAAGCAAATTTGATTATGCCACTTGCAACTGCAACATCACCAAGCCAATTGAGTCTTAAATGCAGCTTCTATTTAAGCATATAAAGCAATCCACTTGATTAAACTGCTCGCTTTTGGCTTATATCGGATTAGCGACTGACTCCGATTCACGTAGCGCGCTTCTCTATTTACAAAAGTGTATTTCAGGATAAACGAGTTGCAGATGGAAGCCATGTGCGTCACAAGAGGGGGCGGCAGGGAAGTGTGCGGGGGTCGCATAGGTTGCTGGACATCAGCGATTTGCATACATTAAACGTGACAAGTTTCCGCCAGCTACGCAGTTTTTTTTTTAATCCGCTAACGAACTGCACTTGCCCAGAGGGGCGGGATGGTGTGCTGAGGGGGGGCGGGGAGACTGCTGGTACTTGATCTGATGTGCCGCTGATGGAGTCAGGCGGGCATTGGACACGCTTAACATTAAGCGGCCATGTTACATGTTGCGCAATCAAATGGCTAAATAGAATTTTGTTAACCCCCAAAGGGGGTTGAAAGCAGCGGGAATAGGTGCTCAGACAAGCATAATGGCAGGTAACTAGAAACCAGGGCTGCATTGACAAAGCAATCGAACGAAATTTATCAGAATTTTATTCAGATATTGAATTTTAATTGGAATAATTTGTAAAGAAGACAAATTGACAGAAGTTAAAAATATAATAATATTTTTTTTGGTTGCTAAAAGGAGAATATTTTGAAGATGTCTGTGGAATAATGTGGAATAATGTGGAATAAACTGACTTGGCTAGTGATGCTGATAAAATGGAAATGTATTCTTCAAAAGCAAAAACAAATGATATTTACTATATATATATATATATATATTTCTAGAAACAAGATGAGCGCAGTAAATTCGAAATAATTTAATGTTGCCTTTTTTGAATGTACTTACGAAAGGAGTTGGTGCCCGAACTGGATGAGCCGCGACTGGGACACTGTCGATGCTTCCATGGCATGATGCTGGTAACGCTCGAGTGCAGCTGATGATGTTTCTGTGGGGTGGCCGGAATGCCGCCGCCAGATGCCAGAGACTGTGCCACATCGTGTGCATGATAATGATGCGAATGTGGATGGGAATGTGGATGCTGGTGAGGATGTGGATGTGAATGAACATGTGGATGCGAATGCGGATGCGAATGGGAATGCAACTGGGACTGTGAGTGTGGCAATGTTTGGGAGTCGCGCTCCTTGAGCATATTGCTGCTGTTGCCGCTGTCGAAGGAGTTCATCGTGAAACTGGATGAGGCCAGCATCGATGTTGGTGGCATTTTCTGATACGGCACGCGGCAACCGCCGTCAATATCCACTAAATTACTGAAGCTGCGACGAGTCCAGTCCATGCTGCTGGTGTGAAATATCTGTGCAGGCTGCGACAATTGCTTAATGTCCTGCAGCTGTTGTTGTTGCTGTTGCTGCTGATGTTGCTGTGGCTGCTGATGTTGCAATGGCTGCTGTTGCTGGCTGAAGTTGAGCAGCGACTGGGAGAAGCAGCGGCAGCGCTGCTGCTGAAAGTGCGCCAGTTGCTGCTGCTGATGCTGCTTCTGCAGGTAGCGGCTATAATGCGCCAGATGTCGGGCATAATCGCTGCTCGGCCCGATTGTATTATATTTGCTGGGTGCGGCAATGGTTGCTGCTGTCGAGGGTGTTGCAGCTGCAACAATTGCTGCCGATGGTGGCACAAAACACAAGCTCGGATCTGATTTTTGTGTGTGTGGCGTAAAAATGTTGTCTGCCTCGTGGGCGGCAAAGGGCGGGGCGGGCTTATGCTGCTTATGGGCGTGGCTGTTGTTGCTGTTGCTGCTAATGCTGCTGCTGTTGTTGTTGTTGTTGTTGGCGCACTTGAGCAATGTCGCAGCGCATTCATCGAGTGCTGTTTTGGTGCAGTCTTCCAACAGATCGCTGCTGCACAACTGGGCCATGCCCAAAACCAGATTGTTGTTGCTCTTATTGTTGACAGTTATGGGCAACTGCTGCTGCTGTTGCTGTTGTTGCTGCAGCTGTTGCTGTTGCTGTTGAAACAGTCGCAGACTGCGCATGCTGCCGTTCCGCTTGAGGGCCGGCGGCGGCGGCACTGGCGGTATTATGTCCACATCCGACAAGCTGGGCGTGTCACTCTGCTGCAAATAGGGCAAAAAGAAGAAGAAGAATTGAAGTAAATTTATATCTTGCATCGGTTGCAAACGGAGGAAATTGTATTATGACAATCGACATGAGCAACTTCCGGTGAGTCGACAACCGAAAAGAGTCTGTGCCACATGTCGCCAGTTTGCAAAATGCATTAGCCTGAATTTAAGATAAATCTCCAGTCAATAAATATTTAGCTTAAATATTATTTTTTGCTATGTTAATTGTAAAATATAATAAAAAAATATTAGTAAATAATTTAATATGAAAATAATTCAGAATTCCACTGCAGAATATCTTCACTCAATGTGAAAATGTTTTTATGTTTTTTGTAGCCACAAAGGTTAAATTTCACGGAATTTTTGGTATGAAAAAATAACCTTTAATTCGTTGATTTTGTGTAATAAATATTCAACCCGCAGCCAACTAATTAAAATAAAAAGAAATTAAAAATTCTTATGGAAACTTTTGCATTTCCCTTGGAATTATTATTCCATGAATACAACGTGAATTTAATATTATAAAATTGAAGAAACTTATTTGTATCCTTCCTCTTTAACCATAAACATAAAACTCGAAACGTAATTGAACAAATATTAATTAATTCCATAGATTAAGTGGAATTCATATTCAGACTTGAACATTTATTCAGATTAGTCATAAATAAATAATTATTTCTAGTTGAACGAATTTTTGCAAAACAGATACGAGAAATGTTTGTATTCTTCGTCATTTAATCAGCAATTTGCTTAGACACTGATGCAATAATATAATCAGAATATAGTTAAATAAATATTCACTAATGGAATAGATTATTTGTAAGTCTGAGCCAAATTCCAGACACTTATATAATCTATTTAATGTCGGTGTTTCAGGTAGGGAGTATTTGCAAATTGGCGAAATTGCATAGAAAGAGATTTGGGGCAGCACATGGAATTTCGCCTGGCCGTTGGCTACATGAAATTTAATTATGCCATACACACAAAACACACACAGCTCGCATTGGTGTGAAGAGTGTGCGGATAAAAAGGGCAAGAACAAGGCTTAGTCGGGAAAGAAGCTCAGTTCGCACAGTTGCCCAGTTTCCAGTTGGCCAACTAAGTGCGCTGTGTGTTGCTGGTTTTGCTGGTGTTGCTGGTGTTGCTGTTGGAGTCCTAATTGAATTTAGTACGGTCAGGCAATGCCATCATCATAGTAATCATAATGCTCATCATTATCATCGCCGGGCATCATCATAAAGTTCATCAAACACCGCCGCTGCGGGAATTCCAAATTGAATTCAGTTACGGGAAATACATTTGCATTGATTTATTTTTTATTTTTATGCGTCTGGGCGGCAACCGAACCAAGAATTGACATTAATAAAAATTTCCTTTTGAATTTTGATTGCTTTATGTTAGCCTCAGCCCAACCAACCCCCCTCCCCCAGGTGAATAGCTTCTTATTTTTGTCGCCCGCCTTGTTCCCACTGATTATTATTATTATTTTTCTTGTTATTTACTTAGTCCTGAGAGTCGCCACGTCCTTGTTGCTTCCTCTCGCTGCTTAAGTGGAAATTGAAAATTTTCATTACACAGCCTTTGGTAATTTCCTACTCCTGTCGCCTGCCAAAACTTAAATAATTTATTCAAATATTTTGCGGTGGCGGCTTTCCTCCTCCGCCTCCTCCTCCCCTAGCTCCTACTTCTGCTGCATAACTTTAGTGTCCAACAGGCTGGCCAATTTGCTACAAAATGTTGATTGTATGGGAACATTTTTTAATTTTTACTTTCTCTTAAGTTTTTATTAGCCAATTATCTGCAAAGGAATTTTGAATTGTTTACTATTTGTTTCATAAAATAGTTTTGAATACATAAATGAAATGTTTGTGATAATAAATAAATTCCCTATTCATGATTCTAATAATCCATTGCAAGTTTAACATTTTAAAAGTCAAAAAGGTACAAAACTGTTCATCAGCTGATTAATCAGCTTACAAAGTGTTTACAGTTGCTTTGTTGCTGGGACCCTTTTATCAAAATTCTAGGGATTTGGCAACTTTCCAAGTATTCCCTAATTAAAGGCAGAGGGGTAGAGAGGGAGAGGGAGAGGGAGAGAGCAACAGTCCCAAGCATCATAAATATGCTGGCAAATGCACTTTGAGCGCACTTTTCGCTTCGCATTTATGCTGCAACTAGAAGTCATTCTAGCATGCATGTGCACAACTCTCCTTTGCTGGTTGCTGGTTAACTGCGTCCCAAAGTATGCATCTGTATATGCTTATTTGGCGTTTATGCCACAAATTGGACGCCATGTTTATGAACTGTGTATTTGTGCTTCTGAGTTTGCGGAGCAGACAGCAGAGGAGTGGAGAGGAGAGGAGAGGAGGGGAGAAGTGGATAACCACAGGACTTGGGTAACCGCAGCTTGCTGCTTTTTTGAGCATTAAATTGCTTGATATATCGTCGCATACTCTTGCATAAGCATAATCAGCTATACATATATCTATATATAGAGAATTTTCCTTTTATTTTGTAACTCCCTGGCGACTTTTAGCTTAATTTTCCAAGGCAATAGCTCAACTGATTTTCCAGTCGCTTTTCTTCCCTTGAAATTTGCTCGTCTTTGTCTCGTCTTAAATATCAAAATGCACATTTTGTAATAATTTTTCGTCCGTTCTTTACTGCTATTTTGTGCAATTTTTTACCATAATTTATATAAGTGCCTCTGCAAATGTGTGTGTGAATATTCATCATTGTTGTTGTTGTTTTTTTTTCATTCTTCTTGCAACTTTCTCGCTACGTTACAAAATTTGTGCAGCTCAGCATTTCGAATATGCTTGCAGTAATATTTATGTGTGTGTGTGTGTGTGTGTATGTGTGTGTGTGTGTGTTTGTGTGTGTGTTTGTGTGTGTTTGTCGGGCGTAATGTTGAGTTATGGTAGTTTTGTAGTTGGCGCAGAAAAACTTTTTTTTAATGCTCGACTTTCCTAGTTGTTGCTCGGAGATCCTTTTACGTTTTTCATATTCTGACACTGGACAGGATTCTCTCGGTCCCCGTATTTAGTTAAACGTTCGTAAAATTGAGTGTTGGTTATTTTTTCTAGAAGTTCTCGTCTTCCTCTATTCATGGCCATCAGTATTGGCTTTAATCGATTTAGCAGAAGCAATAAGCAAAGAACTTTTGTAAATGCCAAAGTTTCTTCTAGTTTTATTTCATTTTTATGTATTCTTTTCTAATTTTTTTTTGGTTTGTTTTACCAGAGTGGTAATTAGTAAGTTATTTTTACGACATCATTAATTGCCTTTTGTAGCTTCTATTAAAGTGAGTAGTTATTATAGCACCATCTGTTTTTATGCACAATTTTAAGCTCACAATATTAATAAAAGTTATGGTTAACAAATTTCAGAAAAATATATAAAAAACTCTACTAAATTCGACTCAATTAATTGAATACCGTTTTATTAAAAGAATCGCCAAAGATAAGTCCGACTAAGAAGAATTTGTCTGATTTCGCATGTTTTTTAAATTACATTTTAAATTGGAAATTTCTCAAAATAAGAAATGCAAACAATTAAATTGAATTTAATTAGTCAACGTCATTAAACGAACGACATTTTGTGGAATTACAAGTGTATAAATTCGTCATTTTAATTTTGCAAAGTTTCTATTTACAACCATTAAAACCGTTGGCCAACTGGGAATGTCAATAAGCCTTAATTTATCGGCACAAATAGAGGCTTAAATACATAACACATTGTGTGATTGATTTATGTTGTCAGAGTTCAGCGAGAATCATGAATCAGTTTCTCGGGCGTTAGTTGACTCAATTGTAACATAAATTGCGCATACGCCTCGTGGACTTGCCTCCGTCTTGATGAATTTAAAGCCAGACTCTGGCTTCTGCAACAACTAAATGACGCTAAATGCAAAGCTTGGCGTAAATAAAAAGCTAAACGATGCTACTAAATAACGAGTCGAGTATGTTTGCAACACTTCCAGTCTCGGTGCAGCATCCGGGGATGGCATAGCGGAAAGCGCCCTCGCACACACATGCCACCAAAATGTTTGCCACAATTTGTTGCAACAACTCGAAAAGTGGAGCAGCTGCTGAATCAGTTGCTCAACGCCCCCACCATTCACCACCCAAAAGCTCATCTGTTTACACTCAAACCTTTGCCTAGAGGCCAGAAAACGCATACATCAAATGTGTCAAAGAGATTTGTTATGCATGACAGCGGCCTGGACTGGAAAAATAGGTACAGCCACAATTACAAGAGTGCTCCATGGGAGACTGCACAACTGGATGATATCCTGCTTAAAAAATATTCAAATTTACATTAAATTTAAAAACTTGTATGTCGTGTGTCGCCCGGCTTTTTATTTTTCTATTTTGAGTATTTTATTATTTTACGAGATTTACAATATTATTATAATATAATATTATATTAAAACCTTTAAATACCAACTGCCGAAATAAGGAATTAGCCAAGTAAAGTTTAAGTTATAACTGAAGAATATAAACGTAATTTATGGAATCAAATGAATGTCAATTTACTAACAGACTTTCTTCAGTTTTTATTTGTGAACAGAGTATTTAAAAAGCCACAATTATGGGTCGTTTCAGATCTGCATTACGACAACAGGGGACCATGGCTATAATGTGAAAATGAAGGTAGTCGCAAATTTTGCGTAATTAAAGTTCCGCTGCTAATTGTGACAAATGGCAGACGAGTTCAACAGTGGGTTGCAGACCATTTAAGACCCATTCACATTCCCATCGAGGTCACGCCCAAGGTTAGCAGACAAAGGAATTTTAATTAAAAAAAGTAAATAAAAGTAAAATAAAATAAAGGCAGTTAAAAGCTATGGTTTCTGGGGAGGCTGCTTTTATTAAGCCGAAGCATATCCAAACTTCTTCATTAATTATAACCTGAAAATATATATGAGAATAACAAGTGTTTATAAAGTAATAACGAAAACAATCAACGTTTTTTCCCTGTTTGGGCTTTGAGCTATTTTAAATTGGTTTTCTTCATAATGGCTAAGAATTCCTCGCGGCCGACTTCACCGTCGCCATCCAAGTCGGCCACATCGATCATCTCCTGCAGCTCCTCATCGGTGAGATTCTCGCCCAGCTCTTTGGCCACACGTTTCAGATTTTGAAACGAGATGTGATCAGTTTCATCATCGTCGAAGAATGAGAATGCCTTTAAGATGTCCTGCTTAGAGTCCTTGGCGGCCATTTTTAAACGCATTAAGTACAAGAAATCATTGAACGCAATGCGACCCGTCTTATCCTTGTCAATATCATGCATCATATTCTTGATCTCATCCTTATCGGGCTCAAAGCCCAAGGCACGGATTGCAACTCGCAATTCTTTGACCTCAAGGAAACCGGTGCAATCCGTGTCAAACAGATCGAAGGCCTTTTTAATGTCCACCTTCTGTTCCAGCGACAGGTCAAAGGTCGGCAACTGGCGCTTGTTCTTCACCTTGCGGTACTTCATCATAGCAGAGCTCGGGTTCGAATCAACCGTCGCCGTCGAGGCAGTATTGCTTCCATTATTTGCCATTTCAACAAGACTCTTTTCACCCAAATATTTAGTTTATTTTTTTTTGTTTCCAATGATCTATGTTTATATTTTTTCAGATTCAAATGTTTTTGTTTTCAGAACTCACAGTTGGAGAACTGAACTGATTGAGATTTTCTATTTATTTTTAGATGTTGACTGTCGCCTACTTGGAAGGGGCGTGGCATGCTGATTTACAATAATAAATTTATAGTAATGTATTAACAAATATATCATTGAAGTGCTGAGTTTTTCAGTTTTCAAAATAATCTTTTAGATGGATCATTTATTAGATTAAGTTGATTAATTTCATTCATTTTTAAATCTGCGAGTAAAATGACTTTCTTAAAGTTTCTTTAATCAATAAACACAAAACTTAGATATTTATTAATAACCATTTTACAGCACCTCTTAAAACGGAAAGCTTACAAATCGGAGCTGATTATTATTATATAAATTCATTTTTTTAAGAGATGCCAAATGTATAAATAAATATTTTAGAATTGGATTTCCGAGCGAACACTTTCAAATTGCCCAATTTGTGCAGTTAACACAAATTTCGCAGTATCAATGTTTACTCGGTGCACTGCTTTCTGCAGACTTGGCCAGACAAGGAGATCAAAATGTGGCAGGTGGCATGAGGCAGGTGCGAATTCTAGGTGCCATTTTGACTTCCTTTTAGCTGCGAGCTGCCAAAATGTAAGTCAAAGCTGTTCCGGCTGCTATTATTGTTGATGTTGCTGTTGTTGCCACTACGTGCAGCGAATTGTTGGCTTAGGAAATTCAGACTGCAACAGGCCATTCTGAAGCCCCTAGAAAAACACTAACCTCAAAATGCGTAGCACGTGTTTTTGAAAGGATGCGAGGGGGTGGAGTGTGTTTTGGTGGTGCGTCTGTGGTGGGGATGGCAGCACACTGCTGCCGCTCATGATTCCAATTCCAAAAAATATATAGCTAAGATATCTAGTCAGTCACTAGGAAATACCCTAGGATACCCTAGTTTTCCTGCAGGGGCTTAAATTTCTTTATTTTTCTGGTGGATATATCTCTTTATATCTCTATTCACAGTATTATTATTTTATATATACTAAATTTGAAAGACCTCAAGATATGGATATTTTAAATATATTCAAAAATTGGTAAAATAGATCAAATTATAGTTATTATTGTTATAAATGGTGGGTTTCTGCACTGCGACTTATTAGATATATTGTGCCCCTTCTGAGTTTATAGCTCCTCCAGCAACCCCAGCACCCGAACGAATGCCTTAATCTTTGTTAGGTTGAGGGGTTGATTAATAAATTAATCAATTAGCATATTAAAAGGGATTACAGGGTATCTATGTGTGTGTGATTGTTGTTCTCACCTGCCGTTCACCGCCCAGGGATGTTAGCGATAATTTGCGATTTCTCTCGCGCTCCAGTCTCATGAGTATCTGTGCATTCTGCTCACAGGTGTAGGTGTGGGTTTTGCGTCGCCGCTCCAAGCTGTACTCGTAGAGGGGACGCGCCGCATCCGGTTGCAGTTGCGCCTCATCGCCGGCATCGCAGCTGCAGAGCGATTGATTGCTGCGACCCTTGGCCCGCTTGAGGGAGCCACGATTCGACGAGGAGGAGCAGCGCTCGCTTACATAATCCGAGAATGTGACCACATTGTGATTGCTGCCCCCATCGTAAGCGGGTGCCGGGCGCAGTGCGGGTCCAACTGGAGCAACGCACGCTTTTCGCTTCGACGGCGAAACATAGTAAATTTCGTGCTCATCAAATTCGACGCTGCTGCCGCCGTTGCGCTGCGGCAGTGCTGTGTTTGCTGTTGCCGTGCTGCTGCTAGTGCTGGCAGCGCTGTTGCCGCCGCTGCTCAAATTGCAGCCTTGGTCCGTTAGCGACGCCTGCTGCAAAAGCAGTGAATTCGCCGGACGATCACGCAGCGAGTGCTGCTTATGCAAGCGCGGCGTCGCTGCTGATTCGAAGCGACGCAGCTCCGCCATCTTTAAAGGATCTCTCTGGCTCTCTCGCAATCTTTCTCTCTCTTTGTGTTAGTCTAAGATAGTTTTGCTTGCGTTCTTTGATAGCTTATTGTCATCACATTGGCTAGCTTAGCTGGGCATCTCTCGCACGCTTTCTTACTCTCTCTCACTCTGTTTCTGTCTCGCTCTCTCTCTAGCTCTCAAGTACTTTGGCTTGGATTCGCTCTCTTTCTCTTATTGTCATCACTTGGCTGGCTGATTGGCTTAGCTGGGTCTGTGCGCTCATGTAATATTCATGTGGCTCGTTCGCACAGTCCACATTAACATAACACTTTGTTGGCACTCTTTTCGGTATCCATAGATACATATATACATATATATATATATATCTATCTATACATATTGTATGTATGTATGTGTTTAATTTTAAATGCGCCTCGGGTTGAGGCTAAGCCGGCTAACGATTTCCTTATGTCAATATAGCAAATTCGCAATCCGCTTTCAGCCCTAACGTTCTCAGCCGACTGTTTCGATGCCGTCAAGTACTCCGGCTTCCTTCACTCCCAAGCCTGCTCGCTCAGTGTGATGTGGCCTGTGTGCTACCGTCTCATTGGCAGCCGTTTAGCTGTTTCGATTTGGCTTCAACTCCCTTTCGGATTTGGTTTGCTTTCATTTTTTGCTTCCTTATTTTCTCTGCCTGTTGTTTGTTTGTTTTATTAATAGACTCGTCTTTGCCACTCTGCCGGCGCTGCTAATAACTGGAAAAGAGCGCAAGAGAATTGGTGTGTTAGATGTGAGTGCCACAAATTGCGTGTTCTTTTCGGATTTTCTTTGGGTGTACAAATGGGCGGCTGTGCATTTGAGTGTGTTGTTTAAGGCTTAATTGTTTTTTACTGGTTACGGTTAATCCATTAAAATGTGACGAGATTGTATCTAACACTTCAGTGTCAAACTCGGATTTGGGTGGCTTTAAATTAAATTTAAAAAAAGTAATTTATTGCCTTATTGCAGATTATAGTAAACTAAGAGAAAACAAAATTGGCTATCGAAAACTATTAGCAGAATTATTCAAAAAGAAATTAAACGAACATAATTAGAATGATAATTTGTTATTGGCCATTTGCTCTTAGTATGCATTTATTATTTAATTTTTACTTAGTTGCTCAAATTTCAACTCAAAGAATTTTCTGGATTTCTTATTCACCAATTAAGAATTTGGCAAATGTCATAAATACTTTGAGAACATTAAGAGCTGTCTTATCCCCCACACGATTGAGTTAAAACTTCTGTCAACTATTTAAGTTCGTCGTCGCTATAAAAAAAACTTGTTGGTTTTTGGCCGTTGTGCAAAAGAAAGAGAAAATCAACTTATTACATGCGCTTATTAAGCTTTAACCAAAGTTGATTAAGGCCTTGAAAAACTTTTTGTTAAAGAATGTCTTCCAGCACTCCAGTTAAGGGCCGTGGAGGGGTGAAGGCGTGACTGACAAAAAATACAAGACTGTGACAAGTTGAAGTGCCACTCGAAATATGCCCAAGACAAAATGTTTTCTTGTCGCCAGGACGAAAGCAAAAGTTGCCTTGGTAAAACTTCTTAAAAATACTTAAGAAGCGATAAATATCTCAAAGTATATTTATATATCTTTCTATACACACCCACACACACATGATAAAATTCTAAGTGTGTGTGTGTGTGTTTGGCAGGAGTGAAATTGGTAAATGTTTTGACTTTTGAAACTTTGCCCGAGTTGCCTATTTGGTACTCTTCATGTTGTTGTTCTTTGAGCATTGATAGGAGCAATTGTTACGGCCCCCTGCGCCCACTTCCCACCCCCCAACTCCCACCACCCACTCACACCTCACACCTTAAGCTGAATGCTTCAATATTTGGGGAATTGCTGCTGCTGCCTTTTGCTCATTATCTTTTAACGTTATTATTATGCTGCACACTTCGGAAGCTGTAGCAAAAAGTTGTGCCAATTTTTGTTGGCAGCTTTGCAGCTTTAACACAAATTCCCTTAAAATTCCATTTCGATAAAAGTTTTAGAGTCTAGGCAGCTGCTCAATTATACGTGTTTGAAATAGCTCTTGTTCTTGTTCTTCTTCTTGTTCTTTTAGCTGTTGCTTATTAAAAACTTGCCATCGTCTCGGCCCAAATTGTTTGGGCCATCAAATGAAATGCTGCCTGATCCAAATGGCGTCTCAATTTGTGTGCTTACAAATCATAGAAAAAGAATTTTATACAAAAAAAAAGGTTCACAAAATTCGCATAGAAATTTTCACATAAATTCAGATGAATTTGTCTGTCAATCAATAAAGGTAACGCGATTTATTTGTGTGTGTGTGTCTGGTTGTATGTGTGTGTGTCTGTGTTTTCTCAAAATTAAAAGTAGGAATCGACAACAAGTTGGAGAATAGTCGTCATTGAAAATACTCTTAACAATTTATTTGTGTATATTTTTAATACACTAAATTTGGCAAGATATGCAAATAATATATTTTGCTTTAATTTAATTATTTATTTGCTCCAGCAAAAATTGTCTGTCACAATGAAGTAAGCCCCTTTTGCCCGTATTTTTTTACAGGGTATAGGCAAGCAGCGCAAGCGACGGCAATCAATAAAAATTGGCAACTGACAGCTGAGGACAGGCGCAGGCCGATACTTACGACTGTCTTACTTAACTTGGCTTTGACGCACGCATTTCCAATAAGAAATAAAAATACAATTTCCCTTTATGCGGTTGGGATTTCATTTTTAAAACACTTTAGCAGACTTCGCAGACTGTTGAAAAATGTTGAAAGTGAAGCCAAAAAAAAAGTAAATGAAGAAGATGAAGAAAAAATTAAATCTGCCAATCAAATTATTTTTAGTGCTTCTCGAATGAAGTTAACATAATATGGCTGCAGTAAGTTGGATTAATTAATTCCAGCATAGATTTTACACGGGTCAGGTTCAAAAGGGTTTTACGTGTCAGGTCATAAAGTCTAACTGGAGGCAGTGCTTCAGTTGGGCGACCTATCAAGTGATAAAGGACGAGGCTGTGAGACTGGCACTGGGAGTGAAAGGACAACGACATGGAAAGCGCCCACGCAAATGAAAATCTAATTTAGAGCCAAAAGCACACAAAGATACGGAAAGTACGCTAAGAAGGATAACAGAGGGGTGACTGGTTGGGGGGTGGGGAGGGGGTGGTTGCGGAGTGATAGCTCTATGGCACAAATATACATATACAAGTGATACATGAGCTCCTAGCGGCAGTAAAATCTTCGGTTTGCCTTTCATTTGCGTTTAAAGACCCAAAAGAACTTCCGCCTGCGGCGGCCTACAAATTAACATGGCCCCAATCTGTGATTCCCTCTATGTGTACATGTGTGTGTGTGCGTGCGTGTGTGTGCATTTGAGTGTGTCCCAGCGAGCGCCATGAATTATGACGAAAGCAGCTGCAGACTTAATGGAAAACGCTGAGTTTGTGGCCCGGCTGGAAGCCAGAACTGAAGCACACGCAAGGCGTAAATTAGAAAAAGTATGCGGCTGCCAGGCGGACTGAACGACTGGCAGACACTGTGTAAAAATTGTTAATAATTAATAATAATGTAATAAATATATTTTACATATTTGGTGAGTATTTAAATACAAAATTGGATCATTTAAATTGTGTTTAATAGATTGGGAAAAGATGCAGAAAAAACCCAAACAAAAATAAAAATAATTCGTATGAATTAATTAAGAGTTTTCTGTTTATTAAAGCACAAAGCTTGCCACTCATTAATCATGTTTAATTCTGGGATTTAGTAGGAGCTGTAGTCGGATAGTCGAATAGTCCCCTTGCCTGCTGCAGACAATTTAGCCAACTTCATGCCACCCATTTTGTCATTTGGCAACAGCATACTTATTTGGGCTCAAATACGCACACAACGTGTGGTCTTTTAATAAGTTTGCTCGACTTTGCATTCTCTGCCATTGGCTATAAATTAGACACGATCTATGCGCAGCACAGAGAAACTTTGGACTATAAATGCGATTACGTTTCTGTCGTCGCTTCCCAAGAAAAAAAAAACAGAAAAAGAGAGAAAAAAATGCTTGTCTGAGCAATTTTAATTTTTAACACGTAGCGCAAAAAAAAAAGGAGCGCAAAACACATGTTCTTTGACATTGTAAAACCAGGCAAGTCAGATGCGAATACTCTGTTTACATGTACATGTACATGTATGTGCATGTGTGCATGTACGTGTATTTTAAAATGCCAACAGGCAAAGCGTATAATGAGTTTTGTGGCGCCAGGTCGTAAATACATTCGTTGCCTGTATATTTTCTCATATAGATGAATATTCGCTTATTCGCCCATAGGTTGGCCATAAACTTTGTTTAACACCCACGCGCCAATCAAATTTATTATATTTATATATACGTAATATATATATATACTTATTTTGCTCTTTTCTTATTATTGCTTGTTGTTGGTTTATGACAGTGCCAGCAAATTAATGAAATTTATGCAATAAATCATTCGCAATACGAATAAAATTCATATTGTGTATGTGAAATGTTTTACAAAGAAATTTGCGCATTATAAATTAAGATTATCAACAAAATCAAACAAAATATTTATAGTGAAAACTCAAATGCGTAATGAGTAAAATGTGTACTTTTGGGTGTTGAAATCCTTTATTAAAATGTCTCAAATAGTTAATTATTGAAATCTTATATAAATTCAGGATTATTTTAAGTAAGCGAGAATAATAAATAAATCAACCATAATTAAACTGAGACCCTTTGTTGCTACTTTCACAATTTATTAGATCTGAGCTCTTTCTTAGAATCTAAATTTATTCGTTTAGTTCTTTCGTGTTTTTTAATTAATTTTAAAGCAACTTTCAAATTTATGAAATACCCATAAAGAACGCTTAGCTAAATGGTTAATAAATGTTTAATTAATTCAATCCATTTCTCAGCACTTTTGGCTGTTTCCCAAAGCATTCTAAACTTAAAAAGTCTTACCATAAGCCCCACCAGACGCTAGTTGCATATGAATTCTGGATTCTGGATTCCCGCATTGTGAATCCCCAGAAAACCATTCACAAGTCACATTTTTTGGACTCCAAGTGCGTTGACTGCACTTTTGGTGGAGCGCATAAAACTTTTCATTTCGCACCCCACCCCCCTCTCAACCACTCCATGTATAGCTTTGGGAACCACAAAAAGAGTCATCTGGCTGTGGAATATATATCTCTATGTGCCCCCCCCACCCCCTCCCCCTCTTTATCTATCTGTTAATTCCGCTTGCTTCCGTTTCTAAAAGTTGCTCTGGCTAACAAAAATTCAAGTGGTTTTGGGTGGGCCAAAGGCTTTTAGCTGACTTAACACACACTCTAATATATTGCACCCTCCACCCCCTTCCTCCTTACTACCCCTCGGTTGGCTCATAAAGCTTGCGCTTAAGCATGTCGGTCCCAAAAAGCGTTTCCTACTTTGACTGTGCCTTCACAAAGAAATAAAAAACTAAAATTTTGCTCAAAACTAACGCCCGCATGGATATTGTGCGTATGGGCGGTTTGGGCCAGCTTTGAGTGGGTCAAAAACACAAGTTAACAATGGCGTTCGTGACTTTAAATAAAGAAATAACTTTTGCTCATAGTTCGAGTCAAACAATGCGCGGCGTTGCTCCAAGAATTTAACATGGATTCGCTTTTATATGTATGAAGATGTGACTTGAAGGCGTGGGCGTTTTCCTTCTTAAGGGGCGTGGCACTTGTCTTCACTAACAATGCGCCGCAGTCTTTGTACAAATTTTGGAATTTTTTTTTCGTTCGCTGTCCTTTTCAAAAGTTTAGCACTTAATAATTTCTTTTGCCTTTTAGGGCTTTGTCTTTGGCTTTTCTATGACTGTTTGGCTCCATTGGCTGGGCTGTTCCTAAACTGACTTTCAGACATTGTTGTTGCTCATTTATTTATGGCCTTTACGCATTTCTCCAGCTGCACTTTGACTTATTTATTTACTTACCTGTGCTTGCACTTCCACTTTACGCACAACTCTGACGACAAACAGAAAGAACTGCAATGAAAAATTGTAAGAAAATATTTTTTTAATAAGCAGCCTTCTCTAATGCACTTGGAGATGTTTTTTTCAAAGAGAGTTGGAAATGCTGCATCGTAAATAATTATTGTAGCAGTAGTTTTTATGCTCTATTTGTCTTTAGGTATTAGTACAAGGCAATATTTAAAGCAAGCATAATAAAATATGTATTTTATTTTATTATAAAATTATTTTCAAAGTAATTTTCTCCATTTGTTTTTTATTTTATTTATAATATGAGATTGATTTATGTAGTGGATTTTATTTATGTAAATTCATTGCCATTCAATTATTATTTATCTACTGTGTCTTTCGAATATGCTTAATTCCCAATTGCAGCAATTTGACAATATGCAATTATGCTGCTTTATTATTAAAAATTAAATTTGCATAACAAATCGTCACACACACACACATATACACCCACACACAAACACACACACACCCGCAGAGTAACCACTTGCAGATACACACAAACGAGTGCATTTCAATGAGAGAGCTCAACACATTGTCATAACTAACACAAACTTATTTATCCCCGGGGTCCGATTTATATTACTTCCCCGTTAGCAATGTGGCAGGCAAGCATTGTTGCTCCTTTCCCCCCTTCCTCTCTATCTATCGTTTTCTAGGCGCACCCTTGCAGAACTACAGATGCACAGTCCTCGTCGTCGTCGTCGTCGTCGCCGTAGTCATCGCTGTAATGGCGGAGGTTACAGCTCCAAGGTCTGTGCTGTAAATTTATCAGTGTCAAAAATAATAGCGCTCCCGTTTTCGCTTTTAATAATTTCCCTCGGCAACGAGCCGAATGCAAACATTTGGAGCGGAAATTGCTGCTCGAGTCAGAAGAACAGCAATAGAAAAGGAAGCAAAAGTGCTCAACTAAGCACTGATAGGCTCGTAGATACCCCTGATCTATTCCCCTAGTTCATAACTTTTCCTCGATCTCTGCTAAAATAAAAATCCATATTAAAAAATTTTTATTGCAAGATGTGAAACACTTTACATCAATTTCCATTTTAAGTTTATATTATATATTATATATATAAATAGTATAGCCTTCAAGTTCTCTCACATTTTTACAGGGTATAATTATGCCACCAAAAACAGTTGGACATTAGAACAATGTGCCCAGTCTCAGTGCATTCGCTCCAGGACACCAGGGCACCACATGTCATACACTTACACACTCACACACACACACACACAAGAGTATAAGCTGTACACACACATGTGTGTGCGTGTGTAGTTGTGTATTTTTGGTGTTCTCTCTAAATAATTTGTAGATGGAGAGTGCAGCTTGCCTCGTCGCGATATTTTTGGGTTATGCCATTTGTGCGGCCCAATTGCTCTAAATTTTCTATTTCGCCATATGCCCCATCTCTGCTCCTCCACCCAACCCTCACTTCCGACGATTCATATTCCACATTAACTTTTCGATTTATTTTATAAAGGCAACGCAATTGTTTGCGTTCGCTGTGTCAACATCAAAGCCATCATTTAATTTAATTCAACTTAGCTTTTTGTGCTGGACTCGAAATTTTTATATTAATACCCTGAAGCCATTAAAAATGGGTAAATAGGGTATATTAGTTTTTTGGAAATGTATGTAACAAGCAACATAAAGCATCTCCAATCCCATAAAGTATATATAATTATGATATTGTTGGTAGAGCCTTGAAAGTTTTATTTTATCGATAACTGCCTTCGTTTCTCGATTATCGATTTCCCTTTCGGTAGCATTAAAAGCTAAAATTTTAAATACAGACTCTTAATTTATATTTGAATGCACATATGCATATTATAAATCAACAGCCCAAATTTCATCATGATCTAATCAGAAACACCCAAGTTACAGTCAATAATATATTCTCATATTTATCTCATTTCTACCAGCAGCCGCAAGCATTTCTTCATACGTAAATATGCAAGCGCATGTGGGAGAAAGAGATGGCTTGATATTTGATGATAGCGTCAATTTGTTTTTGTGTGTATTCTGCTGAGCACCGTTACCTACAATTGCTTTGTACGTATGTATGTGTATGCATGTGTTTCAAGCCAGCCAATTAGGGATCAGTTCGGGCTTGTCAATGAAAATATGGAATGCATGCGTTTTATTAGAAATTGGAGCACTTTAAAACCTGCTCACATTTGGGTGCAAATCTTTTTAAAGGGAAATTTAAAAATAAATAAACTAGAATATATCTATAAACTGTGTTCAGGGTATATCGTAGTCGAGCTCACTCGACTTCGTACTTGGTTATTGTTTACGTCACTGTTTTGTTGGGAGTAAAATTAATTTGATTATGTTTTGTATGCAATATTTTTGAAGTGATTAAGCTTATTGTACTAAAGTACATACATATTTATTTGTCAGCAGAAAAATGTAATATATAATAGAATGCCTTTAATTTGATTTTGCTAAAATTTTTTATTTAATAACAACATTATTATTCTTTGCTTTTAATATTTCGTAACTGTTTTGCCAAAAAAGTTTTGACCACAAATTCAAGTGTTGGGAAAAAAACTTTCCATTTAGATTGCAGTGCCCTACAGTTGCGCACATTAAGCCGAAACTTTGGACATAAATTCAAAACCCCCACTCATAAATAGGGGCCCACTAACATCGATAAGAGGCCGACAAACTTCAGAGGCTGCGATGCTCGCATATCATAACAATAATAATAAATAAAATATACAGCATCAGCAGCAGCGACAGCTACTTTTTGTTTTTTAAGCTATTGACTAAATACTTTGGCAAATTCATAAATTGAGGCACATCGTTATGGCATAAATATTTAAAACACCAAAAAATGTACAGCAACGCCCAGAAAAAATTACTAAGCAAAATACCCGAGAAAATTGAGTTGAAAACTTTTGCCTGTTTTTTTTTATTTTTTTCTTTTGTTTCTTTTTAATATTTTGTGCGTGGTCTGCGTATTGTCGCTGCAAGGAGTCAACTTTATTGACTCGATTTCGAAGAAACACAAAACAGAGTTTAGCAAAATGTGGGCGAAAGCGAATTCCAATACCCTGTAAACAAGTATTTTTACTTGTTAGAAGTTATAGTTTATATTTAATTTGTTGTCTAGCTTCAAAACTTAACTAAAGGGTTAACTTTGATTGCTTTTGAAAATGTGTCTTAAGAAGTGATTTTTTAAAAACAAAGCAATGTAAAAATTTTAGACAAAAAAAATTTTTTTACTGTCCAGTGGAAAATGAATTTTCTCAAAAAAACATATGAATCCTCTTAATGTTTTTATATTGTAATGTGCTGAGCTTTTAAAGTTATTTGTTTATTGTTTTGTTATCAGCAAGAATATATTTTTTAACTTTTTGAAGTGCTTATCAAAATTAATTTTGTCATCAGCTGAGCGTCGAAACATATTCAGTAAATCTACTCTTGCCATTTTACCGATTCCAGGGTATAAAAAACAATGACAAATAACAACTCCAGAGTTGCCAGTTGAGAGCTTGTCACGCTTGCTTATTCATGAGCATTCGTCAAATCCCACTTAATACTCCTGTATTGGGTCGCTCTCAATCATTTCTGACCAGTTCCAGCAATAAGAAATGAAGAAAACTTGTATTCAAGTATCTTTTTGAGAATGTCATATTATAATCCACATGGATATTAAATGAACACGAAACCGACTGAGAAAAGTTTCGCATTCAGATGCAGCATTGAACTTCGTCGGATCGTGTCTATCACCTTGGCTGGGACAATTAGGGCGTCGCACAAGTGGGTGTGGCACGCTAAGAAACGAGTCCATTATAACGGGCTACAACCAAAACAACAGCAACAACAAAATGAAGAGGGCAGTTTTCTATAATAAGCTAATAAGTTTGCGTAGAAATGCTTCTCTAGTCCTGGTCTTTTTTTTTTGCTTACCTCAAAAGGCAGTGCATTAATATTTATGCTCGTATTTCGCTTGACTCAAGTTGATGTTGTTGACTCACTTTCTTTTTTGGTAGTCGAGGCCATGCGTGCGTTATAAATAAAATTAAATGTATCAGTTAAGTTGAATTTGGTTCGAAATGGTGTCGATAAGTCGACTCTGTTGGCCAGCAGTTGTGGCAAGAAGCAGCTAATGAGATTCCACTCCCAAAAGGGATGCTGTTGCTGTTGCTGGCTCGGGTTAATGATGCAGTCCGTTAGCGTTTAATGTTCATCTGAAGGTACTTTAGAGCAATGTGATTATCCCTGAATTTGGAAGTGAATGTGGCAGGAGCGCATAATAGAAGGGGCATGTGAACTTGCACGCCCCACCGCCCCCATTTGATTTGTGATTATTACCAAAGAAATTGTTTTGTTGCCCAAAGTTCTGCCTATCTACGTTTAGATATTAACAAACCATTAAATTTTGGTTAGCTATAATATCATATTTACTGCTGAAAGATTACTATCCACTTGGCAGCAAAGAAGTTTTGAATGAATAATAAATTTGTTTTGTACTTGAATTTACAGCCCGGTGTGGCTTAAAATAAATAGTTTATTGTTAGTCGTAATTAATTTCACATTATGTTAATTGCAGTTTGAACTGCAGCAGCTAGCATTAGCAGAACTCTCTTTGTGCAGAACTTTCTCTCTCCCTCTGTTTCTCTCTCTCTCTGTTTCTCTCTCTCTTTCTATATAGATGGTGTTCGCTGATCCGCCGGCTGCTTCAGCAAATTAGTTGTTTTGCATAACTTAACTTATCGATTTTTAGCTACTCTCTTTGTGAAAATCTTTTTAATAATTGACTGCAAACTTTTAGTAAACAAATCAAAATGTTGTTATAAAAGATTAAGCATTGGCGTTAAGTTTTTGAAAATAAACTTAATTTGAACTGACTTTGTGTTATTAATTTGAAAATAAAGCTATCAAAAAGCTGATAGCGCAAACAAACATCATATGTCAAACCTTAGAATACCAAGTAGCCTATCAAGATCAAATATAATATAAGAGAAAATACTTCGTATTTTGTAATTCTTAACAGTATGTGGCACATAAAAACCATGTTTAAGCACTTCGAAATTATTAATGTTCCCCTAACTAAATGCAATGTTAGCCAAATTGGCTGGTATCGCGAAACTTTATGCTATTATTTGGCCATGAATTTTATCTATTCAAATTACACGCAACTGGTTCCATTCAGAATTCACTTGTAGCTCGTTTCGCTACCTCGCTGAGAGATGGCTTTATCAAAGACTTTCCGTTGTGTTACATGCACGCGAGAGAAAAAAATAATAATGAGAGGGTAAGGAGGAAATGACAACAACAGAGTGTTTGGGTGGGGGGAAGGACAGGGGAACAGGGGTATTGTGGCTTTTGCTGTTACGCTGTCACAGGCAGCATGAGCAAGAGGAAGAGCAAGAGAACAACAATAACAGCAAGCACAATGCAAGGAATTAACTCGCATGCTCGGCATGATAAACATAACGGTACTGGCTTCAGTTTCGGCAGTGCTTTTGTTTCGTTTTCGTTTTCGCTTTGCTTTTATTATTATTTTTATTTTGTTTATTTGTTCTTGTGGGGCTGCTCACCCGCCGCTCTTGGTTGTTTGGTTGTCTGCTGCTGCCTTGGCTTGGATTTATTTGCGTTGCTAGTCGCGAGTCTCGCCTTGGGGCGAAAAGTACTCTCCGCAAAACATGCTCGAAAATGGCAAAAACTTGTAGCCTTTGCGACTCTTGGCAGGACATCGCTGCTCCAAGACCTGCTTGATGTTAGCTAAGAACAAGAGAAAGGAGAGACACAGAGTCAGTGTCAAAGTCAGAGCCAGAAGAGGGAGGGAGGGAGTTGGCAACGCAAAGACTTCACTAATTGAGTGGATGTTAGCTAGGCGCGAGGGCGTATGAACAATGCTTCCCTGAGACTGAACAATTAAATGTTTGTTTCCGGTTAGCCAGTTAATGCGCCCAAATTTTTGTTTTATTCTTTCTCTATCTTCTGTGAGCAGACGTATCTAAATCACTGCCCACGCAAATTATGACAAACCAATTATGCGAGGGTTGATCCGCTGTTCAAAAGTAATCTAGTAAATTAAATCAATTCCAATTTGAATTTAATCAATATATAAATTTAAATATATTTATATTATTGGCACAGACCCAACAGGGCCATTAACCATCCTTGTACATTTCTACAAGGCATAGTCTAAAAAAACAATCATCCCTGACCTGTATATTAATTTCCCAAAGGCATTATTCGGTGTGGTTTGCGAAATTATTACAATGTAAGATGCTGTCAGAGCTTAAATACATGTTACGACATATTAAAGTAATAAAACAAATAAAGCAAGAGGCAAAAAATTATGAAAATGAACACGCAAAACATTTCTGAAATGTAGCTAAGCGACTTTAATATTCTGTCAAGAAAAAAAGAAAGAAAATAGAAAAGAAAAGAAATCAAATCAAAAGGCAACAAAAGTTGACATTGTAAATTTATTGAAAGTCAGTGTAAATCAAAATTGAAAAGAAAACGTGGCCAATACAAATCAATTTCAATTGAGTTGTTTGCTTTTCAGTTCGTATGCATTTACACTTATGCTTTATTTGTAAAAATAATTTTCAATTTCTACCCAAATATTATAAAGGCTCTATTGTATCCGGCAGACACTTTTAGATAAAATTTAAATTTATAGAAAATCTCTTCCACTGCTGGCGGGTGGAGCATTTGCCCGCTGTTCCCAGCGAGGCATTCAATCAACGCCAAAAAAAAGTCAACTTTAGTTTTGGCTGATATGGAATAACCTCCATTATTCATGCCACTCGCTCTATCTCTTTCAATCTCGCCCTATTTCTCTCTCTCTCTCTCCCTTTGCTGTTTCCCCCCATCTATCACTCATTTCGAATTACGCAGGGAAAATGTGAAAAAAAACTTTATGCTCATTCACCCAGTGACTTTAAAAAGGTTTTTTTTTTTTTATTTGTCAGTTGGGCTTGTGAATTTTTGGCCTGATGTGTCTGTTTGTCTGTCGCACTGTCAGTTTATGTGTCACATTGTTGCCTTTTGTCTGTCTCGCTGGCATTTTTACACACACACACACACACACCAACATACATATATATATACAAACAGAGTTGCCACTTACGCGCCCTTGGCATGCTCATAAAATTTTATGATTTCGATCAACTCGAGTGCGGAAATTATTAAGAGTCGAATCTGTTTCAACATCCTGCACACCCCCCTGACAACCGAAACGACTCGTTCGTATCTGTAGGCCCATTTTTATACTATGTACACTGGGAAAAACTTTAATGCCAAAAATTAATAAAGTCTTATTAATAAATTAATTCTTCAAGTAGGAAAGCAAATTCTGGGAAAACTGTAGCTCTAATTCAATTTTTTTATACTTACAACAGATTTATTTCTCAAATTCCTTTTTTCAGATTAACGCTTAATTTATAAAGCGATTCTCTAAGATTGAGCTATTTTTTTCTTAGTGTAATAGTAAGTGTGTGTGTGTGTATGTGTGTGTGTGTGTAGATGATACCAACATTCCATATGACAGCTGCCAGGGGGCTAAGTGCAAGCACGGACTCAAAGGCAAAAGAAAGAGAGAGGCAAAGACATTGGTAAGGAGAGAGAGAGAGAGAGGAGAGATAGAGAGAGAGATAGAGGGCACGCACAAGCACATAAACTTCAATGGCCAACATTCCCATTGTACCCAGTCCGCCCCCCTCCCCTCCTCCTCTGCTCTGCCAGGGAAGTGCCGCCATTTTAATTTATATTGTTGCTGTGTTAAAGTTCAAATAAAATAAAAGAATGGAAAAATCTTGCATGTGTTGTTTTCCGTTGCCTGTGCTGCTGTTTCTTCTTCTTCTTCTCGATTTTCAGTTGGTTTTTTTGTTTTTTTTTTTTTTGTAGTGGCTGTGACTGTAAAGTGCGTTTTATCATTTGGCAGGTGGCGCCCAAGCTGGAACATATTTCTCACCAACTTTTACCAATGGCCAATTTCTTAGCCCTTGCTCGTTTTTATGAACAACTCTGCAATGAAATTTCCATTTCCGTTGGCCGCCATTTCATTTACTGACGCCACATTGAATATCTTCTTCTTCTTCTTTTTCTGGGCAGAAGAAGTGTGTGCAAAAGTTTCATTTGTTTCTTCTGTTTTTCACCTTGACAAGGGTGTTTTCATTATTGGACACTTTTAAGGGATCAGCTTTCCACAGTTCCAAGACTTTTGTTTATTAAAATGAAATAGTTACTTTTGCTTAAGTTTTACCTTTTTTTTAAGGTTTTCCTTCGGCTCCAGCTTAATTTTTTTTTTATATATATATTATTCACTATAATATATGTGGAATTTCGACGGTACTAGTTTATAGACAATTTATTGTAAGATTTTAAAACATATGGAAAAACAATCAAATTACACAAAAAATCAATCATTTTCTGCGATAAATTTGTATTAATTGACTATAATATATAGTAATAATAAGTTTTTAATTTATACATAGTTTAAAATATCGAAAAAATTTTATTTCCTAAAAAAATTAAATAAAAACAGTATAGTTAATATAGCAAATTTAGAGAGATTATAATTATGAACAGAAGGAAGGGCAAACAAAAGCCAAGCCTTTTGCTTACAAAATATAAGCTTTCGGCCATATTTTCAATTTGTAAAATTCAAATAAAAGCTTAAACCTTAAGCGAAAACTTTTCATTTTTGACAGGAAGCGCAAACTTTTAAATTAGATTATTCAGCTGGGCATTGGGCCCATTAAATCCAATTAGTGGTCGGCTATTTTAAAGTGTCGCTTGGATTTGCAACATGGGCCATCAAAAGGACATAAATAACATTCGCTCAAAGCGCGCGCATGCAGAAATCTCTGTCCACAAATTATTTCACGCGCCAAAAAAGACACCAAAATAAACACACACACACACACACACACACACAGTTCAAAAACAGTTCAAGCTTTAAAATAGCAACAACAACAATAAGTCGAGAAAAAAAATTAGGTTGTGACCGCTTCACGGCTTTTTGGTGCTTTCCTTAACTGATGCTCCACTAAGCTGACCCATAAATTTGGTGTGCCTTTAATGAGCTGCTGGCCCCTCACCTGGCACACACCCCTCAACCTTTGCACCTTTGTGCCCTGAAACATTTAGTAAAATGACCGCAAAGTTATTTTAAAAACATTTTGCAAACAAACACAAAACACACAGAAAGTGGCAAAAAGTTTTGAAAGTGGAGGGGTTTGGAGATAAGCGTTTGTAGCAGCTGTAAAAAGCGCATAAACATGCGTGTCGAGGTCAGTTTGAACAACGATCTCAAATTGGAGTTGACTCTACTGAAGTTTATAGCCAGCATCAGCACCAGCCCTCCACCCACAACCCCCACAACCCCCTTACAGCATCCACTCAGAACCAGCGAACCACCTGATATCCTTGATGTGTGCACATTTGTTGTTGTCGTTTTTGCTAGGCTACTTTGTAGGTACTTAGGGCGTTTTGAATTTTTTATGAGCATTTTCCCTTAGCCATAATGTTTGAAATGTTGGTATATTGAAATAAATGTGAGCAGGCTGCTCTGCTCTTAGTGTGTGTGTGTGTTTTACACCCCGTATTGATTTGAATTTGCACGAACCTTTTTTGCTATCTCTTCAATTTCTGTCTTGTTTTAATTTTAATGCAAAATAAATAAATGCGAAAAATATATTAATTTTATCCATTTCTTTGATACAGGATTTAAATACTGAAATATATTCGAGTGCATATATAATAGATTAAACAGAATTTGTATTTTTTTCCAGACTCAATTATATTATATTTCAGAATATTTCTTTTACTGATATGTTTTAAAGTGAACGGAAATTTAATGCAATTTTGAAAGCAGGCAAACGTTTCAATTTTAATTATATCTCCGATATATTTTAAAGGCATCTTTCCCCTTAAAACTTTTGCAGCTAAGCAAAGAATTATCATAATTACTCTAATCTTAAAATCTTTTATCCTTAAACCGATATCGTTCTTAATCATACAGCAAAATAGTTTATAATTATAAATATAACTCAAGTCAAATATTTTAATCTTTTTTTTATCTAAGTAGGAAAATCTAAAGTAGTAAAAGAAATATTTAATCTTCTTAGAGAGTATATAATCTTCTTAAAATTGTTTACTAATTTTTAATAATTAAATTGTTTATCGCTGATGCTGTTGCTGGCTTTTTGACTATGAGTATGGCAAATGTTAACATGTCATGTTTATAATATTCACTTTTACCTCATTAATAATATTTGGCTTATGGCTTATGGTTTATTAATCTGTAAAATGTATGCAATATTGATTGGATTTGTGGTCAGCATTTTGTTGCCGCTGACTTTAAACCATTAATGTTTGCACATTAAAAATCGATTGTTCCCACACTGCTTTGGCTTGTTTGTGTACTTTTTGCAGGTGCATTTAATTTATAATTTTGCTTTTAATTTCGCTTTAATGAGCAGCTCAAATTTTTCATAAATATTTATTTTGATGTGTTTGGTCAACCTCCGTTCGGATTCAATTGACAAACGATGTAAATATTATTTTTTTCAAAGCCTGAGCCATTCTCATAATTGTAGAAAATTCTATTAATGGATATTGCATGCCATAAACAACAATTTTAATATTATAAAATTATGTTGTTATTGTTTGTGCTTTTTTTTTGTGCGGTATCCTTTGAGTTATGCATTGTTTCGCACATTTGGCGAAGCGATTTATTTTGTGTCGCTCATAAATTTGACTCGCGACGCGTCTCTTCTCTGCTTGGTCCTACGGCCTGCGGCAGGTTTTGTGTCACGTGTTGCATGTGGCACTTACACACACACATATACATATCTGCAGCTGCTGGCAAGCGGTTTTTGCTGGTGCTGTGCACATTGCCACACACCAGTTGGAATATTATTCATTTTTATTATATTTCGTCGCCTTAACGACCATAAATTGCATTAAAAATGCTGTCATTGAATATGGCCCTCAGACGATAATGGCTCTGCAGGTGGAATCAACTAAAGGACGACCACAGTAAGACCTCGCCATAATTAAATATATTTCCCATAACTCAAAATATTCCATTTGCAAATTCGATACCCATTTTAATGTGCAGCATTGAAATAAAATGTTTTAGGATATAAAAAAGCATTTAATGTAATTCATGAAATAATTGATTTAATATTGAATGGAAACATTTCAAAGAACTAATGAACTCATTTTTGCATAGATTTTTGTAAAATTTGTTTTAATGGTTCTTGCGAATATATCTTTTGTAACCATAACATATTTTATAAACATATGTATATTTTAAAAATAAGAATATTTTTGATTATTGGTTCCGTTTTAAAATTTGAACAGACTTTCAACACATAACATATTTAAACTATAGTCATCTTAGCGATGTTGTACTGTAATTTTTGTAATTTTGCTATATATTTAATTTATGTTACCAGCAGCAAAGAAATTGTTTTGCTTGCATGCCGGGTTTTTCTACACCCACATTTTGAAGTGGATGCAAAAATGAGAGAGGAAAAAATAGATGAATCTGATGATGATGACAAAAGAGCGAAAAGGAAAATGTGTGCAGAAAACATTTAAAACTTAGGAATTTTCCTTGTGCATTCATATTTTACTTGTTTTTCTTGCGGTGAGCATGAGTGTGTGTGTGTGTGTGGTGTGGGTGTGTATGTGCGTGTGAATTCCATTTATGACAGTTGGCCGCAATGCTAATGGCTTTCCAGACAGTTGAATGAGAAAATTCAAAACTGACAAACCTAATGCAAAAGTCCAAATGGAATTTAAAAGTTGGTTTTTAAAGTCAAAAAAAAGAAAAAAATAATATGGAACAAGCCAAAGAAATTTGTAACTTAACCCGCATCAAGAATTTGTCACGATTTGTAGTCATCGCCGTCGATGTTGTTGTTGTTGTTGTTGTCGTGCGGCATGAAAAATGACCAAGTTGGCTGCCACGTTGCGTATACGTAATGTGCGCGTGGTTGTGTCTGGTATGTCTTGTGAGTCCTGTGATAACTGTATGGTTAGATTTGGCTATTCCCCCCGCTCCCCCACTCCCTAAACTGACTTATTTTTTTCTCCCCTCTGACTGTGTGTCACTTGATGCTCTCAGCTTTGCCGGCAGCGAACTGCTTCACACATCGTTTGTCACATTGCTCGCAAGGATTTCTGGTGAGCTCAAAATCTTCGCCCTTTGCTCTTTGTGGTTGCTTACAAATAGTGCCGGGCTATTGTTGTGCGCGTGTGTGTGTGTTGGTGTTGTTATTGTCAATGCCATTACTATTTGCTATTGTCAGTGTTGTTTTGTTTGATTGTTGCTATTGTTGCTGCTTAACATTTGTTGTAATTTTTCATCTCATGTTGTGTGTGAAGTTTTTTTTCCCCTTTTTTTTTTGCCCATTAGCAGCGATGCGGGCGGTCGACAGTGCTGTTGTAGGTGTTGTATGTGGGCGTGGCATGTGTAATCAATTTTCAAGCTAATTTCAGCTGCAGATAGCTGTCTGTTCCCCACAGCTACTTGTCGGCAAAACAGGTGTGTGGAAAGAGTTGAACATATATGGAAATGCTTTGACATTTGAGCTGCAAACATTCCAAAAGATCTGATTAGGAACCAGTGTAAAAAGGGGATTTGAGAGTATTTTTCCATATAAAATAAACGCAATTTATAAATGCTATTTGACTACGTATTTTATTTAAAGATAAGCTTTATAAATTCTGAAAGAGCAAAAGCGTAGCCGAGGGATACAGAAATAACATCATTTATTCATAAATTTTGAATGACTTGCAGATTCGTCAAACGGGATAAGTTAAAAGTTGCTTAAGTTTGACATTCATAATTCGTGGAAGACAAAACATCTTTCAATCGAGAATAATTGATTATCAGTCTTCAAAACAATGAAAGGGAAATATTTATACAAATTTATGCACATATAAAACAGTTATCAATTCCCTGATTCAATGAATTGGAAAACAACAGGAAAACCATAAGCAGATGAACAGATTTGGAAAATAACATCAGTCAGAATATCAGCAAATTATCGGATTTATATTCTATTATTGAGTTTTATTTATTAATGAGTTTCACATTTTGTACAATGAAACTAATGAATAGTTTAACAAAATTTACTGAACTATTAAATTCTAAGAAAAAAGCGAATCCAAGCCAGTAAAAAATATGCATTCAATTAAAGATTTCCATAAATGTATTTAGCACTATTTCTTTGATTTTTTCCATCATATTACTTCAAATGAAAACTTGGTGACACAAATTACGAAATTAGACAAACTTCTAAAGAGTTCAAATTTTGGCTTCTCTTTTGAGTAAGATTCAAAGATTATTATTAAAACTTTATGCAAAGTAAAGATTTGAACACAGCAGCCAATTTATTCCTTATCAAGTTGAACTGATTTACACAGCTAATGCCAATTATGCAATCTCAATTAACAGTTAGTAGAAGAGAAAAAAAGCGAAAAACAAATCCAAAAATATCACAAATTTAATTACATAACAAAGTTTGAGGGCTGAACTCGTGTTGCCAGCAAGTCGGAAAAAGATAAAAGACCGAAAGCGAAAACGCAGCATTTGGTCTATGTGTGTGTTTGTGTGTGTGTTAGTGTGCTGAAATTGAAAACGCGATAAGAAGTGCGCATACATTTCATGGCACACAGTGCGTATGATTGACATTAAAGCATTAATTATGCAAAGCGCAGACAGAGAGCAAAAGAGTCGAGAAAAAGTCGGAAGTCGCATAACTGGAGCCAACTTTCATCATAAGTTGAGTGCTTTGTGGAATGCATTTGACTGACTATCTCTCTCTCTCTCTCTCTATCTCTCTGTCTCTCTCTGGCCTAGCGTAGGACAAACAAATAAAAAGGACCAACAAAAAGAGGAGCTTAATGTTTTGAAAAACTTTTAGCCGTCACTTTTCTCATTTGCCAATTGTGCCAAACGAGGGCAAATGCAAAAATTGCACACCGCACCACATGTCGTATGCGCGATGTCAGATCAAAACAAGCCAAACGAGATTGCCTGACTGAGTGATACTCTGCAGATAAAAAAAAATATATATATATATATATAACAAAATGCAAGAAATAGCACAAATATTCAATTTTAATATTTGAATTAGACATTAAATTAGACACTTTTTGGGTAGCTGAATAATCTGCATGAGAATTTAAATATTTTTGATTGTTATTAGTTATTTTTGAGCTCTGATAAACTTCAGTTAAGCTAAACAAAAATGTGGTTTGAGCTTTGGAGTTCAGTCAAATTTCTAAATTAAATCAACTTGTTCTGCTCTGCTAATGTTGAACAAGAATATATATATATATATATATTTGATTAACACAGGGTTGTCCCAGTCTGGCAATTGAGCAATTTATTTAATTTATTATTATTATTTAATTTCAGCCATTTTTCAAAAGAAAGTAGCCAAGTCAAGTTTTAATTGTTATGCGAATTGATTTAAAATGCTGCCTTGGCCGCTTCATCTTCTGGTGCTGGTGCTGGCGGCTGATGCTGGCTGGGCCCACAATTCGGCATCCATTTAACCAGCTGTCTGAGCTGTGCTTCATTAATATGTCAGCCTTGGCAGCCTTGGTCTGGTGGGTCTGCGGGTGGGTTTGGGGCGTGGCGACTAAATGGCCGCGTCGTGTAATCAGCAGCGAAAGGAGCGTGATTGACAGGACAACAACAAGTAGAGCGGCAGCAAGGGAGAAAAGTGGAATTCCGAGACGATTAAAGGCACAATTTCCATTCGCTGGCATATTTTACTATTTATGAGCTGGCTCTGAAACTGAAACTCAAGCCCGAAAGGCTAAAGGGAGATTTTCTGGCCGACGTCTGATTGCGGCTACTGTCTTTGTAAGTTTCAATTAAATGCACAGATTTCAGCATCGGTCGGTAGGCGGGAAGGGGTTGGTGTGGGGAATAAGTCGCGTTACTTATTGTTTTTAATTTTATTTTTGCAAAAAAGTTTGAGGGCATTTAATTGTCGACATTCAAAGAGACGCCCGCCCACACTGCGTATGCTTAATTGAGCATTTGGTTAGCTTCTTGTTGCTCTTGTTGTTTGCATTGTTTTGTGTTTAATTAATGGGCATGGCAAAAGCTGAGATCGTTGTTGTTTATGGGCGCACAACGCTCAAGTGGGCGTGGAAAGCTATTCTACATTCCTTGTCTGATTACCAATTAGATTACCTCCAACTTAAACGACCAGCAATAGAAGCGTGCAACTTTGCCTGCCCCATTTATTAAAAGTTGTTCTTTAAACTTTGCTTGCAAACAGCTGCAATTTGCTAAGCTTTGCAGTCATAAAATTAACAAACTTAAATTAATATATATAAAGCATAGCATTTTGCTGACGAAACTTATTTTTATCATATTTTAATATAATTTTCTGATTTTATGCCAGTTAAACAAACAATTATTTGGCAAAACCCTTGTCAGCGTCAGAAAATACCCACTAAATAATTTATTATTCGAAGCCAAGTTGCATGTCAGATTTTCATATTCAGTTATTTGCAAGACTCTTAAAAATCCTTTCTCGATTCCTTGTCACTTCTAATTAACACATTTAACCAGGCCGCACATACCTGACCCAAATTCACCTGCATAAAAACCCTATCCGGCCCCCTCCCTCAGCCTGCCGCACTCTCTCCTTCTCCATATTGTCCTCACTTGTTCCGCTTGCAGTCTGTGCAAATTAAAGCAACGAATATAAAGAATATTTTTCAGGGGGGAAGCCATCAAAATTTCATAAGGCTAAATGAAACAAGGAAAATACATTTAATGTGTGCCAGGCAAACAGGCAAATTCAAACTTAATTAAACAACTTCAACATTTCCTTGACAATTTGCAAACATTATGCAAAATGTGCTGAGACAGATGTTTTGGGCTTTCGACTTGACTTTGGCTTACTGGTTTGAGCCAATCAATTTCTATTCTTAGTCGCATTTTTTGACTTTAAATTGAACAAAGTTACTAACTAGGAAATTCCCTAAATTCACAAAACTGAATTTATAATGGGTATTCCACTAATAATTGCATGATGACAGGCTATGCAAAAACTAAGGCATTTCAATTTTGTTAACTGGTTCACTCGATCGCTGCGAATGTGGTAATCAAAGTGTCAAAAGTTAATGCGGCTCGAAGTCAAAAGTTCGAATGTGCATTTAAGGGGGGCACTTAAGTTGGCTGCCAACTAAAAGGATGCTCAGCTGGCAGGATGGGATGTGCAGGATGTGGGGATGTGGGGATGCCAGTGTGGCTGAAGGGAAAAATGCATTGCGCAAATTGCCTAGCCACTTGAATGTTGTCCATGCCACATCAACGTTGTCGGCCATTTTGCAATAAATTCTGCAAAATGTCGTCGTGTGCTTTTCCTGTTTGGCACTTTTTTTTGTGAAATATGTGTGCCACACACAACATCCGCTTGTCACACTCTCTCTCTCAGTCTGTTTCTCTCTCACTCTCACTCTTATTGTTTATTAATTCAATAGTGAGATAAGGCAACCACAGCCACGCCTACTCATATTTGCATAAATTGTGTGTGTTTTGTTCTTGTTCTCCAGTCAGAAATCAAATAAAAGTTCAGATTCGTGTTGGAGTTGCTGGATTTCTTCTTCTATTTTTTAGGGCTTGAAGTCATCATTCTTGCTGCCGTCTTTTGTTTTTGCTGTAAATTCTTGTTATTTATCTTATAATTATGCAAATGTGTGTGAAACCAGCGTCGCCTGCAAATTGTTGAGTTTTGCATATTTTGAGGCGCAGGTCTTCAAAACTCAACTCATTTGCTGTCAAAGTCAGGCTAAAAGTGTGTTTTGGGATTTGCCCTCAGTGCCCATTATAAGTTGATAAATGTATTCGCAAACATGCTTGGGTTATCTTATTTTTTGCAGTGTAGCTACTGATTTGAAAATGATTGAAGCTAAGTAAAAGCTCATTTTTATTATTATATATAAACAAATATTTTTTATGTTTTTCCCTTATTTTTTGCGTATTCATTTTCATCGGGGACAATTTCTAAAAACATTTCTTACAAGGACTTTTTTGTTGTAATTGTTGTATTTTTGCGGTTTCTGTTTTGATTGGCTACCGAGAATAACAAATAATATTTTCCAAAGCCTGGCGACACAAAGTCCCGATGCTGATAATAAAGTGAATGAGGACGCCAATGATGACGACGACGATGATGATGATTATCATCCTTTCCATTAATTACACATTTTTGCCAAGTTTTACTGGCCACACTCCACAATACGGCATATGCTGGAACAATTAATTAGCAAATGCTGGGCGAAAGAGCATTGAAATGCGGTTTTCTTAGCTTGTGGGGCTTTTTTGCAATTTTCAATTAAATGTGAAGCTCGAAAAGGCCAAAAAGCTTTCGTTACGAATCTGAAATGCAAATGTAAAAGGACAAAATCATTTGGGAAATCCATTCCAGGCAGCAGGGGAGTTCGATATGTATTTGAAAATGCCACCGACTTTATCATATATATATATAAATATATATATATATTTGTATAGATATATGTATGTCCTTTTTGCCGCCAAGCGGAGAAATTTTCATGTTGCTTGGTTCACTTCTTGCCTTTCAAATTCTGACGTAATTCAAAGGAATCTTTCTATACTTACTATACCCTGGGAGAGAGAGAGAAAGAGAGAGAATGGGGCTAGAAAGGGAAAGAGCATTCTTTATGTTGTGTTATTTGTTGTTTTTGTGTTCGTGATGTGACATGTTGTGTTTATGGGATTTTGTTACATTTTCGGGTATTTGCCTGCTCTTCCTTGGCATCTGCTTTAGAAAATGATTTCATTTCATTTTATTTTAAATTTTTTTGTGAAATAAGATATTTATTTGCTTCTTAGTCACTTGCTGGCTTTAGCTTCGGCTTCGGCTTTGGCCTTTTCCAAATTGGCAAATAAATAGACGGTCTGTCCTATTGGGTTCATTGCTCGCTTTGTCGATATCCACAAAGTCCCCAAGTCAATTGTTTGACTTAGGTCAGTCCTTGGACACGCATTCACATATTCCCCTAGCTTCTCTCACAGGGTATTAAAGTACCACATCCAAAGCCCTCCCAGAGACAAAATTAATTTGCCAAATGTTGAAAAGGCCAGCAGCTCAATAGTATGACAAAAACTAAGTTCGAGCTCCGAATGTGCAGGTCGCAAATTGTTTGTCTCTATTCATCGATTTTAAATGCTAATAAGGATGAGTTAGGAAATCATCTGAAAGTCAACAGCAACTTATTGATACAGAATTTTATTGAAAAGAATTCTACGAAATGGCACAGACCGTGTTGATTATCAAATATATTAAACAAATTTGCATAACAAACTAAATTATTTGTCGTTTTGAAAGTAGGTCGAAAAGCTAAACTAAAATAAAATATTTTTGAAGAACTAAAGTTTTGTTCCCTCTAAGTTTGGCATAACTTATTTTTAATACATATATTTTATATCTAAAATTGCAATAACTTGTACCAATTTTTTTTTATATATATATTTAGGAAGAACTAAAATTTTTATTTACTTTAAGTTTAGCCTAACTTATATTTGATTCATTTTTTTTATATCTGTAATTGCAATAATTTGCAGCATTTCTACAGGGTTCAAATAATTATCGTTTAATTATGTGCACTGACACAGCACACAAAAAAACAACAACAGCAGCGAACAAAAACAAAAAAGTCTGTAAATCTACATAAATTGTCTGCTGTTGGCACTGGCCAAAAACTTTTGATTGGCAAACTCTTTCCTACTAGCCCAAAATTCCCAACACTCCAAACACGCCAAAATCAATGCAGTAAACTACAGCTAAATGACTGAACTGCAGTTTATATTGAATACGCTTGCTTTACGATTAAATTTATAAGTGAATTCATTTGTTTTTCAAATAATTTATAAATTAGAAATTAATTTAAAATTATTTTATATTTTTGACAAACAATTGGATTTTATTTTAAAATTCAAATCTCATAAATTATTTTCTAAGCAAAGATTAAATTTGATAATTTCTAGGCATAAAATCTGAAGTCTTGAAACCACAAAAATTACAATAATTACAAAATGTGTCTTATTCAATTGAATTTTCTAGTTTATTTACGAGATTAATAAAGCCATTAACCCCCAGGGGAAATCTTATCGCGCTGAAAGGGATAATTATAAAAAGAATTCTTATCACTAAAAAGTGGTCTAAATTGGCCTATGGTTATAGATAAATGTCTTATCAGCTGCATGACTAGGCACATTTGATAATACAAAAAAATGCATTTTGCATACACTGAACAAAAGTAGTAAAACTTAAAACCTATGTATGTATATAGCACAGTTTTGGATTATGAACAGTTTATCAGCTGGGAACTTAAATTAAAGTCAATTATTTGTATTTGTCAAACTGTTCGCCACATTTATCAGTTTGCATTGCGGCTTAACCCCCCTCCACCCAACCATCATCACCCTTCACACACGCTGACCACAAGCAACTAGACTGCGACTTGGCAGACTATAAAACAGGTTTTAAGTTTTACCTGGCTGTCAGCAAACACAAACAGAGCAATTTCACTTAAACGGTTGAACACATCGGAGGTGAATTTTTCCACAAAACAAACTATGAACTCAGAACACTGGGAATCCAATGAGGAGATACAATATTTTCGAGAATATCTGCGCATACCCAGCGTACATCCCAATCCCAATTATGGTGAGCTAAGTGCTGCTTGACCAGTTATTCTTAGGAGATGTCGCAGACTATATCAAATGCTAATCTGTCTTTGGCTTTTCATGCAATAAATGTATTCATATTCTGTTCCTTTGCCCAATTATTATTCAGCTGCCTGCTTGGAATTCCTAAGACGACAGGCCACTCAGCTGGAACTGCCTTTAGCTGTGCATTATCCATTTGATGCTGAGAATCCTGTGGCCGTCATCAGCTGGCAGGGGCTGGAGCCGCAATTGCCCGCTCTTCTGCTCAACTCTCACATGGATGTGGTGCCCGTCTTCAAAGAGAACTGGACACATGAACCATTTGGGGCTGAAATGGATGCCGATGGTCGCATTTTTGCCCGTGGCACGCAGGACATGAAATCCGTTGGAATGCAATATCTGGCGGCTATTAGGGCCCTCAAGCGCAGTGGAGCCAGGTTCAAGCGAACCATTCACATCTCTTTTGTGGCAGGTAATTCAAGTAGTTTTTTAGAAGTTACTCAATTTTGATGGAATAGAATAATAATAATATTTTTACATAATCCTAGAATGTGAATTGGCTATGTAAATTTAAATGCATTATTAATCTTGAGGCGAAACCATGCCCAATACAATAAGAACTTGAATCTCGTTTTCATCATAAAAAAGTTTTAATTTTTGAAATTCGGCAATCAAAAGAAATTTTGATCCGATCCCAGATGCCTTCTTATCACCATCGAAAAATGCGTCTGTTTAAAGATATATTTTAAGTCAGGTTAAATTTACATCCTTGACATCACGTTAAGCGCTTTATTAATGAATTTTTTTAAAATTAATTATCAGATGAGGAAACTTGTGGTCGCCGTGGCATGCGTCCCTTTGTGGAGACTGAAGAGTTTCGAGCGCTTAATGTGGGATTTGGATTGGACGAAGGAATCGCTTCGCCAACAGCTGATTTTCCCGTGTTCTACGCCGAGCGCAGTGTGTGGCGTAAGTTAAGCCAAAAGTCATGCTTAAAATATTAAATTTTAATGAATTTTAAATTCACTCACAAATAGGTTTAACATTTAAGATATCGGGCACTGCTGGACATGGATCGCTGCTGCTGCCAAACACAGCTGGCGAGAAGTTTCATTATATTTTGGACAAAATGATGCAGTTACGTAAGCAACAAGTGGCGCGACTTGAGAACAATCCAGGCCTAAAGATTGGCGATGTGACTACAATAAATCTAACCCGAATTGGCGGAGGAGTGCAGAGCAATGTGGTGCCACCAGAGCTGACAGCCGGCTTCGATTGTCGCCTCGCCGTCGATGTGAATCACGAGGAGTTTCACGCTCAAGTAATTACCAAAATCATTTAATTTTTTAAAATATAGCAACATTTTTATCTTTAGATAAACACCTGGATGACGGAGGCTGGTGGGAATATTAAGCTTGAGTTCGATCAGAAGGATCCGTTTGTGCCACCCACAGCCACCGATGCCAGCAATCCCTTCTGGCTGGCCTTCAAAAGCGCCACTGATGAGTTGTAAGTCGACTTTTAATTGGAATGTTATATGGAATACTACAGATTATGCCTTTGCAGGGGACTTGATATCAGACCACAGATCTTCACTGGCGGCACAGACAGTCGCTACTTGCGCAAGTCTGGAATACCCGCCTTGGGTTTCTCCCCGATGAACAATACTCCGGTTTTACTACACGATCACGATGAGTGGATTGGTGCCGAAACATACCTGAAAGGAGTACAAATATATCAAAAGATTATTAGTAACTTGGCCAATGTGAGATCCTAACAAATATTTATATTCGATTTCTTTTTTCTGTTTGTCATCAACAATTTACTAATATTAGTGAAAAAAGTGCCTTAAAAATGATTTTAAAATTTTAAAAACTGCTGCTACGAAATTAAAAATAATAAAAAGTTTTACTTCCACAACATTTTTTTGGAACAGCTAAAATGCATTGCAGGAACTGGTAGATATTTGCATTAAATTAACATTTTACCAATTCCTGCCAATTGTTTTCAATTTGCTATTTTTGTGGGTGGCATTCTCGATATTAAAAAAAATACTTGCAAAATATTATACTTCTTTAAATTTATATACCTGGTCAAAAGATCTTGTGGGATGGTCGCGGGTTGCGGATAGCGAAAGGCCTCCCCTCGTGGAGGTTAGCTGCGAATAATACGAAATGGGTCGTAAATAAGCAGTCCCGGACAGACAGCGGGTACTAGGCGTTTGTGTCGCCGCCTTCTCAAAAGCATAGCCTCACACAACCCCAAAGTTCCCTGCACGAGTGTACCTACCCCCTCCCTAACCACACATCTCACTCCGGACCGGACTAAGGTGTGACTCTAACCGTGCCGAGAGTCAGCTTGGCTGGGGGCCCGGGTTAATAACTTGCCCTGTCTCTTACGGTGAGCTCAGGCAAATGGCGACCGCCTGTTCTAATTAGCCTTACCCGGGTAATGCGGATCTCAGCCCGGGCGGACATACCTTTCTCTGCAGTACGTGGGACCAAAACATGAAAAGTCCAAAAAACATTAACATACCGCGGAATATTCTCGCGGAGCATGTCGCAAGAAGACCGAACCATCGAGAGGGGGAGGTCATCTAATGTGGAAGACCATCCTCCACAACGTGCTACTCCAGCACCATATAGGAGAGTGCCGCAGGCACAGCGTGCCACAACTTCATTGCACGGGAATGTGGTTGTCGGACCACCACAATCGGCAACGAATCAGAGGGCAAAAAAGAGGGTAAATCTCCTACCACCAAGAGGACAACCCGGTGGGCTGGATGACCCGAACCGTCGCAGCCTCTGCGGCTCTGGGGTGAAGTGGTATCTAAGATACCTCCAGCAAGGACTTACTCCAGAGGAAGCCATAAAGAAGGCGAAGGAGCCGATGGACCAGCTGTCAAAAGACACAACAGCATCCTAACGCCTCCGGTGGCCACTTCTAGGAGAGTGTGCCCGGGGGCCAGGAGTGCGGCCTGCGGACCGTCAACGGCAAGGGTGGGAAATACAACGGCAAACCCGGGCCCACCTCGATTACATCCACCGCACCACGAATGTCATATGCAGATATGACAAAGACGGTGAAGGTGGCTGTGCTACCGGCGGAATACCCAAAGGTATTGCTCAATCACGGAAAGCTCTCTTAGTTGGAAGAGGCAATCATTGATTATTGCGTACCGATGGGATAAACCGATCGCATTTGCGGGCATTCTGGTCGTAGAATGCTCAGACAAGAACTCAGCGAATTGGCATTACATAGATGGATGGGCGTAACCCTCGATTGCAAAGTGGGTGATGAAATACCATCACCCCACTGCGATATACTGTCCAAGAAGTGAGGACAGAACCTCCGATTCCCTTCTGGCTTTGCTAAGAAGACAGAATGGGATAGAGATAGACACGTGGAAGGTGATATCCAGGAGGAATGAGGGTGGAGGAACCCTCCTAGTTATCGGGATAGATGAGCTATCCAGAGACGCGATAATAGAACGCGGTCACCAAGTCAGCTTCCGATTTGGGAACATTCCTGTAAGCGGACTTAAAAAGAAAGGTGGAGCAAGGTTAATTCCCGAACATCGAAAAAAGAGTGTATGTAGCAGAAGATCTCACCACCGTTACTCTTGCAGAGCAGAGCCAACACTCGAATCAAGCCAACAACTTGATCGAAGACCTTGCGGAAGACGAGCAGTTGGCAGACAGCACACTCTGTGAGGAACCAGAGGCATGGGAGGAGGAAATCATAATGTCCTCGCAGGAGCTGGCAGAGGAACTGCCAAAAGACGCGGCCGAGGCCGACGTTACCTTAACGAGTGACGGTGATGGAGGACACCCCAGGCCCCAATCTCCGGTGGCCTATTGTGCAAAGGAGAAGATGCCGGTGTTAATCGGTTGCGATGCCAATGCGCACCACACGATATGGGGTAGCAGCGACATCAATCTACGAGGTGAGAACCTCACAGAATTTATATTTAGATATAATTTAGAACTTGGCAATGTCGGATCCACACCGACATTTATAAATAGAATCAGGGAAGAAGTCTTAGACATCACCCTTATTAGTCGGTCCCTAAAACCTCACTTAAGAGACTGGCACGTCTCATCTGAGGAATCCATGTCGGACCATAAAACTATCTTATTTAGGTTACAACTAAATACGAATAGTAGTGTGCCAAGTCGTAACCCCAGGAAAACAAACTGGGAACGATTCAAAAGGTCCCTAGAGCTCAATTTATCCGGTGAAACATATGGTATTCCAAAAAATTCACTGGACCTAGAGAGAGCTGTAAGGAATCTGAACAAAAGCATAATTGACGCTTTTGAAGTCAATTGCCCGGTGGGAAGGAAGAAAATTGAGAAGGATGCCCCCTGGTGGAACGTAAGTCTTGAGAGGCTGCGTCGAACTACACGTCATCTCTTTAACACAGCTAAGAGAGACGGAGACTGGGCACGATACCGTGAGAGTCTGACCACCTACAACAAGGAGATCAGGAAGGCTAAACGGACGAACTATAGGAATTTCTGTGAAAGCATTATAAGCACCAGCGAAGGTGCTAGGCTTCACAGAGCGCTTGCCAAGCGGGCACCGGAAGCTAACATATCATTGAAGCGTAAAGATGACTCATTTACGAGCAATGATATCCAAAAGCTAGAGCTCCTGTTTGAAACGCATTTTCCAGGCAGTACACCCCTTCAAAATGACGCGGTCAACAGTGGAGGTTGGTGCAGACCGTCGGCTGACGACTGGGCATGTGCTAAGTCGACAGTCACCGTGGAGAGATTGAAATATGCAATAGGCCTTTCAATCCTATATATAAATTTTCTCGGAATAGACGGCATATTGCCAATTTTTCTTCAAAAGGGTCAGGACCTGCTCCTCTCTCGTTTTAGGAAAACGCTACTAAGTAGCCTTGCGCTCGGACATTTACCAATCGCTTCAATACCAAGTCCTTCAGACCCATCAGCGTAACATCGTTGGAAAAGCTGGTGGACTATAACATCAGAAGCACTCTGCTGAAGCAAAGTCCGCTGCATCCAACGCAGCATGCATGTAGAGTAGGCAGGTCAACTAATACTGCACTTTATCAGCTGCGGCGGGCCTTATATGTAGCAGTTGAAATCAGAGAAGTAGCAATATATGCCTTTCTAGACATAGAAGGCGCGTTTGATAATAATTTGCACTATGCGATTGGGGCCACTCTCTCGAGGAGGGGCCTGGACCCAACTACCAGCAGGTGCATACTTGCATTGTTGCGGTCCAGACAGGCCACCGCATCGACGCATGACAGCACGGTAACAGTCTTAACCACTAAAGGCTGCCCCCAGGGGGGAGGATTGTCTCCGCTACGAAAGCAAATACGAAGAAGCACTCTGTAACATAGTCCAGTTAGGGTTGAAGATTACGAGTGACTGGTGTAGGGAGGTTGGACTCAACCTGAACCCTACTAAAAGAGTCATTGTCCCCTTTACTAGACGGTATAAGCTACAGAGGATCTCTGCCCGGGCGGACATACCTTTCTCTGCAGTACGTGGGACCAAAACATGAAAAGTCCAAAAAACATTAACATACCGCGGAATCTTCCCGCGGAGCATGTCGCAAGACATCTGGAAGACCGAACCATTGAGAGGGGGAGGTCATCTAATGTGGTAGACCATCCTCCACAACGTGCTACTCCAGCACCATATAGCCACAACTTCATTGGACGGGAATGTGGTTGTCGGACCACCACAATCGGCAACGAATCAGAGCGCAAAAAAGAGAGTAAATCTCCTACCACCAAGAAGACAAACCGGTGGGCTGGATGACCCGAACCGTCGCAACCTCTGCGGCTCTAGGGTGAAGTGGTATCTAAGATACCTCCAGCCAGGACTTACTCCAGAGGAAGCCATAAAGAAGGCGAAGGATACGCAGCACCAGCTGTCAAAAGACACAACATCATCCTAACGCCTCCGGTGGCCACTTCTAGGAGAGTGTGCCCGGGGGCCAGGAGTGCGGCCTGCGGACCGTCAACGGCAAGGGTGGGAAATACAATGGCAAACCCGAGCACATCACGGGCAGCCGCCATGAAGCCCACCTCGAATACATCCACCGCACCACGAATGTCATATGCAGATATGACAAAGACGGTGAAGGTGGCTGTGCTACCGGCGGAATACCCAAAGGTATTGCTCAATCACGGAAAGCTCTCTAAGTTGGAAGAGGCAATCATTTATGAGCTCATTGCGTACCGATGGGATAAACCGATCGCATTTCCGGGCATTCACTTTCCGGCCGGATTTCTGGTCGTAGAATGCACAGACAAGAACTCAGCGAATTGGCATTACATAGATGGATGGGCGTAACCCTCGATTGCAAAGTGGGTGATGAAATACCATCACCCCACTGCGATATACTGTCCAAGAAGTGAGGACAGAACCTCCGATTCCCTTCTGGCTTTGCTAAGAAGACAGAATGGGATAGAGTTAGACACGTGGAAGGTGATATCCAGGAGGAATGAGGGTGGAGGAGCCTTCCTAGTTATCGGGATAGATGAGCTATCCAGAGACGCGATAATAGAACGCGGTCACCAAGTCAGCTTCCGATTTGGGAACATTCCTGTAAGCGGACTTAAAAAGAAAGGTGGAGCAAGGTTAATTCCCGAACATCGAAAAAAGAGTGTATGTAGCAGAAGATCTCACCACCGTTACTCTTGCAGAGCAGAGCCAACACTCGAATCAAGCCAACAACTTGATCGAAGACCTTGCGGAAGACGAGCAGTTGGCAGACAGCACACTCTGTGAGGAACCAGAGGCAGGGGAGGAGGAAACCATAATGTCCTCGCAGGAGCTGGCAGAGGAACTGCAAAAAGACGCGGCCGAGGCCGACGTTACCTTAACGACTGACGGTGATGGAGGACACCCCAGGCCCCAATCTCCGGTGGCCTATTGTGCAAAGGAGAAGATGCCGGTGTTAATCGGTTGCGATGCCAATGCGCACCACACGATATGGGGCAGCAGCGACATCAATCTACGAGGTGAGAACCTCACATAATTTATATTTAGATATAATTTAGAACTTGGCAATGTCGGATCCACACCGACATTTATAAATAGAATCAGGGAAGAAGTCTTAGCTCAATTTATCCAGTGAAACATATGTTAAGGGGGAGGAAGAAAAAGGATGCCCCCTGGTGGTCTTGAGAGGCTCTGTCGAACTACACGTCATCTCTTTAACACAGCTACGAGAGACAGAGACTGGGCACGATACCGTGAAAGTCTGACCACCTACAACATGGAGATCATGAACCTAAATGGATGAACTACAGGAATTTCTGTGAAAGCATTATAAGCACCAGCGAAGGTGCTAGGCTTCACAGAGCGCTTGCCAAGCGGGCGCCGGAAACGTAAAGAGGACTCATTTACGAGCAATGATATCCAAAAGCTAGAGCTCCTGTTTGAAACGCATTTTCCAGGCTGTACACCCCTTCAAAATGACGCGGTCAACAGTGGAAGTTGATATAGACCGTCGACTGACGAATGGGCATGTTCCAAGTCGACAGTCACCGTGGAGAGATTGAAATAGGCAATAGGCCTTTCAACCCTATATATAAATTTTCTCGGAATATACGGGATATTGCCAATTTTTCTTCAAACGGGTCAGGACTTGCTCCTCTCTCGTATTAGGAAAACGCTACTAAGTAGCCTTGCGCTCGGACATTTACCAATCGCTTCAATACCAAGTCCTTCAGACCCATCAGCGTAACATCGTTGGAAAAGCTGGTGGACTATAACATCAGAAGCACTCTGCTGAATCAAAGTCCGCTGCATCCTACGCAGCATGCATGTAGAGTAGGCAGGTCAACTAATACTGCACTTTATCAGCTGCGGCGTGCCTTAGATGTGGCAGTTGACAACAGAGAAGTAGCAATATATGCCTTTCTAGACATAGAAGGCGCGTTTGATAATAATTTGCACTATGCGATTGGGGCCACTCTCTCGAGGAGGGGCCTGGACCCAACTACCAGCAGGTGCACACTTGCATTGTTGCGGTCCAGACAGGCCACCGCATCGACGCATGATAGCACGGTAACAGACTTAACCACTAAAGGCTGCCCCCAGGGGGGAGGATTGTCTCCGCTACTCTGGAGTCTGTTAGTAGACGAACTACTTAACAGACTTTCTACCAGAGGCATTCAATGTCAAGGCTACGTTGACGACATTGTAATAAGAGCAAGAGGCAAATACGAAGAAGCACTCTGTGACATAGTCCAGTTAGGGTTGAAGATCACCAGTGACTGGTGTAGGGAGGTTGGACTCAACTGGAACCCTACTAAAAGAGTCGGTATAAGCTACAGAGGATGAAACAAATACGGCTTTAAGGGAGCCTATTAGAGATAAGCAAGGAGGTTAAATACCTCGGCGTCACATTTGACAGCAGATTAAACTTTGGCACCCATGTGCGAAACACGATAATGAAGTGTTCTAGAGCGCTTTATACATGTCGTAGTATAGCTGGGATATCATGGGGTACGTCACCAAAGATAATTAGATGGTTATACCTAATGGTTGTAAGACCCATGCTGACTTACGGAGTGATAGCATGGGGCGATAGAGCACGGTTAGCCACCGTAAAGGAACAATTGCAAAAATTGCAGAGAATGGCCTGCGTATGTATGACAGGGGCAATGCGCACCTGCCCTACAATGGCCCTGGAAGCCCTAATGGAGCTCACGCCACTCCACCACACCATACGGCTCCAACAGAAAGCTACTATCTTAAGGATGTCAGCAGAAGGAGTTGGGAGCAGACACATACTGAGTCATAAAGATGCCCAACTTCTTTCAGATGAACTTCCCCTCCTGTTACAACCTAGGGCAAAAATGAAGCCAGAATATATATTCGAGCGGAATTTCAAAGTTCAAACGAGTTGCAAAACGGAATGGACATCATTACATGAAATCCATCCTATGAAACGGCACACCATAAAATGGTATACCGATGGATCACTCACCAATCAGGGAACAGGTCTGGGAGTGGTTGGACTGCGGAGCTGGAAGGAAGCACGGGACTCCGACAGGCCAAATGTCTTCTGGGCGGCTATAATCATAAACGATTTAAGCAAGTAATATCCATGGTTAGGAATAGGCTAAGGATACTTGTCGGTCTACTGACAGGACATTGTAGACTAAAAAGCCTGTCCAGAATGGGTATCTGTAGCAGCAGTCAATGTAGGTTTTGTAAGATCGAGGAGGAGTCTTCAACTCACATCCTAACAGAATGTATCGCCCTTGCCAGGAGAAGGTGCAGCATCCTAGGGATGCATGTTATGAATGTCAGAGACATAGTAGCCCTCGACCCATCAAAGATCCAGATATTCGTTCAGAAACTGGTGTTGATGGAGGAGCTATAAGCTCGGAAGGGGGCACAATAGATCTATTAAGTCGCAGTGCACAAGTCCCCCAATTAATAGTAATAATAATATTAATAAATAATAATACTTGAAATTTAACAGCATAAGTTTTTCATAGGGAATTTATTTGGAATCAAAATTGTATAATGCGAATAACTGTTATATGCACAATTTATTATCATTTAAACTTTAAAGGGTATACGTAAGTCGATCAATTGTAAATGACAAAATCATTTGGGAAATCCAGGATTGAAAATGCCACTGACTTTATCATATATATATATAAATATATATATATATATTTGTATAGATATATGTATGTCCTTTTTGCCGCCAAGCGGAGAAATTTTCATGTTGCTTGGTTCACTTCTTGCCTTTCAAATTCTGACGTAATTTAAAGGAATCTTTCTATACTTTCCTTAGCTGCAAACCCTGTGAGAGAGAGGGAGGGGGAGAGAAAGAGGCTAGAAAGGAAAAGAGCATTCTTTATGTTGTGATATTTGTTGTTTTTGTGTTCGTGATGTGACATGTTGTGTTTATGGGATTTTGTTAAAGTTTTTTTTCACTTTAAGTTTGGCATAATTTGTTTTTAATTCATATTTTTTTACATCTGAAATTGCAATAATTTGCAGCATTTCTACAGGGTTCAAATAATTATCGTTTAATTATGTGCACTGACACAGCACACAAAAAAACAACAACAGCAGCGAACAAAAACAAAAAAGTCTGTAAATCTACATAAATTGTCTGCTGTTGGCACTGGCCAAAAACTTTTGTTTGGCAAACTCTTTCCTACTAGCCCAAAATTCCCAACACTCCAAAATCAATGCAGTAAACTACAGCTAAATGACTGAACTGCAGATTATATTGAATACGCTTGCTTTACGATTAAATTTATAAGTGCATCCATTTGTTTTTTTTTTCATAATTTATAGATTAGAAATTAATTTCGAATTATTCCATACTTTTGGCAAACGATTGGATTTTATTTCAAATTTCATAAATTATTTTCTAAGCAAAGTTTAAAGTCTTGAAATACCAAAAAATTACAATAATTACAAAATGTGTGTTGAAAATAATGTTATTTTACATTCAATGCAACCGTGCATCAGTAACATAAGTATGTTAAGTCCCATATGATCGATAATTTTAATGTTAATTGACAGTCTTGAATAAACTTCGTTTGAGTACACAACGCTGGTGCGACTCAGTTTTAATTTTCTTATCCACGCATTCCCTGACGCGGGGAATGGATTTTCGCTCCATTAATGTGTCTTATTCAATTGAATTTTCTAGTTTATTTACGAGATTAATAAAGCCATTAACCCCCAGGGGAAATCTTATCGCGCTGAAAGGGAAAATTATAAACAGAATTCTTATCACTAAAAAGTGGTCTAAATTGGACTGTGGTTATAGATAAATGTCTTATCAGCTGCATGACTAGGCACATTTGATAATACAAAAAAATGCATTTTGCATACACTGAACAAAAGTAGTAAAACTTAAAACCTGTTGTATAGTCTGCTTGTCAAGTCAAGTTGAAATTTATGTATGTATCTAGCGACAGTTGTGGATTATGAACAGCTTATCAGCTGGGAACTTAAATTAAAGTCAATTATTTGTATCCGTCAAATTGTTCGCCACATTTACCCCCCCCCCCCCCCCACCACCACCCACTGACCACAAGCAACTTGACTGCGACTTGGAACAGCACTGATAACACACTGATTCGATTAGCCGGGCTGTCAGCAAACACAAACAGAGCAGTTTCACTTAAACGGTTGAACACATCGGAGGTGAATTTTTCCACAAATCTAACTATGAACTCAGAACACTTGGAATCCAATGAGGAGATACAATATTTTCGAGAATATCTGCGCATACCCAGCGTACATCCCAATCCCAATTATGGTGAGCTAAGTGCTGCTTGACCAGTTATTCTTAGGAGATGTCGCAGACTATATCAAATGCTAATCTGTCTTTGGCTTTTCATGCAATAAATGTATTCATATTCTGTTCCTTTGCTCAATTATTATTCAGCTGCCTGCTTGGAATTCCTAAGACGACAGGCCACTCAGCTGGAACTGCCTTTAGCTGTGCATTATCCATTTGATGCTGAGAATCCTGTGGCCGTCATCAGCTGGCAGGGGCTGGAGCCGCAATTGCCCGCTCTTCTGCTCAACTCTCACATGGATGTGGTGCCCGTCTTCAAAGAGAACTGGACACATGAACCATTTGGGGCTGAAATGGATGCCGATGGTCGCATTTTTGCCCGTGGCACGCAGGACATGAAATCCGTTGGAATGCAATATCTGGCGGCTATTAGGGCCCTCAAGCGCAGTGGAGCCAGGTTCAAGCGAACCATTCACATCTCTTTTGTGGCAGGTAATTCAAGTAGTTTTTTAGAAGTTACTCAATTTTGATGGAATAGAATAATAATAATATTTTTACATAATCCTAGAATGTGAATTGGCTATGTAAATTTAAATGCTTAATTAATCTTGAGGCGAAACCATGCCCAATAACATAAGAACTTGAATCTCGTTTTCATCAAAAAAAAGTTTTAATTTTTGAAATTCGGCAATCAAAAGAAATTTTGATCCGATCCCAGATGCCTTCTTATCACCATCGAAAAATGCGTCTGTTTAAAGATATATTTCAAGTCAGGTTAAATGTACATCCTTGACATCACGTTAAGCGCTTTATTAATGAATTTTTTTTAATTAATTATCAGATGAGGAAATGGGTGGACGCCGTGGCATGCGTCCCTTTGTGGAGACTGAAGAGTTTCGAGCGCTTAATGTGGGATTTGGATTGGACGAAGGAATCGCTTCGCCAACAGCTGATTTTCCCGTGTTCTACGCCGAGCGCAGTGTGTGGCGTAAGTTAAGCCAAAAGTCATGCTTAAAATATTAAATTTTAATGAATTTTAAATTCACTCTCAAATAGGTTTAACATTTAAGATATCGGGCACTGCTGGACATGGATCGCTGCTGCTGCCAAACACAGCTGGCGAGAAGTTTCATTATATTTTGGACAAAATGATGCAGTTACGTAAGCAACAAGTGGCGCGACTTGAGAACAATCCAGGCCTAAAGATTGGCGATGTGACTACAATAAATCTAACCCGAATTAACGGAGGAGTGCAGAGCAATGTGGTGCCACCAGAGCTGACAGCCGGCTTCGATTGTCGCCTTGCCCTCGATGTAAACCACGAGGAGTTTCACGCTCAAGTAATTACCAAAAACATTTAATTTTTGGAAAATATAGCATTTTTATATTTAGATGAACACCTGGATGATGGAGGCTGGTGGGAATATTAAGCTTGAGTTCGATCAGAAGCATCCGTTTGTGCCACCCACAGCCACCGATGCCAGCAATCCCTTCTGGCTGGCCTTCAAAAGCGCCACTGATGAGTTGTAAGTCGACTTTTAATTGGAATGTTATATGGAATACTACAGATTATGCCTTTGCAGGGGACTTGATATCAGACCACAGATCTTCACTGGCGGCACAGACAGTCGCTACTTGCGCAAGTCTGGAATACCCGCCTTGGGTTTCTCCCCGATGAACAATACTCCGGTTTTACTACACGATCACGATGAGTGGATTGGTGCCGAAACATACCTGAAAGGAGTACAAATATATCAAAAGATTATTAGCAACTTGGCCAATGTGAGATCCTAACAAATATTTATATTCGATTTCTTTTTTCTGTTTGTCATCAACAATTTCCTTAAATTAGTGAAAAAAGTGCCTTAAAAATGATTTTAAAATTTTAACATTATACCCAAAAACTGCTGCTACGAAATTAAAAATAATAAAAAGTTTTACTTCCACAACATTTTTTTGGAACAGCTAAAATGCATTGCAGGAAGTGGTAGATATTTGCATTAAATTAACATTTTACCAATTCCTGTCAATTGTTTTCAATTTTCCATTTTTGCGGTGGGCATTTTCGATAATAACAAAATGACTTGGAAGATATTTTACTTCTTTAAATTTATATATTAATTATACTTGAAATTTAAAAGCATAAGTTTTTCATATGGAATTTTTTGAAATATGCGAATAACTGCTATTTGCTGATTTTAATTATCAATTAAACTTTGAGAGGGTATACGCAAGTCGATCACTTGTAAATTATATCCAACACGTGATACATTTATTTAACTTTTGCCATTTAAAATTCCCATTTGCTTCCGGCTTACTTAAGACAAATTAAAATGAAAACTACAATTTGGCTGTGGGATTGTGAATCTGATTGGGATTTGCAATGTTTGCATTGTTGTTCGTTTTATATATATATTTATATATTTATTTATTTATTTATTTTAAATGTAAATTGTAGTTAATTTCTTTGAAATTATTTAAAGTGCGTTATCGTCCGAATGAGAGCTCATTAATTACGAGCCCCTAGCAAAGAGCTGACTGAAAGGGGTAGCGAATTGAAACGGAAATGGGAAAAGAAAACTCAATTAGAGCGCTAATTAATTTATTTGCTTAACAAGCCATGTTTGGCCGCAAACTCATTAACTTGTCACATGTAATCAGCGTACACTGTGTCCAGCCAGCTGCCAAAAAAAAACGAGAAAAAAGCCAACAAATTTATATATATATATAGATATATCTATAGGAGTCAAGAAGAGCAGCTCAAACTGAAAGCTAAAAACAAAAATTGAAACTAACTGACCAGCTCCGGCCAGGACATGGACATGGACATGGACATGGACACAGGGCGAAGGACACGGGACACTGAGTGCAGGATGCAGACTTGGGACTGGCTATGGTGCAGTGAGCAAACTTTTGCCAACGTTGCCGCCGCTGAACTTTTAAGTGAGTGACTTATTTTTTCGCCTGCTGCCAGTGGCCAGGACAGCGTGACGAGCTGTGGATTTGAGCAAGCGGAGCAAGCGGGTGGAGATCGCTTGATGAGTTTTCAGAGATGGTTGGCCAAAAAATCAAATAAAAAAAAAACCAAAAAAAACGTAGACTTCAAATCGATGCCAGGCAAAGTGTCGTCGTTATCGTTGCCATTGCCTTTGATAAAATGCAAACACACGGATTCTACATAATTGAGATGACCCAAGGGGTGGCAGAGCCAGAGGCGTGCCAAAAACATTCCAGACACAACTTTTCCTAATAATAACTTGAATAGTTTATGTTGCAAAGGAAATTAATAAAACTAAACCTATCCTTTTAAAATATTTACCTTAAATTGTGAATATTTCTATCTGAGCTAGTTAAATTTATATTTTTAGATAAAATATTATTGAGCCGTTTAAGTAATTGTTTGCAGCTTTTAAATAGTTTTTGAAGTTATTATATTTTTTTTAGATTTCCTAAGATATTTGGTATGGAAAAGAAAAAGGCTCAGTAATCTATTTAAAACATCAGTAATTGATTCGCAGATATCAATAAATTTACATGTAGGAAACATTAGTTTAAATTGTTTATAATTTCATTTAAATATTTGATTTGATATCGGAAAGTATAAAGAATTTCAAAAACATTTGGCCTGCAGACATATTCAAAATAATGCATAATAAAAAAATACTTCTGTTAACTAAATTTGGAATTACTCGAGCAGCCCTCGCGCACTCCTTGTCAAAGAAACTGTGCACGGCAGCATTATAATTAAAAACCTACAAGTTTTAACTGTCCATCGTTAGGAGTTGCTAAAAATGACAGTGACAACGGACACGTGTAACTTAAATGCAGCTAGAAAATGTTGCCTTCGTTAAGGATTTTGGCTTCACAGCAGTTGCAGTGGCTGTGGCAGAGGCAGAAGCAGCAAGAGCAATAGCAAATGTTCCCTCAATGACCCACAAAATTGAACTTGGTCCATGGATAATTTTGTCAAAATGCAACATTCGATATGGGAATCGGATGGAGAAGGGCGCAGAAGCGATCCTTGTGGTTGCCTTGTGGGTGGTTTTTGGTAGGATATGTGGGAGTGATGGAGAGAGGGATGGAGGGGGTGGAAGGCAGGAAGGTAGCGATGGGGCATGGCTTTGTGTGTGCGCTGCATATTGATGACGTGATTTGCATTTGAATATGCTTGCGTCAGGATGTTGTTGCCCAACTTGTTGTTGTTTTTGTTGTTGTTGTTGTTGTTTGCGCATTTTGAGCTTCGCAATTTTCACACGTTGATAAACTTGTTTCAACGTTGAACAGAGTCGCCCGCCTCACCTGACATGCTGGCGCTGCGTTTATTGTTGCACGCCTCAGTGTAGGCGTCGCCCTGAGGCACTCAGAGAAAAAACACAAACTCGCAGCACAGCAAATGAAAAATGGTACATTTTAAAATAAAAAATGGCGTTTTAAGAGCAAGTAATAATTCAATTTTTATCTAATTTCAGGTCACACATTTTTTCGCAGTGTGTAATTACAAACTCTTTTCCATAGCTAGAACATTTTTTTTTGGTTTATTTTGTTGTTAGCAAATGCGTTTAATTGCCACAAAAAAAGGTTAGTTGGCTGCGGCCAATGTTGCACGCAGCAAGTCTTGTTGCATAATGTGGGGGCGCCACCTGCGCAATGCCGTCCAGTTCGTCCTCGTTATCCTCGTTGTTTGTCTTGCCTGCCTGGCATCGCCTAATTGCAAAGTTCTAATTTCTAATTGCTCTAATTTCCATCGGCCAACTACATTGGCAAATTGTGTGGGTTCAGCTTTGATCACTTCACAAATGCGATTATTTGTTGGCTGCCCCAAACAATGCACAAATGCAATGCACAACAATTCATCAGCTACGTTTATACCTGTAATTACGAATTATTTGCCTAATTCCAGCCAATGGCCAACTGTGTTTGGCCGACTAACCGGCAACAAGTTAAATACCTCTTTTGAGTGCCTAATTTTAACCAGATTTTCCCATTGTATTTGTTCTCTATAAATAAATAGTATTTCTCATTTACGATTGACTTTGAATTAAGTAATCCACATTTATGCACACAATATGCAACAATACAAAAATCAATTATTTATAATTTATAATTCATATTTTATTTAAAGCATGAGTCACATAAAATTACTAAGCTTGTTATAAAAATTGATATCATATAAGAAATATAACAAAAACTAGACAAAATTATCATTTTGTATACATTTGCCCTTTCAGCAATTAAATTAATAAGTTCAACTCGATCCGAGCAAATAAGCTCAAGCAACAATTGGGGGACACAATATAAATGTATATGCATTGCTGTTCCATTTAATTGAGATGCAGGCAAAAGGTTAATGCCATAACAATTCACTCTTAATATATATAAAACCGATTTCCAAAAAAAAAAAACAGTCCCACAACTCCAGCAGTGCCATTGTTCGACGGCAATTTGCCATTGAATGCATCGGAGAATAAAGTTCAGTGTTCTGGTTGCTGGCTCCTCGAAGGACACCCGCTGGCAGGTGTGGCACTCAATAAACGGCATAATGACCAGAACTGACCGCAGGTTGGGCCGGCTTTAAGGGCCAAAAGGTTGCCACGTTGTCCGCTACTTGAGGCCCATAACTCAGCACGAAGAAATTACAACAGCCAGGCAATAAAAAAACTTTTTGCCACAGAGCAACGCACAACGGGGCAAGGTCGTAGTTGGTGCTGAAGGGGGAGGAAGGGAGTGCGGTGGGTTGGGGTGAAACTAGGGAACGATGAGTAGACGGCCCATTATCATTGGTCGTATTAAAAGTTTTGATGTTGCTCAAATTATTTCTGGAAATTGATGCCCAAGGATTAACTTTGCTATGGAGAGCAGCACTCAAAAAGGAGGCGAGAAGATGGCGACAAAGAAATATAATAAACGACATATTTTCTAATATTCCTGCAGAAAGGCAATTTGGATTTTGTTGTGAAGCGCGTAACGCATTGAATCAGATATCTGTAAGCCCAGTAAGATAAACCCAGATACATATTCGATATATCTTACTTAATTCAGTCAGTTTTCACTTCAGTTAATTATACGTTTTTTTGTGTAAAAACTATATAAATATAGGTAAATCGAATAGGAGTACCATATCATATATATATATATATATATATATATATACCATCGGTTGGTACATAAGATTTCTTATGAATAGAAATTTTGATTACGAATGCCATATTTGTAGTTTCCGATGACAGTTTCAAACTGCTTTTTTTTTATATTTACTTAATATGATCAGCAACAAACTATTAAATCTCATTTAACAATCATAAATATTTTTAAAAATTAATAATAAAACTTAGCCTTATCGCAGTTTGACCTCAGTCTAGAAGTGTATAGAAAATTCGGCTTAGTGTATTATTATGTTTTTTGTTCTGGACTGCGGTCGTTTGCAAGTTTGTTGTTTTACTTATATTTTTGTTGTAGGCACATCAAACACAACGGTGGATCACACCGCTGGGAGCGCTGCTGCCATGCCTACTTTGACAGCTTGCCACCTCCGGAGTCGCCGCCACATGATGATGAGCAATGATGATGAATTCTTTGCCTTTTGCCTTTGCGGATTGCTATTTTTTTTTCATCCCACTTGTTTCCCACTGCCAAGCGATAAATTTCGATGTTGGGAAAAAGAAAAATAAAAAAGTTACTTTTTGCGTTTACTTTCATCTTGCGTACGAAAACTCACTTTGCCCATATTGTAGTTGCAGCTCCCACGCGTCGTCTCCTTTGAGCTTCCCACCTTCCACTCCCCCTCTTCCTACCACCACCCATTCCTTTGTCCTTTGCACCCCGTCTGACTGACACGTCACTCATCAGCTGGAAGCGTTTCGCGTAACTTTCGTCGACCCATTCCCAAGAAACTTATTCAACGAACCAACAAAAAAATGAAACCGGATCAAAAAGAGTCGCACTTTAAATACTCTATTAAAGAATTTCTTGTATTAAATAATTTCTCTTATAATCGAAATATTATTAAATATATGATATATATTGTTCTTTGGGCGATTTTTCTAATGGGGCACTTGATGTTAGCATCCATCGTATATTAATATTTTATATATATGTAAGATAGTCTACAAAATATATCGATCAGAGATATATATTTACTACTTACAGTTAGTTCTCAAAAGATTAAATAATAATAATTTTTATCAATGATACTTATATCGATAGAAACTCCAAAAAAGCTTCTTTCTAAACGTTACAAGTTAATTCTTAATGTTTAAATACCCATTTTAAAGGCAAATTGGTACAGGGAAAAAAAAGTAAAGAAAATTCCCAGTTGCCATTTGCCGGTTGCATTACAAAGAAGTTTTCATTTTCCCGAGCGGCCTCAGGACATTATTTCTTTTGGAGCCCCTGCCTCGATTTAGAAGCCCTTGTGGCTTGTCAGGACATTTCCCTGACAGTCCCACAAGCCCTCTGCTCCACTCTGTATGTGTGTGAATAACTGTTCAAGTTGGTTATCTTTGTACTCCTCTTTTTTTGTGACTGTTTCTTTATTGCCTTTTGCTGCAGTTGGCATAAGTTGCGAATAAACTTGTGCTTCAAGTTTGGATAGTGGAAGTCAGCAAAACTTATGATTAGTGCAATTACTCATTATGAAAAGTGAATCATTAGCAAACGCAACTGCAAATGCAAATGGATAATAAATATGAATTGCTCTCTTTATTTAATATTCCGACACTATTAAGTCAGTTTTAAATGAAAACTTTGAATATATTTCATTTTACACTGAGTTCAAATTCGTTTTCCTATGCATCTATTGTAAGTTTTGGAATATGAATAAAATTTTATATGACTATATAATTTATTTTTTTTTATACTATTATTATCTTATGTTGATATTTCTAATCTATACCATCTATATAATAATTTATATTTATTCGTGATCAACTTCAGTTCTGCGTTCTTCATTAAGCCTATCATTTTTGCAAAATGTCAAGTAAATTTCCAAAGATGAAGTGCTTCCAAATGAGAGTTTTTTTTACAGCTCGTCAAGCCCTGACAATAATCGAATCGAATTGATTTCGAATGGCTCCTTAAAGGAATTGTATGACTTGCACATATAAAAAGGACAATCAAAATGCCATTTTTGGGTAATTTTTAAAGATTTTATCTGAGTTTCGTGGCAATTATCAAATTCGCGGCAATGTTTTCTTCGCTTTTGATTTAGTTTATTGCGTTTTCTGGCCCTATTGGAGAGTTCTCCCAAGATCTTTGTTTGTTTTCGCATTGGCATCTTTTTACTTATTTTATTGCACTCTTTCTGCATCTCTATTTATGTCCTTCCTTTTTTCTTTCTCTGTTTGTCCCTCTGCCCATGTTTCTCTGTCTGTCCTTTGATCTGTTTTTATAGCTTTATACGCCTGTAATTCCTCCTGCCTGGAATCCTTGCTCTTTGGGGAGTGTTGTTTGTGTATTGTTTTTTGTTACGAGGTGCTAAATCAAGTTAACGTTTAAGTGGCCGTTTAGTGCCTATGCTGAGCCTGCTGCCAACCATCAACCAATACTCACAGCCAACCACGCCCACTTCCCTTTGGGCACCCCGTGACTCCTCTCGTTCAGCATCTTTATTATTATTTTGCCTGTTGTCATAAAGAGTTTTCTTGCATTGCCTTTTCCGGCTTTTTATTGACTGTAAACTTTATATTTTTTAATATTTTCTTTATGCTTATTTTATTTTTGTTTTTGTTGTGTTTTGCTGCTTTTTTGTTGCTACTTTGCAGCTTGTAATTGTTTTTTAAGCAAAGTTTATAACTTTTATGTTGTCCGTAACGCTTTCTTATTCTTATGGGTTTATTTTTTTAAGTTCTCTTCTATTTTTTTTGGGTTTCCTTTTTTTGTTTCAGTGAATTTTAATTTGCGTGTCTGCCTTTTAATGGCAGTTGTTATGCAATTTTTCCAAAAGGAGAAACTTCAATTGCATTTCCTTGCTTTGTTGCAAAATAAGTAATTAAAAAAATATGGAAATTCCTTCAAGATCTTTCCACTGCACATCAAATTGGCTGTGCATGAAAAAATGATAGCAAACAACAGGAAAAGGAGTTTCTCAAAATTACAGGAAAGCTGCCTTGAAAATACTTTTAGTTTAACATAAATAATGAGTTTGTAAACGAAAAAAAAAGAACTTTAATTTTGTATTTTGGTGCACTTAGCAATTAGCCCCCAACTTATTAAGTGTTGTTTAATTATTCAGAAACAATTGTTGGCCTGATATTTTTGTAAATATTTATTATATAAATCAGACATTTTTACATTTAATTATTTTTAGAAACTTTAGTGACGTCGAAGATTATATGCATTTAAATAGATTATATTCATTTTCAGTTTAATTGCTTAAAATTGAGTAGAAGAAGGATTTATTGTTAGTTGTTTAAATATTAATAAGCAATTAGTATATTTTGCATATATGCTTGGAGCGCAATACAATGCATAATTGAAGTGTTTAATTGGGGATGACTTGGTAAACCAAATTGCAGTTCCTACAAAAAGTCACATATTACTAATACAGCTTTATAATAGAGAGCCCCAAGATGCCAAATTACCTGCAACAAACTCCCGAATATTTGCACAAATTTAAAAACATTTAAATTTCTAACTCAAAATGTTAATTTGCATGCTAAAGTTAAACACAAATATATGATTAAGCTTGTGGTGTCGAAAACATATTAATTTCTTTGTTATACCTTGTTTTTTCCTTCCCTCAACTAACTAATATCTCTGATTGTCAAATGTCAAAACTGATGCAATCCTTTGTTCAAAAACTCTACCAGCAGTTGAACGCGATGCCAATTCCTATTTCAATTCATTGCAAGTGCATTTCAATTGCATTGATGGAGTCGGCAAATAGCAACAAACCAACCAAACTGACATACACACACACACAGATACACACAAAGACAAACACTTCAGCGCGCAAGTAAAAATCGTGCCATCGTGTTGCATTATTGATGCTCTGGTTTGTTTTTGAGTTGAATGAACATATTATGCCTTGACATACATTGCTTTGTTTAGCAAACAGAAGTGTCGAGACCTAAAGCCCCAGCACCAGCCCCTCCCCCTCAGAAAACCCCATTCTCGACGCATGCTTCACTCTGTGTCCATTGAAATAACACTCGTCCTCTCTCTCTCTCTCTATGTGTCTTTCTCGCTCTCTCTCCGAGAGTGTGTGCACAATTGTTGTTCAAATATCACAAGCTTGTACAAGAAAACCAACAGTGGCATCAACAACGGCACTAACAGCAGCTTGCAACAACAACAACAACAATCTAATGACATTTTGACTGACAGTTTCAACACTAACACATCAGCTCAAAAGCAGTGTTGGGCAGCGGCCTAACTGAAAGAGACGCACATGCAGCACAAGTGTGAAACAACGCAACAAAAAAAAGAGAAAATTATTTATTCTGTTCGTCAAATATTAATTTAAGCTTAAACAACAGCAATAGATAAAAATTGAAGTATATTAATTTAGACAGCTAAAATATTATTAGTACTTTCAGCAATGACTTTAACTAAAAGCAAGTACTTCAAAACAAATGATTTATAATATTCATTATATAAGAACAATGAAATATTCCATTGTTAAAGTTGGCACAAAATATTTTTTATATTTCTAGCAAGGACTTTCACAAGATTTTCTTATTGATATATTGTTTACTCAATCAAAATGTTTATTAAATATATATATGTGCAATTTATTACAAATATTTTATGAAAGCCCAGTATACCCTGCAAATGAGAGGCCGTGCAGGGTATACGAATGGCGCCTACAACGCCGATGTTCAAAAACTTGTTGTTCGCTTGTTTGGTTAGGCGTTCTTCTTCTTCTTGCTCTTGTAACCAGGTTGTTTGCTATATATACTATATATATATATATATATATATATATACATATAATCATATGTTGTTGTTGTAGTTTGTGTTGTTGTTGTTGCAGTTGCCGACATTGAAGTCTGTTCACAAATACTTAACTTGGCTGCTCGCTATTTACACATACTTGTTGCAAATTGTTTTTATTGCAATTAGGGCAACGAGATGTGCAGGGTGAAGAGAACAAGAAAGATAGATTCAGAAAGCGAAAAGAGAGAGAGAGAAAAAGAGAAAGAGATGAATAGTTACAGAGTGGAGAAAGGATTGCTAATAAAGCTCAAGTTTCTTCCGCCCGATGTAATTTTATTGAGTTAGCAATTGAAGATAAGAATAAACATGCTCCTCCCCTCTCTGTGTGGTTATTGTTAGATTGGAAAGTGGAAAGCGGAAATGTGTATTTTGGTACAGGGAAACTTTGCCCTCAAACAGTTATTCGATGTTGTATAACAATGTTGTATAAACCGAAACTTCGATTGACATTTGGGCAAACTAAAGTTGGCCGTTGTAAAATTTCAAGTTTTGCTTTATTACAAAACAACGTTGCAAAATTTTATGCGTATCCTTTGAGTTACTTCAAAGACCTTGACTTATATTTTGTATAAAAGAATAAGCTTATTCTGAAATTCAAGTCTCTCAATCGGCAGGTAGAAAGACGGATTTGGCTATATCGATTCTGCTGGTTGTCCGTAAGAATTTATATAGAGATGTTTTCTTCATTCTCTCACATAATTTGTTCATTACATTTTACACAATAACACCCAACTGATATAAAAATGTATTTAAAAATTACATTTCACAATGTTTTTATTCCACTATCTTAATATATAATAATAATCGTATGTTTTCTGTTCAAACTGAATTTGTCTATCACACAAACCATTACTTTAAATCCACATCTGAATTTCTTAGGATTTAAACATAATAAATTATTTTTGCAAGTCCACTTTAAAATGCAATTCGCACACAGACTTTAATATGAAATTTGTACTTTTTGGTTTACGGCAAAATGCCAAATTGCTAGTGACAAGCAATTTTCCAGTATTCTAAGCTCTTTTTAATATTTTTGTATGGTCCATTAGCTGCACACAAAAAATTGCAACGAGCAAATAGTTGATTTTTGTTGTTGCTGGTGTTAATTGCTGGTTGAGTAGACTAAGATGCAATACGATGGAAAATTGTGGGCCAGCTCAATTACAAGAACCAATCACCCTTAAATATTGTTTTGGCTTATAAATTGTAACTAACTGCTGCACAGCTTAAGCTCAGCTGGAGGTGAAGCGGAAACTGTTTCTGTTTCTGATGGGTTTTCAACTGGTTTTGGATGGTTTTCTGTTTGGCTTTGACGATTTTTAGGGCTGACTGACTGCTGCACTCATTGAGGCAATTTTACTTAAGTTACAAATTGAAATATTTGCATTTTATCTTAGAAATGCAAATGGATCCTACACCCCTTCCGCGCTCCTACTCCCCATTTGCAGCTACTCCTGCTACTGCCCACATCATGGGCAAAGTATCTGTGCAAACAATGCCAAACAAATTGGCTATTCAAATCCGCAGACAACTTAACCACCCAACCCGCATCCCCTCGCACATACTAGCAAGGATCGGGTTGTGTCTGCGTTGGGGTTCACAATTTATGCGTTTGGCCTCCCAAACGGTTCTGAATGCATTTTGCAATTTTCATGGCCTGCCTTTGCCTGCCTCTGCCTGCTTTTGCCTGCCTGTTGTATTTCTCTGCTGGTCTGACGGCAACAAAAAACCCATTAAGATTACTTTCCATGGGCAGATTTGAGACGGTTACATCTCTTACCGTGAGTGCGAAAGAGTCGAGCTGAGCCGAAGCTCTCGAAGAGAGCATAGAGTTGAAGGCAAACAAGATTGCTTTTGTCGAGTGAGCTCGATTATGCGACACCCTGAATTCAGCTGTTAGATATATCCTAGCGCCTCCTGATATGAATAAGATCAATATGAGAATTCGTTTGCGACTATAAATTGGGTGTTCCGACCATGAATAAAATGTTGTTTTTTGTACCTTATGGGATCTAAAATTCTTCCATCTTCCTATTAGGTTCCAATTAGATTTATCCAAACCATTATACCCTTTTACCCATTTTCCCAGGGTATAAAAAGAAAAAAGAGCAACGGCACGCTGCTGATGCAGCTGCAAAAACTCAACAGAAGCTTGATGAGATTTTTTTTGTTACCATTTTCTTCTGCTGCAGATATATGCATATGCAGATGTCTGTATGTCTGACAAGAGCAGCTTATACAAACGAGCACATAAAGCAAACGATTGATGAGTTTAGAAAACTTAACGGCACCTCAGTACAATTGCACTCAATTTATTTAACTGTAATTGAGATAGCAGATCACAAACTCAGTAGCAACAAAATCGAGACTCACTCAAAAACATTAACGTAATCAAAAGGGAATGGCCGGAAAAATAAATGCACCGCTACTTGCTGCATTAACTTTTCGATCATTGTTTAGATGACTGCGTAGCTGGTGCGCTCCATCCCTCCCACTTCTTCCTCCTTTCTCTGTGAGACCAAAAGTTTGGGCGGTAGCTACTTTTAATTGAGCGTGAAATTGGTGTGAACATAAAATGTTATTTAATGGCTTGCGGCTACTGCGGTTGTTGTTCCCAAATTAAGAGAGCACACTTTTGCGCGCATCAGTTGAGTTGAAGTGTAAAAAAACGAGCTTTAAGCGAAATGCGTCCACTGAGCTTTTTCTTAGTCTATTGCTAGGCGTCCAGGAGATCAGATTAGAGGCATTCGCTAGTTACAATTCGAGTGCTTTAGTTGAATTTCGAGTCGTTATATGAAATTATAGTGCAACCGAAATAAAACCAATTTAGATAATTGCACATTGTTTGTCATAACGGTAAATTCGAATATTGCACTTTGCTTAAGGAAACAAACATTAAAAAGTATTTTCCTATTACAGCTGTTATTGCATGTGCTTTTCAGTTCTATTCGTTGAATGGTATGGTATGAGAGAAAGAGAGAGAAAATGTACAGTGAGCAGAGAGATAATAAAAAAAGCTTCGATTATGTGCTTGGCTTAAAAAGTATAAAAGCACTGGCGGAAGAGAGAATAAAATACACATTATGCTTAATTGTAAACAGGGTATTCAATGTGCGGATGGCATTAGTTTACTTGATACTTTTCCATTTTGAGTTCATGGCAGAAATTAAAAAGTTTTACGGTTTATTTGTTCGATGCTCATGCGTTTTACCGCAACGAACAAAACAAAAGATACAAAAATTTTCAATTCAAAGCAAATTGTCTTTATTTCAAGCTCATTAGCTTTTAATGCAATTTCATGCGGCTCAACGCGCCTCAATATTGGCCCAAAAAGAGGCGACATTAAAGAAGAAGAAGAAGATACAGAATAAAACAGTTATGCACACTTCCAAATACACACATGCAGGCAAATCATTTTGCATTACACTTTCATTTCATATGTGCAGAAGTATGTGAATAAGTAAGTTTTGTTGTTGTTATTTTCTGTGGGCTTTTTGAGCAGTGACTTTCATCGTCATGAATTAAATTCTTTTCCGCATTGCTGTTTTTATTTGCATAAGAGAGAGAAGGACAAGATGTTTTAAAATTTTATGTAAATTTTCTTAAATATTTATGGAAATGTAGCATATTGTAAGAGACTGACTGACTCAAAATAGCAGCCAAGTAAAATATATACAAATGCATATATATATATATATATATATAGATGTGTGTGAGATATCAGCATAAATTTTAAATAAATGCTACACAAAAAGGGAATATTAAATGTTGAAACCAGCTTTGCTCCTCTTCTTTCTCTCTCTCTCCCTTCTTCTTCTCTGTTAGCTGCTGAGCTTTTAGGCTAATGTGACGTGAGGCAACAACAAAAACATACAGCAGCCTGCAAAACGCTGAATGAAAATTTCACCTTTAGTTGAAAAGGTTAACGGAATTTGAGCAAAGCAGATCAGATCTAAGTGTTTTTATGTTGTTTTTGTTGTCGTTTTTGTTGTGTATTCGATGACGTTTGCATATTCCTTTCATATGTTGCCAAAACACGCACACACACTCACACATAGCTAAATGAATATTTTGCGCATTTGAATATATAAAATATATATTACGGCAGGGAGGGAGAGGTAGAGTCAGCTTATTTGCGCTGATGTTGCACTTTATTTTTTCTTTGTTAAAGCAGCGAAAGAGTGGGAGAGAGAAAGACTGAGTGTGCAAGTGAATCAATGAATAGGCAGCGCGCGATATGCAAATGTACCAAGGCGACTTTTATATTGAGCTTATCTGTGGTGACAGGGGTGGGTGGAAACGAGACAAACTCATAGCTCATAGCAAAAAGACAATTGGAGTACGTGACAATAAACTGAGTGCTGTTGAGAGCAGCCAGCTCATTGTGGAATTTAGTATGCATAACTAGGCACGTTTTCAGCTCAGCCGAGCTAAGCTTACCCGATCTTCGGAGCTTTTTTTTATAAGAAAGAGATTTCGAGGTGAGAGTGAGTGTAACTAAGTTACACTGAATGAATAGTAAAAATTCCTGTCAAGCTAGCAAGTTAGCAAGAGCTTTAACTCTAGTAGCGTGTGAGTGAAGAGAGAGCAGATGTTATTTACATGTATATCTATTACTTCTTTTAATATTTGTATTGTATCAGTCAGAGTAGTAAAATGCTCGGATTAAGATAAGAGCTGCTTTAAGCTTAAGCTTAAGCTCATTCTTGTGTGAGCTTGAAGAGTATTTATTTAGATCTAATTGTAATATAGAAACACTTTTATTCCGAATTAATTGTTTACACTCAACAGCTGTCCATCTTTAAGCTTAAGTGCATTTCTCATTCAATCGAAACTAATTTTAGAGATATTCGTTTACAGTTTACTCGAGTGTTTTCCTTCTCTTTTGGTCACCCTTAGTTACTTTGTTGCTTTCTTCATTATTTTCCGCTTCTCTGGGGAGCATGTTAATTTTCCGCAGTTGCCTTCATTTCTTTTCATCGCATTCTTTTGCGACTGCAACTCTTAAAAAAAGCATTTTAAATGCGTATGAATTTCTTCGCAATCTTAGCTACTTTTTTTTAACTTTGCATATAATTTACAACAGTAACAGTAACACCCGCTATGTTAATATTCCTCACATCTAATAAACTTTCGCATGCTATCATAAGTTTCATTTCATCATTTTAAACTATCAACCGACTTTGGCCACGCCAAACCCCCAAACCCCCAGAACTCCAGCCATTTCCTCTTTTCAAATCTGCTCCTCCGTTTCCACATACAATCTAATGCGCTTAATCAAATGTTTATCATTTCGCCAGCAGCTCTTCCATCTTTTATCTCCGCTCCTCAATTCTCTACCGTCTTTTGCATTTCCTAGAATTTTTGTGATTTTTCTCATTTATTTTGAAGCGCATAGATTATGTAAATTTTACTACTTTCACTTCGACATTTTCATTATTTCGTGCCAGGAGACAGGAGACCAGCAGCTTGGTCTTGCCTCTCCTCCCATCCGCCCCTCTATCTATGCACTGGCTTGTGAAAAATTGCTCGGAATACAAAAAAAGTTGCGTAACTCGTATTTAAAATACTTGCACATAATTTATTTTCTCACGAATACAAATCATTAAATTTTTGTGCAAGTCACGATGGCGCGAAAGTGAAGCGTATCCTGCGCCACCATTAAAGCCTCCAACAGACCCACTCCTCTCTTAGCTCATCCCCTTCTCCCATGGAGCCACTGATGATGGTTATATTACATTATCTGCAGACAACAACAACCAAATAGTTTCGTATGCCAAAACTAAAATGAAAATAAAATGTAGCCCAAAAGAATAGTGTGCTGGGAGGTGTATGTGCGGAAGGGAAGATTGTTTTGGCATGGCAGATCTGAGTGGCACGTAGCACATCGCGGGCGCAATGAATATGTAACTAGCAGGCTAAGGCATGCTCAATTCTGCTCGACTGTATGATGCTCTGTGAAACAATAAAACAAAATTAAATCACTATAAAAACAACTGTCTAATAAGCACTCTTTGTTGGGCGCCATCTAGTGTTGGAAATTTGCATAAGATAATAGCTCTGTTGGGAAATCTTGGTAAAAAATTGAATAAAATTAAGAAAAAAGATGAATTTAGAGAAAAATACTTAGGGAAATTGAGTGACTTCAATTATTATGAGCATTATTAGTATTAATTAATTGTTAATATACAGAAGAAACAACAACAACTAACTCTTCACAAAAAAAGGTATTCTATGTGCCTTTTTAACCATAATAATATATCTACAAATTCATTACATTCATATTTATAAATTAATAATACTAAGGTCTATTAAAAAGCAGATATATTGTATGTTGTGATATATATATATATATATATATATATATATGTTTAAATCTAGGATTTGATTTAACTTGCAGAAGTGTTATCTGCAGACAGATGACAAAGCTGATATGCCCAGTCCATGAGCATATTTTTCCTGAGAAATGGAAAAGTCAGTCAAGTGTCTTCATGCCCATAATGGGCGTCAGTTCTATATACTTTTAGATGTGTTGAATGCTGACATCGCTCATTAGTCTGGCGCGTAAGGTGTGTAAGCATTACACATACCTGTAATTACATACAGACATGCATACAAATATATATATATATATATAATTTTAATGCTGGCGACTGGGCGTATGCGTAATTAAATTTCATGAGCGCCACAAATGAAAGCTGCTTGTCAGAGACTCTAGCATGTCAGTGAGATAAAAATGTAGAGAGAGATAGAAATGGAGCTGGCAAGAGAGAGAATGAGGGAGACAATTCATGAAAGAGTTGCTCGACTAATGGGAGTGTTCACGATGCGGGTGTCAGAGTAAGTAAAAATGAGAAAATGGGTCTCTCCAGCTGTTAATTTAAATTGTGTCAAGTTAAACGTTTGGAAAGTAAACCCCAGCAAGAATTTACACCACACCAAAACCCTTCAAACCTATAAATTACTAAGGTATATTTTTTTTGGCAGGTCAAAGTTCAGCCATGCACACGTTTATTTGCATAGCCAGAAAGAGCGACACATTTACAGCTCAACAACAGCTGTAATAACTGTAAATTGGATTTTTACTTATTTTTAGAGCATATTTGCACTCAAAATAAGATTGACATTTGAAAGCTGTAAAGAAAACTTGACATTTGCGTAGAATGAAATTTGAATGCCAGTAATTGTTGCGTCTTTTTTGGTTTTTATTATTTTTTATAAAAAAGAGAGTCAGTTTTGTTGTTGCTCTTCAAAAACATCCAGAACTCTGTAGAAAACTGCTCATCTGCCCCTTCTGCGCCGCCTGTCTGCCGCCTCCCTGCCTGCCTGTCTGCCTGTCTGACTATCTGTCTCGGTCGACAGACGGCCATTTTCCACTCAGCGGTCAGCGGATCAACACTTAATTGCTTGACCTTTTTTATCCGCCTAACCTGCTGTAGCTTTTGTTGTTGACCTTTGAATGTGATTCACATTTTTCATACATTAACGTTGACCCTAATCCCTGCTCACCCCATCCCCATTCCCTTCGCCTTGCCTATGTCACTCCATTGACATGGATAACAACTTGGGAGTCAAATGCAAACCAGGCACAGACTGGACAAGTCCAACACTTAGCCAGCCACATAGAAAATTCATTTAAGCTTAACCATATTTTCGGCAATTGAAACACTTTCAGCTACAACTCTTCAAGGGTCAAAGGTCATGCCAAAAGTCACAATTTACAGTGATTGATTGCAGCCCACACACAATCGGTTAACGTTTCCAAAGTTCGCACTTAAAGTAATTAATATGAGAAAATTGGTTTAAGACCACTTGGATAAAGATTAAAACAGTTTTGTGGAATTCCCATTCAAATTTTAAGACTATTTAAAATTCTATTTATTTATTATATAATAGCTAAACTTGTCCATAATGATTTAGTTAGTCTTGAGATAAATTTCTTACTTTATATTAATAATGCCAAGATTCCTTTTAATTTTCAATTTACTCCTTTAGAAATTATATATTTTGAAATCTTGATAAGCAGCTATAATTTTCTAGTCACGAGAGTTTGACTAATGAAATTGAAATGTTGAAATTATTATTGCTCTTACAAACAGAATTTCAAATCGAAATTGAAAACAGTACTAATATTATTCAATATGAATTTAAATGTCTAAAGTTTATTAAAAATATACAAATATATTTTTGTTATATGAGCAAAAGAAAATTCAATTCCACATTATGGATTACCACAATGATTGGAATGCAAAATGATTTGCGTTATTTGACAGACTTGTTTGTGCTGGGGAAACCAACTGGTTCAATTGTTATGCACAATTCAAAACTCATCATCACTCACAGATGACAAAGCAACGACAACAATTGACCCACCAGTGGGAGTGAGAAGGGGGTGGGTTGGGGTGGTTTAGGATGGGGGGTTGAGTATTTTCAACAGGTGCAATCAGCATTTTGTCATGCATTGTGTGTGTTGCAACATTCATTTGTCGCAGCCAGCATTTGTCGTAGTTGCACCTTCAATCGTGCACATCTCAAGCATCATCTATATTTGCACCTGTGGCAGGTGCAAGTCATAGCTGAGTGTGGCTGTGTGGGTGTGTGGGTGGGCTTAAATGCACTTTTGTTTGCTGCTCGACTTTGGGCCATTTGCATATTTATTCTTAACCGAAATCTAATAAAAACATTGCAGCAAAGTAAATGCATAAATCAGTTTAGCAAGAAAAATTGCAGGGAAGCTGATGCAAGTAGTGCTGGTGGCTGCTGTGGAAGGGGGCAGGGGATAGGGGGTGTTAGGAAGGTGGCATATCAAAACGGCAAACCAAGTGCCATGTAAAATCCCACAAGTGCATAAATTTTAAGCGTTTACCGGGGGATATGATGGCCTCTACACCATGCAGCCAATAACTAACACAAACACAGACAAGCCTACACACACATAAACACACACACACACACATTGCACACTCGACCACACATCTGCACTAAAAAACACAACAACAACAACAATAAAAGCAAACTGGGATTTTTTTAAAAGTGTGATTTGACTTGTAGATATTCTGCTCTCAAATATATTTTTATATTTCATTATCAACATTCGATTTTTTAAATTAAATTTAGGTATACAAATTATTATTATTATTATTATTGTTATTATGCTCACAATTTTTATAATCTGACAAATTATAGCTCAACTGCATAAGTTGCAGATCAGCGCAGAAACTCAAAATGTATTTTAAAATAAGACAAACTAAAAAAAAATTTTGTCCACTATTAATTTAAAAGCTGGCTGCAGGGTATCTGCTAGTCGTGCAAAAAAACAAGGAAAGTAACTTTAATGTGCCGTTGCAATGAAAACAACTTAAGGATGCAACATGTGCATGTGTGTGTGTGTGTGTGTGCGGATTTATATGATAGTTTATATGTGTTTGTGTAGAGATTTTTGGACATGTGGCACGGAGCTCAACGCAAACTTATGGCCACATTTTTTGCCGGGTTTTATGCACCTTTTGGCTGTTTTTGACTCCTGAGATTTCTGCAGGCACTAAAAACTAAAATAAGAAACCCACCTAAAAAACTGCTGGTAAAAACTTTCGCTTGAGCAAATAAAAATATGCCCTGGCAGCTGCAAGATTTTCTTGGTTCTCCCTCGACTAACCTCTCGCCAACATTATCCTGTGCCGCATGTCAACTGGGGCGGCAATAAGTGCCATGCATATTGTCGCAAACAGGTGACGCCACAAGCAGCTGCCTGACAGCGTAAACTGCAACTTGGCTTGCTAACTTGGCTTATTGGCACAGCCAGGTAAAACCCGCACAAAAACAAAATCACCAACAAGCTATGCTTAAAACTTAAGTCTCAGCCCTGTCGAAGTTGACTTTATTATAGCAAAAACTTATTTTTATAGCTGACGTTAAATTTGAAGTTTTATCAGCTATAAAACTGGCCTCAATCATATGACGTAGCCATAAAGATTATTGCAAGTGCAGCTGAGAAATTTAAACCACAACTCACATAAAAGCAAAACTTTAATTTAAATTGTGTATGGGAAACCTTTTGATTTATATTTGTTTGCACTTTAATTAAAATCAATATTTAAATTGATTAATAATTATGATTTATAGTGGCATTTATATTTGCACTCAAACACACTCAGCAGGATAGTCCAGATAATTTATTTCAGGCAACTATAATCAAATTCAATTTAATCAAGTTATAGCCAGAGGAAATAGGATCATTTTTGATTAAGAAGTCATCTATTACATACGTATTAATAATAATAATAATAATAATAATAATAATTGAGCAACAATGTTGTTTTTTGCATTTGTTGCATTCCATCAAGTTTTACAAGCTTGCCACACTTGCAGCAATGGTCATCGTCATTCACTTGCAGTCCAGTCCCAAACAAGCAGCCAACCCCTTTTTTGTGACCCATCAAGTACAGCAAACGACCAATTCACACTAGTTTTCCCCTTTTCCCGCTTTCCCAATTCCCCTTGGATGACCCTTGAAGCAATTTACGCGCTGGTTGCGATTGCATTGCAATTGCTTGACCCACATGCCATAAACAATAAAATTTATTAAAATATATATAAACATGTATGTATATATATATATATCTATATATTCTCATATACGCGGCATATGGGAAAAGGATCCATTTAAAACAGGACAGCAGCAACAACAACAACAACAACAGGCATCAACAGAAACAATGGCAAATGCACAACACGCTGAAAATTTAAACAAATTTTTGCACATTTCTTGTTACTCCATTGTTGCTTTTATTATTGCTGTTGTTGTTGTTGTTGTTGTTCACATTGCTGTTGTTTTCTGTTCAGCTGTGCTGTGTTCTTTGCTCGTTCGTTGTGTTCGTAGTTGTTGGCGTTGCACTTGCTGCTTGACACAGTTTTCAACCACACCCATTTATTTGCAATGTCAACGATGCTGCACCAAAAAAAGGCATTTAGCAAGTGAAAAGAGCTCGACTATGAAATACTCTGATAAATTGTCACAATTTATTTATAGTCAAACAAAGCTTCAAAAAAATGAAAATTCTGCTGAGTAATTTTGTATATATAATATTCTGTATATATATCTATTCTTGAATACGTCCAAAAATTAGGCTCAGAAAGGACGACAATTTATTTGACTAGGGTGCACTTTATGAAGCCATTAAATAATAATAATATAAAGACATATTTTTAAAATTAAGTAATTATTACTATCAGTAATCGATTTGAATTATTATTCGCTCAATCCTGATCAAACATATATATACGATATAGTTGTAGATACTTCTGCGAGTTTCATACTTTTTCACATTTTTTACCCATTTCCAAAATAGAAAATTTATTTATTTTGTAGACAGTTTGTAAATCGATTTACTTACTAAAATACATATTCTAAATCAGATTTTTATTTTATTTAATCATCTTATGTGGATGTAATATTTATATTATAATAATATTTATTAAGTAAATTATAAATAAAATGTAATCAATTATTATTAAAATGACCTATTTAAAACAAGCAGTAAGCAATCTTGGCATTCCAGCTTATCCGTTAGCCTATAACCATTCCATATAAATATATATATATATATATATATATATATATAAATATATATATTTTCATTAAACTGACTGTAACATTTTTATTTTATTCTGTTTACAGGGTATTCGATGGCATGTCGCAGCTGTTCGAGCCTCATTACTAATGGCTAACGGCTAAGACATGCTGCGGGCCATGAAATTTGCATAGAAGCGGAAGCAGCAGAAGGAACATTAGTAGAAGAAGAAGCAAAATCAGATCAGGCCATGTATTCATGAGGAGGCCCACAAAAATTCATGTGTCGCCAGCTTCTTGCGAGGAGGGGGACGACCTTGAACCCTGAGTCTAAACTCATTCAACTGCAGGCAGCAGGCAGCAGGCGGGCTGTCGGAGGCAGAGCACGCCCCTTTGGTGTCTTTGCAATTTTCGAAGTGAGTCTGGCTAATTAGCAATGGGCGTGCCAAATTGGGGCGTTGGGATTTCAAATTAATTTTCAAGAGCAATGCAATTAAAGAGAAACTTACAAAATTTTCGGTATCTGTATTTTATTGGGTTTTAATTTCCGTTCCATTTTCCTTACGCAAACGTGCCCCACACACACACACACACATTTCAATACATACTTGTGTGTGCATAAAAATTGATATGTCAACCGGGGGCCCCTTTACCCCCCCTTCCACTTCCCCCACCCATCGAGCACACATGCTGCAAAGTCCCAAGCTGCAGTCAATGCAAACCATTTTGTTGTTGTTCGCTTTTGCTGCCTGTCTGCCGTTGACAGTCATTGACAGCGACGAGAAAGCGACGAGTGTGCCAAAGTGAAGGGGACAGGGGTTGTGGGGCTCAAGGGGTAATGGTTGCTGGTAGTTGGGTAACTCTGTGTTAGCCCCATTGCGTGGCAGCCAATGTTGCATGCCGGGCTGCACTTAATGCTGACTCAACGCTATATAAGTTGGTACTTGCCAGGCGACTACTTGGCTCCTCCCTATCCCCTCGCCCCCTTACCCAGAAACCACAACATTACTTACAAAACACCCCAACCCCCACTGACTTGACCATGTTTTTCGATACTTTTGCTTGGCCCGTCAACGTGCGGCACTTAATTTGTGCTCTACATCGGTCATAGCCGACACGTGCAACTGTTTGTCGCAGTCACACAGAGAGAGAGAGAGAGAGAGGAAAAGAGAGAGGCACAATTTGTGGAAATTGGCAACTTTGTTTTCAACTTTTTTCTAATACAAAAACTTGTATTTCATCTGTGTTGCATAAAATAATAAAGATATACTGAGAAAGTTTGCCGTGTGTTTTTTTATCTAAATTTCCATCATTTTTTATTTTAAGATTTGGTTTGTTGCCTTGAAATTAATGGACAAAATGAAATTATCTTAGTGTTAAAATATTTAAACTAGTTTTAAAATTTTTTTTTTGTTCATTTCATATTTATAATAAGCATAATTCGCTTCGTTTATGCGCAGATTTTAAATAAATCTTAAGATACAAAATACCTAAAAGAGCACTCACAATTCGCTCTGATCCAAGATATATTTATATATATATATTTTTAAAATATATTTTCTAAGTCAGTTACTCACGCAGTCTTGGCACTGGTGCCCCTGCCACCCCTGGCACCACACATCGCATACCCGCTGCCTGGAGAAAATTTAGCCGCTTTTTAGCACAAATCCTTTTTTGTAGTTTAAAACGCTTTGGACAGGATTTAGTTGCATGACTTTTTGCTTTTAACATTATGTGGCAGCCAACATTTCTAATGTTGCTGGTCAGCACAGCAAATCTTTAACACCCAGCCCCGCATCGCGCCCCTTGTTGAACTGCTGATTTTGTTGCCACTGCTGCTGCTGCTGCTGCTGCTGATCCTGCTTCTGCTCCAGACACGTAGTCTCTTGGCCAAACGTGCGCGGCATTGGCAAATACAAATACATGTCCTCATTTTGTAGCTGCCACCCACTTACTTAGCGAGAAAACCCCTCCACCCACCCCCAATTACCCAATAAAAACCCCCCTTATTACTTTAATATGCTTAACCCTTTTGCGTTATTCTATTTTTCCAATTTGTTGTATTTTCAATAAATTGTATTTTGCTTGATTTTATATTTTTGGTCAAACGAATCCTTTATTTTGTTCTTGCAATTTGCTTGCTCCCAATTTTGTGGCCTGGTTAAGATCGATCAGTTTGTAGTTTTTACGCCAAATCTCAGCACGTCGAAGAGTTTTTAGCAAATTTTCCTCAATTGAAGTGCATTTTGTTGGCCAAGTTGAGCTGCCTTAAAGCAGTTATTAAGGGCATTTCCTAATTGTTACACTGTTGACACCAAGTAAACCATTTCGGGAATGGCAACTGCTTTGCTAAACTGGAAACTGCGATCTGGGCGAACATTTTCCTCTTGCCCCGTTTGCGGTAACAACTTTTTTCCAACGTTTTCCCTATCAGCTTTGTTAATTCGGTCAATATTTGCGGGCGCTCGAAATAAAAATGGGAAAACTCAGCGTAAAACTTTTCGCGGCGCTGTCGACCAAGTTAAAGCAAAATAATGAAAAAATCTATTTAACCCCTTAATGGCTCTTGGGCTAAAGTTTTTGTTGTGGCTCTTGTTGTTGTTGTTGTTGTGTGTGCGGTTTGTAGTTTGTCTTGCTAGCAAAAGCAGCAAACTTTTCAACTGTTTGTACAGGCAGTCCACACACTACAGTAAAATGGTTTATATATATATATATATATATATATATATATATATATATATATATATTTATATATAAACGTATTTACTATATAAAAGCAACAGTTGTGACAAATGTTAAATGGTTTGTTTTGGCTTGAAGGCTGCTTTACTTATTCGAAAATTTATCTATATACATAAATAATCATTTGTCACTTTTGTTATTATTTATTTTTAATTTAGAGTTTGTTTCAGGCGTTTACTCTTAAATTTTAATTTCAAGTCTAGTTGTTTGCGCAATTTTTTACCTGCTCTTAGTTTACTTTTGGCAACCACGCTCCAGTTATTCAACTCTGCTCAGCTCTGCTCTGCTCTCAGTTTAGTTGAGCTGCAAGTCCGTTTGAGGGGCGCCACACTGAAAGTAGAAAGTGAATTTTTTTTGTTTGTTAATTTAATCCTTTGCTGTTGTTGTTTGGAAGAGACTTTCGTTAATTAGCTTAAAGTTGAGTTTAAGAGTTTTCATCTAGTTGAGTGAATTTTCTAGTTTAATTCTGCTGCCTCAAGCTTTTCTGGCTTTGCCTCAAACAAAGATTATTAAAAGCTGCTCTAATTAGAAGTAGGAATACGTATTTTTTGAGTTTTAGAATTTTATAATTGCAGGTTGTAAATTGTGGGTGAATTACTTTTTAGAAGGTGCGTCTATTCTATATCAATCCTGAGCATCATGTTTAACTACAAATTAGAATATCACACTTTTGTTTATATGACATACAAATTAATTGATGTATGGCGTTTTTTTTAAGGCTGACTACGAAAATTATGATGGATTAAAAATACTTCTAGAGATGGAAAAAAGTATCTTACAAACGAAAGCTATTTTTCCAAAAGTCTGATTATGGCATCTAGTTATCAGACGACAATAATTCTGACTTTAAACTTATATGTAGAAATTTATTGAAATTCTAAAATAAATGTTTTATTTGTTCATCAAATATTCATTTACATTAATTTTATAAATTGGCATAAGGATTTTGATTAATTATGCTATGATTGAGGAGCGACTATTTCCGAGCTGCTTTTTTTGTCTTATTGTTCCACTGCTCACCCACTTGGCTCCTCACAGATATTCCCCACACACCTAAGTTCTCACCCCATTCTCAGGCTAATCTCCATTCTGACCATCTGTGTTAGCCACCTGTGCATATTACCAACTTGTGTGTACGAATATTTATTCGTTAATATTTGCGTAATTTAACAGCGTAAACCAAAGATACAAATGTGAAAAAAAACCTAATTTAAAGCTTAACAAATTTTTCAGGCTTTTGCGTTCAACTAAAAAAATAATTTTCTTTTTTTTAAATTCAGTGTCCCATTTCTCTTTCGCATTTGTTATTCTTACATTTTTAGATATTTTCCTAGAATGGTTTTTGTGTCTGGTTTTTATACATTTTCCATTTTTTCAGAGCGCAAAAAGTTGAAGTTTGTTTATTTTGTGCCACCTGCACTTTTTCTCTTACGTGCCAGCGACCACAGCGGCAAAATACAAATGATGAGTGAATTGGCCAAGAGGCGGCCAAAGGCAGTGGGCGGGGGAAATTGCCCGCAAAAAGTGGAGAAACTTTTCACAATGGTTTTTTTTTAGCCTGCGGCGGCTTTCGTAAGCTTTTTCTGCTCGAGCCAGCAGGTATTTATATTTAAATGCTGCTTGTGGCACGCCATTGCGCCTATTGTTATGCAATGAAACTTTTGTTTTCACATTGTTCCCAACCGAAATGGGCCAACGGAGCCACACACAACACACAAAATTCCGCAATGAGAGATTTGGTTTCCTTTTTTCGCTCTAAAATATCTCGCATTCTCTGTCTGTCCCTGGATTTTGGGATTCAGCTGTGCCGTGCGACCTTCAAAGGCGTCAACGGTTTTATTATGTTATTGACTTCTAACCACATTTTCACACCGCATATATCATCTATATATATTTATATAAAGACAGCGTCCTTGACAAAAGATAACTAAACGAGAGAGAGAGAGAGAGAGAGACAAAAAACACTTATAAAATCAGTAAGCCATAATTTGTTGCCGCTCCTTGTGAAAATATATACAAACATTTCTTTTTATACCCATAGGTTTTGTGATATAGCAAAATTTACCCAACCCATGTATATGTATATATATATTTATATATTTATATGTTTATATGTATTGCCATGAGATAAATATACATAAATAAATTTTGATATTTTCTTGTCTGGCAAATAGCTTTTTGCCATTCTTTTCTGAACAGCGTTCAAGCTTCAATCGCTTTTTGTGCTGGAGATAAGTATATATACACTATCTGGTATATATATATATACTATATATACTACAGATATAAGCTATGTATATACATTTTTTTTATACATATATTTCCTTGCTGTTTGTGGGCGTTTAGCTCGCTCGACAAAGTGATATTTATTAGGAACGCAAAATCTGTTTGCAGATTGTGTGGAAGATTTGATTATTTATGGTCAGCTGCTTGCTGCTTGCTGTTTACTGTTGTAGCTGCCTGCGTTAACTGTATAATGCTTTAAGCCTTGTTTATACAGTATCCACGCCAATATAATAAACGATGGGGAAACGTGGTCAAATTGGTTCTATTTAATTTAGCTATGTTACTAAATAAGCATTTATTTAATTGAGTATAATTTATAAGCCAGCTACTCAACTTATTTTTTATTATATTTATTGTTAGACTCAGTGGAGTGCAACCACTTGGATCTAGTGGTAAGAAAGCTATAGCTCGTGATCTATCAATTATCTACTCCTCAAGATGTGGGTCTCCAACTTGGAAAGCCCCAGTCTAGTAATCGTCCAGAATGTGTTCAGTGCCCCTTCGGGAATTCGTTTGTTATCCAAAGTAAAGTTATTTCTCGTGCTCAGAAAATTTGTGGCAGGTTTTTCTCTAGGTTACCTAAAAGTATTTTGCTACATCTTGGCACCAACTGGAGTACTTTTTGCCCGTTTGGAGTCGAAAACTGTGTCGCAAATTATTTGGTTCGAGTCGTAAAATGTCCTAGAAATCCTTCAGAGAAATGAGCTGACTCCCTTCAAGAGCAACTTCCTTAAATACTGTCATGCCCTTATACGGAATAGATTCCCATCCTGGTACTCTAAGCAAATTTACGATCTACTTGGCTTACTAATTGTCAGCAAGATTTAGGTGGCCAATGCATATATTAAGCTATATATTTAAGGCATCTGCACACCGAATGGAACTATCTGGCCATCCCAGCCTTAAATTATTTGCTCATCCGGTTCTGGTGGCTGCTTGGCAGCTAAGCAACCTGTGTCCAACCTGTATCCAAGGTGTACTTTCTCATTAATTATATGCCCTGTTTTGCTCCGGCAATTTCCAAAATAATTGCCTACTTTTCGGGCGCACAAAACTTTATTTGAATGCAGGCATTTCCCCGATGGTCGCAAATTCTGTTGCCCGTTTTCAATTCTTTTTGTCATCCTCTATTTTTACTTTTTTTTTGTTGCAAAATTATACAAATTAATTTGAGAGCGACAATTGCGGAGTTTTGAGCCTTGCGGCCTCTGCAGCAGCAGCCACATCTTCCTCCACTTCCCCCGCAGCAGCCAACAAGTCTCTTCTTGTGTTTCTGTGCCCATTTCGCGGGCAGCGCATTAATTATGCTCAAGTGTCCGCTGGGAATGTGGCCAACACTTGTTATATAATGACTTTTGTAGAATTGGATTGTAGGGGAGGGAGAAGTGTGCTGTGTGTGGGGGAATGTGTAAGGGTGTGGCGAAACTGTGGGCTCTTTTTTGTCATCAGCGCTTCGCGTTTGTTGGACAAGTTTGTGATTTGATTTGGACGGCAACAGGGTTTACAGTGTAGAGTTTTTAATGTGTTGGCGATGTGGCTTAAAGCGCGAGAAAGAGACGAGGAATATAAGTTAAAGAGAAAGAGAGAATGCACCAAATAGAGAGACAGAGAGAGAGAGAGAGAGAGATAAAGTGAGGTGAAAGCTTTTCGCTAAATAAAACTAAGCGTTGGAAAACGTGGTAAAAAATGCTTGGACCGACAGCTGCATGGCAATATATCACAGATTTATGTCAGATTCATGGAAAATAGCGCACGCAGATACAGACAGAACTACAACTACAACTACAACCACACTCACACTTACAAAGACTATAAAGTAACTATAAAAACACACGAAAAGTAAATAAAGTAAATCATAAAAAAATTGCAAACAAGTCCAACAACAACAAAATTGAAAATGTTTTTGCCAAACCGAGTCAAAAGCGGAATCAAAAAATGTTGAAGCTTAAAGTCGGCAAAGACCCGTAAAATCAATAAAAAAAAATAAATATAAAAAAATATACTTGTGTGTGTGTGTGTGTGTGTTTGATTCAATGTGTGTATCTCTGGCCGTTTTGACTTTTGGCAAATGGTAAACAAATTGTAAGCCTTATCGCAGATTGCGTTCTGGCTAAATAAATGAAAGATGGTCAAAGAGAAGCGAACTAGATAAATTCATGTAAATATTCATTTAATTATATGTTGTATACAAACATGAATAATAAGCATAAAGATATGTTTGTTTGAAAATGTAGTTGAACAACAGGATTATTTTTGAATTAAAAAAAAACTGCTTTTCAATATTTTATTATGTAATGAATCCATTAAAAATTGAAAAGGTATTAATGAATTGACAAAGCAATATATATTCCTGATTAGCATCATCATAAGATTCGACTTTAAAAAGTACGTTTGTTTAAATGAAATATTCGACTTATAAGAGAGATAAATAATTTCGATTTCACATAGCAGAAAAATTAAATTATTGTAATGATAAAGCCTTCCAATAAATATAAAATATCTTAGTTAATTCTTTATTAGTTAACTTTATCTTTTATTTATATATCGTTTTTGCATGCTTTAAATTCAGCCAAGACTTATGCATATTTTATATTTTTTTTAGCCCTCAATACTTTCATAAATAATTTTTTACAAACATAACTAATGCATTTTCAGATTCTCTTAAGACTTGTTAAATATATTATTTATTATCCAATCTCTAACTGTAAAGCTGAAGTAAAATATAATGTTCTTTAGCAGCACCAACTGCTTTCAACAAGCACTTAACTCATCTTTCATTTATGCCCCCTTCAGACAGACCCCCTACGCTGCTGTTGCATGCCACTCAACGCGTTGCTTCTTCAGTTTTGTCAGGCATTAATTTACGCAAATGACAAAAGCATGTTGCAAATGGAAATTCTGTCTGTCAAAATATACGAAAGTGGGCTAAAATCATTTACAACTGTTTTTCTTTAGCCATGTGTTCATGTTGATGTTCTTCTTCTTCTTTTATTTTTGTTATTGTTTTTGTTTTTGTTGTTGATGTCCTTTTGCATGTTCACCTGACATAACGATTAATAATGAGCCTGGCATAATTAGTGAATGTTGTTGTTGCTTTTGTTTGTTGCTCATGTGTACACTGGACAATTTGTTGTGTTACTACAAATAAGAAACTACAAGTTTTAATAAATATTAAGATTTATTTGCATTTCCAAGTTAAGTCTAAAAATATAAATAGAAAGAAAACTAAAATACTATGCAAATTCTTCTAGTTGAAATGAATACAAATGGAAGAACTGGTTTTCAGTGCAATTATTTATATTTTTTGGTGAGTGCAAAAGTCGAAACACTTTTTGGTTTGAGGTATTCAAATTGGGGTTGCTTCACGCCTGCATTTGACAACAACAATAAATTTAAAGCCAGTCTGTGCTGAGAGCTGCCAAACACACCCACATCCAGTAAATTAGTTGGGTTTGCTGCTGAACACACTTTAACCGAATGAAACTATGCGGCAGTGATTTATGATCTTGAAACTTACTGAGAACTAAAAAACAGCCAACTGGGAAGCCCCTCCCCGGGCCAACAGTAGGCAAAGGCCATGCAAAACTTTAAAAACAACTGTCGAGTTGAGGCGAATCGAAACTAGTCGAATCGAGTAGAGTCGAGTGCCGACTTTGTCAAAGCCACAACAGCAGTGCTCTGGCAATAAAAAATTGTCACAGTTCAACTCGCAAAAGATATAGCGATTTGGCTTATGTTGCATACAAACGTATAAAGAGGAGGCAGTGCCACATGTGCCACAAACCAATCGAATGTGTCGCAAAGTGGGTCAGTCGAGGGAGAGAGACCCACTGCAACCTAAACTCTTAAATCAAATGCATTGCCTATAAAATTGAACTAATAATCGAATGTCGGCAATGATGCATTGGAAAATACCTCGTGTTAATAACTGAATTTTAGTATGTACAAATTTTGGAAGTGACTTTTTGCGGATATTTTGAAAATTTTACTAAAAATATTTATTTATATAACAAAGTTTAGCTTTTATTATTAGTTAATTGATTATACTTTATTCTAATATGCAATATTTTGATCATTTTATTATTACTTAATAAATTAATTTAGTTAATAAATTAAATTAAAATAGACCAATACCAACATTTACAGGGTATACAAATCTAACATGCAATTGAAGCTATATCTACAAGTTGTGTAGTACACATAGAACACACTACGTCTGCCACGCCTGCCACGCTTGCCACGGCTGCCACAACGCCCACGCGGCATTTGTGGCGTAACAAATTGTAGGAGAGTGGCAGGCAACATTGAGTGTTGCAAACAAATTGTGTTTCTGTGGTAAAGTACACGGACAGAGGGACAGACCGAGGGCAAAAGGAGCGTGTTGCATATGTGGCACTGTCACATGAAATGGCTGCAAATCAATTTATCAATTTGTAATTTTGGCAAACAAAAGAAAAATCACATCAAATTAAATAAAATTGATTGCAAACTAAAACTGAAAGTAAAACCAAAATGAAAAACTCGATAAAAGAAGATTGCACTAAATTACTCCTAAAACACGTGTGGCGCCGCAAGTTGAGGATTGCGGCTAAGGTGCAACTTTATGTTGGGGCAGGCAAAAAGTTGCCACGAATTGCTTTTAGCTCTAAACTTGGCCGAAGTCGTTGAAACTTGGCTACTGCAGCAGTGTTTGATGCAGCCTCAGAAGCCATGCGAGCCCAAAATAAATGTGCTGTGAAAGTCAATCAAGTGTTGCAATTTGCCGAGTGCTGCACCGACTTCCCCCTCACTCATCTCTCTCTCTCTCTATCTCTCTCTCTCTTTTCCTCTCTCTCTCTGTCTGTCTTCACGTGGCCAGAGGGGCAACTATCAACGTGGCGGTTAGAGGAAGTTGCGGTAAGAGGAAGTTGCTGCAGCTCGCTGCATCTGCATCTGTGAGCCACCAAGCGGCAACATTGCTATTGACAGCTAACAAGGGGGCAGGCAACAAGGGGGCCAACAGGGATGTGCACGAAATTAATGGCCAACTGAGTTTGAGAAACTGTTCTGTTTACACTCAAGTGCAATAAGTAATTGAGCAGAAACTAGATCTTTATTTAGATTCCGCTCGTCGGCTATTGATTAAGCCAATAAATCTTCAGGCTTTAAGAGAAAGTGGCGACTACCAAATCGATGTTTGGCTAGAGACTGACTTCTACTAAGTATCAGCTAATTGTACATATTATATTATTATAAATTGGGATGTTCTGCACTGCGACCAATTAGATCTATTGTTCCCCTTCAGATCTCCATGTCATTGAAACTCATAAAATGCATCTTTTCCTGGATAAGGCGACACATTTGATTAGGATGTGATTTGAGAACTCCTCCTCGTCTTCACAAAACCTGGATAGATAACCAACTTGGATATGTGTCCTGTCAATAGACCGACAAGTATTCTAAGCCTATTCCTACCCATGGATATTACCTGTTAATTGTACATAATCAAACTTTAACTTTATTTTTAATTGTTATTCGTAATACAAATATTTTTAAGGAGTTGGAGTCCTGTTTTGTACGTGCCATTCTTGAATATGGATTTTGTATAAATGGTCCATCAATTAATAGTTTCATCAGAGTAAAATAAAATTGATTTGAAAACCATTTGTTGCAGTGGCAGGTAAAATCATCTGCCACAAACAAATAGGTGGCAAATTTGATTGTTCCGTATTAATCAGCTTAAATAAATGGAATTTTCTAATTCAAATTTTCTTGTAACACACAGAATGCTATCCATAACAAGTTATAATGGTTTTTATCCCTTTATTTGTCTTTTTGCTACTGAAATGTACACGAGTCAAGACCCAAAAAAGAAGGCAGCCAAAAGGCATTTGTATTTGGCTTAAACTGAAAGCAACCGCAACACGAATTGCACAGATAAATCGATGTTTTTCCTCAATGCTGTTGGCCAACTCTCTCTCCCTTTCTCGTCTGCTATCTGTGGCATGCCAATAATACCCATTTTTGCCTGGTTAAACCTATTTGATTGGACATTTGGTTTGCTGCCCACAAGCAGACGTTCAATTATAAATCAAGCATCAACCATAATTGAAAGATCAAATGCACAGCAACTGAAACATAGAACATGTTGCGTGTGTGTGTGTGTGTGTGTGAGTGTGTGTAACGAGTGTGTTTGTGCTACGCATTTGTCGCAGTCTTCATGTGATGATAAAAATACACACGCACACACACGCACACACATCGACTGAGAACGAAGGCGTAAGCGAAAAATGTTGTGTGCGTTAATAAATTACAACAATAATGACGCCAAACATGATAACAACATGGCTGATAGATGCTAACAGGGCCAACAGCAACAGCAGAATGCTACTGTGATTTTGGATTGGATGTGTTGGGCGGGGCGGGGCGGGGAGGCGTTTGTTGGTTGGGGTTGCACGGTCTGGCGATTGTTATTGATCATCGCAATATTTTGCGCATTAAGCAGCGACGCCAGTCAAGCCAAACATATGCAACCGGATATGGGGCGAGGGCGAGGGAGGAGTGTGGAAGGAGGGAGGGTGTGTGGTGGGCCTTTATATCCATTTGACTTGTTTGCGCAGCGAAAGGCAAAAAGGATAACATTGTCCTGTCTCGCTGCCGCCATTCAAAGTGCTGAAAGTCTAAGCCATTAAAGCATATTAGTTTTGTTGTTGTTGTTGTTGTTCTTTCTTGCTTGTTGCCACACACAGTTATGTGTGTGTCTGTCTGTGTGTGTGTGTGCTTACTTTTACTTATTTCGATACATTTTTGCTTATGCTCGAGTGAACAATAAAAGTTTTAAAGGATTGACATGACTGCTTTTGTTGTAGTATTTCTTGTTGTTGTTGCCAATTTTGTTGGCCGCCATTTTGGATTTGTGCCACAAAAAAGTATGCAACAGTTATTTGTTGAAGCTTTGCTTGCTGCTACGCAAAAAGCGGCTTAAATAAGTTTAGATACATATACAAATAAATATATATATATATATATATTTATGCATCCAAAAATAAAAATAACAATTATCAGTAAAAGGCTTAAGTTGGATTATGAAATTTTACATAGACATAAATCTTTTACATATTTTTTGTAATAACTTACACAATCTAAATAACAAATCGAACAAATAATTGAATTTCTTACCAATAAAATTAAGTCAAGTCATTTAACTTCGTAATTGGACCACAACTAATCTGTTTGTGTCCACAAGCAAAGGACAATTAATTAATATTAACCATTTGCCGCAGTTGGCAGTTGGTAATTAGCCAAATTAGCCATTTATTTCGACTACATTTGGCATTAATGAACTCAATAATTTATTATTATTTGTATTATTTATGATTGCTGCTGATTTGCATTGATAATTTGAACTGATTGCATTCAAAGGAGATTCACTTTATTTAATGCACTTTAAATGGCAATCCGAACAGTTTTTTCTACAACGCTTTGAGCCATAACCCATTAGGCCAAAGCATGCCAGCAATGGAATTTGTCTGCCGCCCTCCCCAACCCCCACTCGCCATGCAGTTAGTTATGCAAACAACTCGACAATGGGTAAAAACATAAAAGGAAGATGAAAAAAAACAGAATTCAATGCAATTTATTTTCGTAATAAAAATGCATTTTTATTACAAAATCATAGTCAGGAAAACCAGTGCTCCCAGCGAATTTATGTGCCATTCATTATGTGCTGAGGTTTATATAAACATATAAATAAATACAATTTTATATATATATATACAGATTTTTTGAATGCAGGCACTTCAGAAGTGCTTTGACTTGAAATGGCCTTAAATGGATTAAGAACCAGAAAAGAGTTTTCAAAATAAAAATCAAATTCCCAAAAACCAATTTAGTTTAGTTTAGTTTAAATAGCGCAATTAATTTAACAGGGCATCTGCCAGTCGAGTGTTGCATTTTCAGAGTGAAGTGCACTTTTTTACTGGAATTTGTTTGGCCAGTTTCAAATTGTATTAAGCTATTTACATTCCAGAGGATTTTGTGTGCAGCTGCACCTGCAACACGTTAACTGAGAATTTATGCATTTGGCCAAGAGAGAGAGAGAGAGAGAGAAAGACCGATGCCAATAAATTTCATATTGGAATACGTAGAGCTTCAAAGCAAATCCCTCAGCAGACGAAAACAGCCCGGAAATTGGCCACCTGCCGTTGGCCATGTTTATTTTTGTATTTTGTTTTGGCAATTTTATAGGCCCGTTTTTAATCCAATGGCCTATAATAATTTGTTTACATTTTATTTGCAGTTTGCTTAGGCCAACAACTCTATAAAACGCAAATATAACGTATACGCCATCTAAACGAGGGAAGAAGAGGTGGTGCAGGAGCAGGGGCAGGGGAAGGGGAGGTGCGCTTGTGTGTTCACATTCAGATAGCGTGTAAATAAAATAAATTGCAATAAATAATCTGGCCATGTGCCATAAATCTCAGTTAAATGGACATTTGCATCTTGAAAAAGTCGACACTCGCAGCAGGAAAACCAGAAAAAGAAAACAAAAATAGGGAGACAAGAGAGAAAAAAAGAAAGAAAAGAAGAAACACAAAACTACTTGAAACAACAAAGTGAAATGATAAAATGCCTGCAAACAGCAGCAGCAGAAAATGAGATATGCGAGTGAGAAAGAGAAGGAGAAAGAGAGAGAAGAGACAACGAAACCCTGGCCAAGGTCGTCCTGTCGTCCTGTGAATGGCCTTATGCTACATACAGTTATTTATGTTAAGTCCTTCAGTGGAAACTTCTAGCTGCCCAGGCCAAAACTATGTTTCTATTTACTTAAGCCAAGTTCTTGAAAGAAAGAGAAAGAAACTGATAGAGAAAGTGAGAGAGAGAGAGAGAGAGAGATATTAAGAGCTGTTTAAATAACTTGTGGTACATCTGACCCAAGCACCATTTTATTTGATTATAGTTTTATGTGAACAAAGTATTGATTACAATTTTGCTTAACACTTGAAACTTGTGCGAGTTTTTCCATTCACAAGTTGTGGTTTTTTTCATTTAAAATTTCGTATAAAACATATAAAAAGTGCTTCAGTTTTTTAAGTTTAAAAAAAAGTTAAATTAATTTTATGTTGCAGAGGTGAATTTGCAATCTTTTGGCCTTTCAACTGTGCTTTTAAGTGCGCTGCGAACGCAGAGTGAAGCAGTTGTTCCCACTGCTCCATACTTAAACCCCTTTCGGTTCCCATGTAGCAGCACCCCTCGTCCTGATTTGTGTAAGTACGTGTTGATTATGGCATGGATTTTGTTTGTTACTGTTGTTGTTGTTGTTGTTGTGTTAATGGCAACAGAAACTGCAACTGCAAAGCAAAGCAGAGCTGAGCAGAGCTCAAGGAAAAGCAGCCCCTTGGCAAGAATGAGGCAAAGTTCTACACCATTTACCATATTCCAGCATATAAGCAAATGTAGTTTTTTATGCAAATATTTAAGAGCATCATCGAAGGCAAGGGGTGAAGGATGCGCGGGCATGCAGTTATATTTCTCTCAGTGTATGTGTGTTGGTATTATCTGCTTGTGTCTGAAGAGCCCCGCCAGCTGTAAGCCATATGTGCATATGTATGTGTGTGTGTGTGTGTGTGTGGGTGTGTGTGTACTCACAACACTCGACGATAAAATCGTCATGTAGTCGTAATGTCTGCATCAAATTGCATTTGCCATAACCCACGACACAACACACTCGTCCCTCCCCTTATCGCCTCAAGTGCCTTTGGGGGGGCATAAGGGATGGATGAAGACGAGAGCGCGACGAGAGGATCGCAATGTGTATTTATGCATAGTTTAATGCGGTTCAATGTCTGGTAAGGACATCAAAACATGACACAGGGCAACGAGGCAAACGCATTTCTCGCTCCCATTCCCCATCCCCCATCCCCATCCCCATCCCTCATCCCCCGTCCAAAATCATAATCATAATCGTAATCATAATCAAAGTCATAGCCAGCTTCTGAGTCAGCGTCGGAGTCATCGTTGGAGTCAGCGTCAGAGAGCATAATCAACAGGCAGCGTCGCCTCGACTCGCGTCAATTCATTGAATAAAAATATTTTCATCTTTTGATATCATCTCGAGTCGATTTTCGATTTTTTATTATTTGCAAATTGAATTGAGATGTCGTTAGGAGAGAGTTGGGGTTCGGGTGCATCACATCAGGCAAATCGGATTCTGTTTAAAATATCATATGGAATTTGCATTCCGAATTGCGATTTGCATCCGATGGCAAAACTGTTTCGACAAGAACTTAAGCACAGATTAAGAGTGGCGATTCCTATGAATTGTGTAATGTCAAACAAAACAGGGATTACCAACGACTAAAGTGCACAGATTAGGGCTTAGTGTGTCCGTAATGGTATTTGACTCACATTCAATGCGTTTTGTATTTTCAAATTGAAATGCAAATTTTTACAAAGTATCCTGCAGGATGATGGTCTCAGACAAGCTTTGGAATTGCCACCTTAATTGTATTTCAGTTAATTCTGTGTATTTTTGTCCATTACTCTTAAAATTGTGATTTGCCTGTGATTCTGTTATTCACATCCAATATTTTCAGACTCTTTTAGCCCAACTGATGCTATTGACTTGTTGACTTGTTCTGCTTCCTTCCACAAGAGTTGCTTTATCTTCTGCACAACATTCGCCAGTTCATTGGGGCGATCAGCACATCTGCGAATTGCATGTGCCCCAATTATATTTCATTTCGATAAACAATAAACAATTTGCTGCTGCACCAGGAGAACCATCAATAACGCAGGAGCAGAAGCAGATGCAGAATCATCCACTCGACGAATGTCACTTGATGGAGTGCAAGGGCAAGGAACAGGGCGAGAAACAATTGATTATTGTGTGTCATAAACACACAGGACGAAACGGTACAAACAATTGCATAGAAGAAGAAATTTTTGGTGGGACACACACACCTACACACACACACACACACATCAACTGTCAAATGCAGCAAGTAACTGCGAAGCAAAGAATTGTCCAAAACCAAATTTAAATGTTAATCAAAGGCCCCTCACCTCCCCCCCCCCTTCCAAAAAAAAAGTAAGCGAGTAATAAAAGAAAAAACTGAAATAATAAAAAAATGATGAAATTCAGGAGAAGTGAACAGAATTCTGCATGCATGCACAGGAAAATGAATTTGACATGGGTACTTTGGACGTGGGGAAAATCGTTCAGAGTCCGCTCACAAAATGTAATTGACAGCTACAAGTGGCAAGAGGCAAGTGGTAAGGGAGTGGCATGCAGCATTGAGCTACTTAACCATGCATATAGCAAAAAGGGTTCCGCTCTCAAATCTAGCTTATTCAGTTTAATTGCTAAAAAAAAATTACGTTCAACTTTTTTGGAAGGCAATTTTCTCCATTCTTTTTACTTTATTGTCACATTTGAGGTTTTTTTTTCTGCATGGTTGGAATTAAAATTTCCATGTGTTACACTTGGCTGATTTGTGGAATAATTTGAATTTGGCCAAGCGAAGAGTGTCCTGTTTAATTGAAACCAAACGAAAAAGCAATGCTTTTCACATTATTCGATATGCAAAATCTGCCTTATGTTCCACGAAAATTGTGATAATGTGAAAATTTGCATATTCAACTTTGAGCGAAGGCACGTGGCATGACGAATTTTCCATTAGGTTCAGTTGCGAGTAGCTAAAATAAATAAATAAACAATATTTCGGCAAAATTGGTCATAATCATATCAAAAGTATTTTGTGCATATTAAAGAACAATTTGCGTTTGTTCCGTAAATATATGTTTCAAACACTATCGTAAATTTTTCCAAAAAACTGTCTCATTTTCTTGATCGAAATCTGACCTGTTGTTTAACAGAACATTTAATATGAAAAACTAAATTTTGGCTTGATTCGCATGTTGAAATTCTCAAGTCTCAAAAAGTGCTTTTAATTTTTATTTTCTATTGAGTATTATTTGAACTTAAGATTTATGCAGTATTTGAATTAGAAAATTAAATTTCACATACAAAAGCTGCTGCTTATTTCTCTTAGTGGATCGCCTTCAGTTCCCTTGGCTAATTCATTGAATGTCCTATTTAATTTCAGTAATATCCTGGTTTAATAGCCTTGCCAGCCTCCCAATGTTTCCATTATGAGATGTGCGGCATGTGTGTGTTTGTTGTGTCATAAAAATGTGGCAGAGAAGTATAAAAAAAACTGCCTGCTCATAAACTGTGCCGCATCAAGTTGTCCATTTGTGAATGTTTCGGTTTTATGCTCCAAAGTGAGCACAAAACAATCCCAAGGCCAGCCACACTAACCTTCCACACATGGCACGCCCTCAGGCTGCCTCGCCCCCTTTTCTCCAGGACTGCCAGTCAAATCAATTGGCGGCATATAAAAAAAGACAACTACAGTTACAAGCACACACACACAAACAGCACACACACAAATAAATCGCAGCTTTTCCGCATCGGTCATGTTCTTCAGCTTTTTATGATTATTATATAAATTTCACCACTGTCATAAAAAATGGGAGGAAAGGCAGCCAAATAAAAAGCAAGCTGATTTTGTTGATGCTGACGCAAACTGCACACTTTACTCGTCAGCCATCAGTGAGAGAAGTTGCTCAAAATGGACATTTGTTGCCCTAGGGTCACTCGAAACCCCTCCCCCTCCGCTTGCCATTGGTTGCGGTCAATATTCAAATTTTGACCGAGTCCTATGTGGCCCCATTTATTAAGTTGTTAAAACATTATTTTCTGTTAGCCTGCCACAAATTGCAAATTCAAGTGTTGCTCCCCATTGCTGCAACATATTCGCTTTACTTGCTACAGCGTCAGTTTTGAGCGTGTCGCTTATGAATTATGAAAATTTTCGGCTTTTGATATGCACGCGTTTTGGCCATAAACGCCAACTTGCTTTAGCAATGCAAATTGAAAGTGAAATGTTGAGTGCATGAGGCACGTGCCACGTGGCATGACAATTCACGTTGTTGCAACATTTAATTTTTGGCTAAAATAAAAATAAATATTTATTAAAGGTTAACTTAAATAAATAGCAATTCTAGCTTAAAATAGGAATTGGCAAGCTTTTATCAGCTTTTTTACCCATTTAATACGAGTTGGGAATATTTAAACCATTTTTGATTTTAAAAAAGAGAAGCCATATGGAAAATGTTTATTGCCAAAATTAAGGGCAACCACTTTTGCTAAGCAGTCTGAAAACTTTGTTTTAAATGGAATCATTTGGGGTGTCCTCTTTTGCGAAGCAGTCTGAAAACTTTTATGCATATTAATAAAATAATAAATTCAAATTTATTATAGGTGATTACTCTTAACAGTTTCTCACTTTTCATTTTACTTTTAACTGAACTCGTTTTTTAATATATCTTCTTTTCTATCCAAATAAGATGATGGAAATCAACTTAATTTGAGCATGGCACTCATTTTACAGTCGGAGACAATGGAATCTCAGTCGAATGACGAAATCCCGCACTCAGAAACCAAGGATAAATATTCTTTAATTTATTTATTCATTTGCTGATGAGAGCAGCGGGAGAGCAATGCAAATGCATTAAACGCTGCTCTCTCTCGGCTTTTGTTTATTTTCCATTTCCATTTCCACTCTCATTTTCATTTTCTATTTTTTTTCGTTTGTTTGTTGTTTTTTTGCAATTAAATTTCAGTTGGGGGAAAGCGCAGAATATCCAAAAGCGTGGAATACCAAAAGACAGGCGGCAAATGAAGATGCCGCTGTTGCAAAGAGGCAGCAAGTGCCAAACTGGGCGGCAGCAATATAGAACTGGTTGAGGATGGGCGTGGCGGAAGAGTGGGCATGTCCAAAAATAATAATGGCGTTGATTTCATTCCATTTCTCAATGGCTGCCATCATTTATTCTTTCGCTCGCTTTAACTTTGTTTGTCCACTTGTTAGCAATCCTAGACTCGACATTAACACGTTCAAAAATTCGCTCGCTTTTCCTTTTTCATTTTCATTTTCATTTCCATTTCCATTTTTCCAACTTCCGTTTCGTGTCCGCTTAAAGTGAGACTTAAAAAGAGGAATCATTTAGTACTTATTTTTTTTTGCTATCTCATCTTTTTGTGTGCTTCATTATTTGTTTGGCAATGTTTACGGAAATCATTACCATTTTCGATGTCTCTGACAGCTCTAATGAATTGACCAATAGAATTCACTTTAAATATCTATAAATAATAATCGGAAAATTGCTACAAAGTCTGCTTTTATGAATCAATCAATTTTGCTTGTACCCAGTAAGATTAAATTAGCAATTGAAAGTTGTATGAATGAAGTCAAATAATGACGGTATATATAAGTTCAAAGTATTTTTGGTCAATCAATCAAAATTCTATTGAACATTTCTGCAATATTTCATTCATAATTTTATTTTCGAATCGCTTCCAATTATTTAACAGTATTTTCTTTGATTTTATTTTATCTGTATGGGATTTTGCGTGTTTTTGAGAGTGTTTGTGAAAATTAGATTTATGGATTTTGACTCAATAAAAAAGGATAATATCAAACATATTTGTGCTCATATCTCATAAGTCAATTAAAATGAATTTCAGACATGCAAAATGTGAATATTTATCTAGTATTAAAATATATAGATTAAAATATATAGATGTTAAATGAGACTCAACTGTAAAACAAATTTAGTTTGCCGCAGCTCTCATCAACTTCAGATTTAATTAGCCGTCGGCTCATCAAATTATAATTAGGCGAAACCACGATTTGAACACGCATCAAATGCCATATTTTGGGCAAACAAACGGGCCACGTGTCAGGCGGAAATATGAGATGTATTCAAATACGCACATTGTTGTGCCCGACCTGCCACCCCCCTTTGGAGCGCCGCCCACGCACATCACGCATACGCAACGTGGAATGTTGTTTGGCTGCGAGCCAAACAAATGGCAAATTCCAATAATATAAAACATATTCGGAATAACATCAACAACAAAACTTCGCAACGAAAATTCCAGTTTGCAGAAATCAACGAATGACGTTTATGGAACTTTTTGCAAAATTCTAAACTCACCAACTCCAATTCCGATTGCTGGCAAATGGCCAGCATAAAAACTTTACGTTTTTGCCCCGAAATGTTAGCAACAGTTTTTTTTTTTTTTTATATATTTAACTGCGCGTTTCTCTCGCAGAGTGAAAATAAAATGCGGCTCATAAAATCTGATGTCAATTGAAACGTTTATCTGAAAGCATGTTTCCCATATGGCTTCCTACTTCTAATACACTTTTTGAAGAATACATATATATATTTTTTTATATATGTGAAACTTTATGATTTATACATATATATATATTTTTTGTACTTTATCAGCTCTAAGAGCATCTGCGATGCGCCCAAAAAGATGAGTTATTAAATGAAAAAGTTGTAAGTAAAAAACTTACTAGTTTCAAATTTTGTTGGGTTCTTAAAATTCCGAAAAAGTTTCGTTAAGCTCCCATGGAAATAACTAATGGGCTTTTAGGCAAAACTTACAAATGTGTAGGTGTGCCCTGATGTGGAAGGGTATTTAAACTTTGGTGTGCCGAAAAAAGTTCTGTTTTCTTGTTTATTTACGAACTGCAATTGCGATGCCAGATGCAGTAGCAGTTGCAGTTGCAGTTGCAGCTTGCGCTGCTTGCTGCATTTCCGCATTGCAGGCCAAGCACATTACTCACGTCGAGAGAGGGAGAGAGAGAGGAGGTGAGACTGGGACAAGGGCAGGCGCCAGGGAGCACTTGAGAGTGCAATAGCAGTTAATAATTCCACTTCTTACTTGATGCCGAACTGCGTCGAGTTCTTGGCCACTATCCTGCTTCTGCTGCTATTCCTTATCAAGCTACACGCCCGAGCACTTCCGCCGGACAGGAAAGGAGAAAAAGAGGAAAAGAGGAGAGGAGAGGTTCAGAGCAGAGGAGAGCGAGAGTGATATAGATACTGAGATGCAGGGTCTGTGTCCTGTTCTCCGCTTGTTATCAACAAACGTTGTCAAGTGATGTGGCTTCAGTAGTTTTCAACATTTGCTTGCCTCTTGTTGTTGCCCCTTTTTTTGTATTCCCTTTTGCTGCTCAGCTTTTGTCTTCGGTGCGTCTTTTGTCTTTCACTTATGCATGTGCGTTTCCTATTTGGGGCTTGGAGATTTTATGACGCGCCAACTTGCCGAGTCTTTCACATATGAGGCCCAAAGGCATTTTGGCAAAGACAACGGGAGTCATAAAGTGCGCAAAGTTACTGTCAAAGCTCAGCTACAGCTGCACTGTAAAAAACAACTGTACCTATAGAGCTGCACTCGGATTCGAAGAACTTCATTTTATGCACATAAATTACTAAAGTATTTCGAGCGTTTTTCTAGCTTCACTCATAGCTCTTATTATTTTTATAATAGTAAATAAAAAACTTAATTTACAAACATACAATTAAAATTTGTAACATAGAAAAAAGGCTAGTGCAAATAATGTTTAAAGTTCTTAAAGTGTTTTGCTATGCTAGAAATGTTTACTGTTTTTTTCGCTCAGTGTACAGCGACATCTTAAGCATGTAGTTCAGCTGCTTGTGCTCAAGATTCATTGAAGCGGGCTGCTGCTGGTCGTTGCCTGGCTCTAATACTTTAATAATCCTTGGCTCCAACTATGGCTGCGACATCGCCGTTGCTGCCACAATAACTTTTGATACGCAGACGTACTCGTTATCCTGCTCATCCTCCGGCTGCTATGGATATGGATATGGTTATAGATATGGATGTGGATGTGGATGTGAATATGGATATGTAGACAGCCAGATAGCTTTGCCACTGGAGCCTTATCGCATTCATATACGAGCATAGTTACATCTCTGTGTGTGTGTGTGTGTGTGTGTGTGTAAATTGTATTGCAAAATCACAACTACAACAAGAAGCTGCTCTGATTTCTCAATTCTTGGCAGGCAGCTTTGCACTTTGTCTAGTTTCAATTTACAATATCAATTGGATTTTCACTTTGACAAATGCATCTTTGTGACAACTGTTTATCATGGATATCACAGGGATTGACTTCAATACAGCTTTTACGCAATAATGAACCCAATTTGAGTCTTTGTATATTGTCTGCCCATTAATGTCAAATGGTCGACTGTGAGGAGATTTATTTTGTGCTGAATTGAAGACTGAATTGAAGACACTCCTTAATATACTGAATGCCTTAGTTTCTGTTTAACTATCTTAACAATAAGGAAATAATCAATTGTTGAGGTTATTAGGATTAACCAATTTATATGATATAATTGATCTAATTATGGGTTAATATATTTTATTAAACTATTTATTTGCTTGCATTTTAAAAACAAATAAATATTTTTTATATTCTGTTTTTACTGTAATGTTCCGTAAAAATTAAATTCTATATTTTTAAAATGTCTTCTTGATAGTTTAAAAAAATGAGAATAACTGACTAAAAAATATTAATTTCTTATAATATCTTCAAATAAATAACTAAAGTTGGAAGTTTGCTTAAATTTGGTTTTCAATTGAGCTATTTGTGGGAGTTTTAGTTACATACTTAGCGGATATGTGCAGGATATTAAGGCTAACGTCAGACAAAGCTCCAGGGGGGAGTGATGTGGGTGGGGGATTATGGAAACCACAGGGAAATTCGCAGAAACCGCAAAAGCGGTGCAGACATGCACATTTGCAGACATTGAATGCTGCCTAATTGCAAATTGATAACAATTTGCAACGTTAATCAGTTATGATTTTGAGCCAGAATAGTGTGGAGAGGGAAAGTAGAGAGATTTTAGCCAGGCAATGGAACGTAGACAAAGAGAGAGATGGAGAGAGAGAGAAGAAGAAGAGAACGCGTTAGAACTGAAATGCACAATTTGTTTTGTATTTGTTGTAGTTTAATTGCTTGTGGTTATTTCTGTGTGTATGAGTGTGTGTCTGTATGTGTGTGTGTGTGGACTGAAGCTTATTTGCTTGTTGATTTCCGTGCGATTAAACTATTAAATTTGCAATATTTTCAGCACTGTTAAAACAGCATAGATATTATAATGGAACCCGTTCGGCAAACAAATCAAACAAATCGTCGACGTTGGCCATAATACTGTTGACTGTTCTGCCAGGGAGTCAGGCTTTAGCCGTGATATCAATATTTGTACACGCTTCTGAGCAAGCAAATATGGCTGAAAATATCTTCGCTCTCTTTCTCTATCTCTATCTCTCTCCCTCTCTCTCTCTCTCTCTCTTCTCTGTGCTGCAGACACGTGTTTGACAATTAAATATTTGGCCAGAGTGTATAAATATTTTATGAGGCCAGCGTTAAATTTAGCATGTGTGTGTGTGTGTGTGTGTTTGTCAGGTGTGTCTGTGTGTGTTTACACATAAATGTATGCCTATGATTATTTGAAGAGCTCCACTCAAATTATGCAGAGGTGGAATACATAAAAAAAAGGTGGGGGGCGTGGTGAAAAATCATAAGAGAATACTTATGTGTTGTATAATTTTACATAGACAATTATATAGAAGTGCCTCAGCCAGAAATCTTTCCGTCTTTATGAGGGAGGATGGTTGCTAAAGACTCAAGCTTAAGTGACACTAACAAGTCGGGCATACAAAGCAGAGTGAGTACACTGAACACAAAAATCAAGAATGAATTTTACACTTTGCTTAAATATAAATAGATGTTAACTGAAGATAGTAAATTCAAATTTTGGCACAGCAATTTTCCCACTCGCCTCTTAACTTCTTCTTTTTCCTCTTTTTAATACAAACTCCATTGCCAAGTAATCTCTTTTTTTTCTGTGTAAATGGTTCAGGAAGAGATGGAGGATGAGCAGAAGGATTTTTCCACTTGCGTGTGTTATGTTTTGGCTGCTGAGAGCAACTCAATCTAAATGCGGTACAATGACATCTGAAGTGTTTGGGCTGGGCTATTTCCCATGATGCCATGATGATACCACCACCACCAGCAAACATATCCATCCCCATCCCCATCAGCACAGTCCACATCCCGTCCCAACCCAGTCCACGTTGGGAAACAAGCTCTGCAGAGGCTATGACATTAGTTCTGCTTTCTTTTAAATGTGTCACGTAATTTCAGAATGTGACTGCGAGACTCTCTGCAACAAAACTATGCAGAGTGTGGAGTGTGGCAGCTGCCACGACAAACCGAGGAGTACAGAGCACACAGCAGAGCAGTCTGCAGGACAGGCAGAGAGACAACCAGCCAGGCAGCCAGGCAGGCAGACAGACAGGCAGACAGACAGGCAGACAGACGATATATGGCTGGCATTTAAGTGAAATGTATGTTGAACATATTTAGGGGTGCAGAGTTCAACTGTGGCAAACTGTGTCAGTTGACATTTAAAGATAGTTAACAACAGTTTGGAATACGCGTCGAGCATTAATTTGGCTGAAAGAGCTTGCGAGAATTTAAATGTGGCAGCTATAAAAGATACAACACGCAAAATAAACGATGATAATTAATTGGTGCTTGGGTTGTGGGAAAACAACTAAAACTCAAGTTTCTAACTTAATTAATGTGTGCATTGGGGTAAATGTAAAATTTGATTACTATTATGTATGAAATTCACACTTGAAGCCAAAATCATCGCAATGGGAATTTTGTTTGTCTGCCAAATTGAATGATATATTTTTTCCATCTGTACTTCTACTTTGATATTTTCTAATATTATCGCTTTTTCTCTGTAGAGTTTACCCAATAAAAAAGATAAGTTTTACTAAAACAAAAAAAACAAACTAAAAAGCTGAAACTACACAAATAAAAAAGTTGCAAATCTGAAATATTTTCAACTGGCTGAATAAATTCCCACTCACATTCACATTTGTTACGCTTGACAGCAGTCAGAAACATTAATTGATATCAACATCGCTTTCAGTTTTTTCCTCTTGAATTCGATGCTTTTTACATTATTTAAATACGTGTCTTTTTTTGTGTCTACGCATTATCCATGGCAGTGCATTAAATACTTCAAACGATTGCAGCACTAAGCGAAACTTATTCTAATTGAGAGTGCACGACTCGCAGATACTCTGTACGCAGATGTAATTACTAATTAAAATTAATTTATAATTATAATAATTATATAAATAATACTAAGTTGATAGGCAGAACAAATCGATTATAATTTGGATGCTGATCTAGAATTTAAATATTTATATGTAAACAGGGGTTTACCAGATGTCATTTAACTTAATGATTCTCTCAAATACCCGCTTTTAATCTTTACATCGTGTAGGGTATTTGTAAAACTTTGCAGCTAACGCCTTTTTAAGCCTCAATTTGAACTCTATTCAAATGCAGCACACGTAACTGTAAACAACAGTAAATGAATTTCAAAAATCAGCACTTATCGTTAATTGCAGTTTTTCCTTTTTATATTTGTTTTCCCTTCGCTGAGCTGTGGCCTTTAACATGTGTTCAACGCGCTAATGGGTTGAGGAGGGGGCGGCGGTATCCAGATTAATGTTATGCACTCACATGTGTGTGCGACGGGATTTGCAACAAATGTGTTGGTTATCGACGATGGCAGCAGCAGCAGCAGGAGCAGCAGCAACAGGATAACTGTTGTTAAGTGGCTGCATTTGACATTAACTGCGTCCTCGAAAACTTTTCTATCCCAACGTGAGAATAACATTAAAAAAAATGCAAAAGCTGCGCTGCAATTTGTAGCGTATGCAAATTAGTTTAACAGAAAATGGGGAAAAAATTAAAGTTAACTGGCAGCCAAGCTGAGGACTCTGTTGTAAAGGGGGGGAGAGCAAGCAAAAAGTGGAGCTTAAAGTGGAGTCCTTCTGGCTGTTGTGGAATTAATTGTGCACGCATTAAAATTGCTTAACTAAAAGCCACTTCAGAAACCAAAACCAGCAATTTTCTCTATCCAACCTCAAAACACCCACTCTCCCCTCTCCTTTTGAGGTCGAATTTCAACTTTTACCCTTGTCATGGTAAAAGTTGGCGTGAAATTTGACTGTGTGTGTGAGGTGTTTTTTCTTATTTTTTGTTATATTTAAACATGTGAGCGTCAAAAGGATTAATTACTAAGCCAGAAATGAATTGAAAGACAGCACACAGCATATGTGTGAAGAATTTAGAGACAAGTTTCAATACTCTTATATTGAAATTATTATTGAGAAAAGCGATATACGTATTTGCATAACGGAGTATGTACGATTACTTTAGAAACAATCGTGATAATTGAGTGAAATAAATCTACTATTTCGTGTAGGAATTTTAATATGAAGTATTTAATTAATGAGCCTAATTTGCCTTAAATTATCCAACTGAACATATTAGTAACTCAATATTCCAGAAGATGTACATCAATTAAACATACATTTTATTTAATTATGTGTACGCAAAGAGTATTCACTATTCGTCAGAGTAAAGTTTAAATTGCAGAATTGTTTTCGTTTCAGTTTGGTGAAGTTTTATGCATGTGTCTTAAGTGTATCACTTTCACTCGCTTGTCAGACAACACATGTCTTGCTGTGTGTTGAGTTTCATTTAATTATCATTTTCATTTTCAATGCAAAATTCCAACATTTCCTCTTTACAATAACTGTTTTGTTCTCGTTTTTGTTGTTGTTGCTGTTGTTGCTGGTGTTGCTGCTGCTGCTGCTGTGTGTTCTTTACAGTTACTATTGTTATTTCATTTCCACTTTACATCAAAACGGTTGTCTGTCTTTCTATCTGTCTGCCAGTCTGCCTGTCTGCCTATGTCTGACTGCTGACTAGGCGCCTCTCCTTGCCCCGCAACATTTCAGCTGCCGCTCCACTCATCATTACATTTCATTAAGTTTGAAAGGCAGACGCTGAAGACTGTGCATTGTTGCTGTTGTTGCTGTTGTTGTTGATGCTTATTGTGTTTATTAAACGTTTTCGGGGCGCGTGTTCATTCAATTTGTTGTTGCTGTTGCTGTTGCTGAAAATGTTATGTATACATGCCTGCGTATAAATAAACAACAAAACACAACAACAACAGCAACAACAAGAACTACTACAACAAGGCCAACAAGCACATGAGGAGCTCAAGCTGTGCTTGTTGTTATTTGCTTGTGTGTTTGTTTTTTTTTTTTTTTTTGGTATTTTTCTTACTAAGAAAGCGCTTGGAAAATCATTTTAATTGTTTTGTTTAAATAAGAGACAGACTGACAGACAGGCAAAGCAGCTGGAAGCGAATCCAGGGCAACATAGCGTGAACATGCAGCGTTTTGTCTTGTAGGCGTATACTTAATCTATGCCGCATATACAAACTGTGTTTGGTTGGGTGTGCGTGTCTGGGCCACGTGAATCCCAGTGAGCCATAGTCCCCGCCCGCTACTTTTCCAATTTTCTGCCTCCTCAAACACTAATGCCACAAACCAATAAACTATGAATTCAATCAAGTTTGCCTCTGTGTATTTTAATTTATTTAAATTTAATATAATTGATATTTTAATATAATTATGGTGAAATAGATTTGAATTTAGTCATAGCTCGAAAGATATTTAAAATATAGTTTTTTGATATTTTAGACTAATTAATTTGTGGAGTTTTAATTAAATTTAGTTTTATTTTGTTATGGTTATCAATTAATTATAATAAAATTTATGCGCTCGGATTTACGAGAGCCTATTCTAAACTTTTAATTTCTAGATTACTAGTTGAGCTGCTGATTCTGATAAATACTTTATAAGTTTCGCAGATGCTAATTTTTACTGTGCTACTGCAATTATTATTTTTCCATATTACTTTTATCCTTTTACCCATTTTAAATGTGTTTGGGATAGTCGCAAATATTATGTATTTTTGTAGCATATAATTTTCATAGAGATATTTTAATCGTTCCTTTTTCCTTTGTATATAGACCACTTTTAGCCAAGTGTTTATTTGCAACCCGTTTTCGTTCATATTTATTTTGCCATATCAACGTTTACTTTGTTCTTGAGAAGCGCGTCGAGTTGGAAACTTGAGCTGATGTCCTTAAGAGCTGCTGTTATTTTTGTTTTATATGTCTGGCACAATGATTTTGTAAATTGGTAAATGAAATACGATAATAATTTAAATAGGCATTGTGCATGTTGGGTCGTTCAAGTTTGTTGTTTGACCTTTGACCAGGCCAAGGCCAAGTGCCCCAAAAAGTTTATCAATTCGCCTCAGGCCACAAGCAGACTTAGCGGAATGGGTGATAGGGAGGCGGGGAAAAGCAATAGAAAAGGACGTTTATTGAAAATGCTTTTTGCTCGTGGACACGTAGCAAAAGTAAAAGGAATATAACTTTCTCACCACGACATTACCGTGAACGTGAGCGCACTGAAAAGCTGCGCAATTAAAAGTCGAGTAAATGTGTGTGTTTAATATAATGTTGTACAAGACATATACAGAAATATATAGATGGATAGATAGATATTTTAAGACAACTTTCGGCCAGCTGATATGATAAGTCCCACTTAAGCCAATCCAACAAACAGAAATTGAAGCGATGCGTGCGTGGCAAAAATTTCCAACTTTTAATTGTGAAAGTTTCACGAGTAAAAGAAAAGCTGAAGAAAGCGGGAAGTGGGAAGTGAGGGGGAGTTCAACTTAAACCTGACACACACTATGCACATGTTATATAAGAACCAGGAACAGAATTGAGTTCAACATACACACACATACACACACAGCAGGTGTGTCAAATTGTTGCTTATCCCAGGCAAGGCAATCCAGAAAAAGGCAAGTTGGCCCGTGGCAGGGGAGGAAGTTGGGACAAAATCGTTGTGCGTCCTGCTCACATAGGATCTGCTGTCATTCTGCGTTTGCTTGTCATCAACTTCATGCGTTTTGACATTTTTATTAGTTGAATACTCCTTAGCAGCATGCTCCATTGCTCCACATCCCCCGCCCTCTCCCCGCACTGTCCGCTCTTCATCGTCTTGGTGACATCTAATAAGTGTTTACTACCCAACGAGGACGCTTTTCCCAGTGCTTTAAAAACATGGGGGCAACAGTGTGTTCGGCTGCCTCTTTGTGTGTGTGTGTGTGTTCAGATTCGTGTCTGTTACAATTTGCTGCACTGTTGGATGTCTTAAACATCATGCCTCCCGCCTTCTACTCTCCTCCCCTATAAATTGCCAGTCGATAAGAAATGAACAAATTGTGCGCAATTCACTTTTGTTACACTTTTCGCATTAACTTTGTTTGAACTTTTTTTTCTTCTGCGTATTTGTTTAACGAAATTGCTGGATGTTGAGGCAAATCTGATTGATGTGAAAGAGTTTTTCAAATTCTATATATTGAGTTATATTTGACAGCATATATTTATATATATTGTGATGTGAATAAATTTAATATTGAATTATTCGATTTTCACATTGATTTCATCTTAATAAAAATAAAAATAAATCGAATTTGACACAAGACATTAATAAACTATAGTAATAAATATTAATAATGACATTAAAAACAAAACACAAAAAATAAATCATGATGAATTGCAATACGCTAATTAGCACTCAGAAAATTTTGGATATAAATTATGTAGTCAAATGGTAAAACTCTGTCGGATGTTAATGTTAATTTGCGTTACTCGAATATAAAACAAATAACATACGTAAATAACATCATTTTATTTGCCCATTTGCGTCGTGACTTTAATTTATGCAATTAATCCGCTTTAATTAGTTAAGAACGACGAGACTGAAGAATAACAACAGCTGTTGCATAAATAAGTAAGTGTGCACAACCACAAATGCAAAAAGAAAATAAAATACAAAATGGAAAAAATTCGCATCAAAAAATACAATTTAACCATTTGAACAATTTCGCTTATGCGGCAAAAACTGAAAACCAATTTAATTTACGCCATGGTATGAAAAAAGTTTTTAAAAAAATTACACATTAAACTCTTGCGTGTAACAAAGAGGTAAAATCAAATAACTGAAAATGTTGCAATTGGCCCTTACCGACTGTGCAATACTCTAACAATAGCAACAACTACAGGTGACCAAATACCTTCTTTTCCGGGTGTTGTGGATATTGGATATCTTGCCTAACCGGAACTCCAATTAATTTATTCTTTGAATGGTCTCTATAAATTGCTTTTTGATCTTTGATAGACGATAGGCAATATACCTTTCATGGTTTATGACTCTAGTCTTGTGCGGTATATGTCGTTTTATCGATATTTTCAGATCGATTTATCCATGTCATCAATTTACTAAATGCGAATATAAATTATTACGAACATATCACAAAACTAATATACTCGTCCACTTTCGATGTGAAATTATTAAAGCTTGAATATTAAATTTTTAAAGGCACATCATTTTAATAAAAAATGCTTTAAATACACAAAATATTTTCAAAAGCAATTTTAAATTTTTCGTGATTAAATAAACAACTCGAGGAACACAAATAAAAAAATTCAATACGACCAGGCAATATTTTTAAAAATTAATTTATTCTAAAATAGGTGTTTCAAGGGAAAATATTTTTGCATTTTCCGTTCCAATGGCATATTAAATTGTTACACAGAAACTGGCAACTGGCTAATGATAATGAAGTGACAGGGAATGCCCACTGTCCACTAACCACTGACCACTTTCCACAGTTCAGAGTGGACAACTGAAAATGTTCAGACCAAGGCTGCGTGTCTTGGATCCTTAAAATTTGAGAGAGCATTTATGATGGGTAGAAATAAAAAGGAAGAAAAATGAAATATACCAAAAACAATCCACAGAACGTCAATGCCCATTTGCAAAAGTTGTCCCAAGAAACTGATGGCTATTTGGACGGGTGCAACTTTCAAGCAGCTGGCGTGCGTCCAAAGGTGGCCCAGGGGAATTGGGGACGAAGAGGGGTGGTATTGGATGTGGCCAACGATTCAGTTGAGTTCCGTAGCAGCGGTGAAACTTTTAAATGAAATTTTTCGTTAAAGTTTTGTCAGGTAAGTTGGGCAGCAGCTTGGCTTAGGTCAGCCAGCAAAGTAGCGGTCTGCCGCAATCACACACCAGAACACACCCACACGCAACCATAAACACACACAGACACACAGACACGCTTTGTACAGAGCAATATTGTCACGTAGCTTGCTTGGTGACAGATTCCAACTGGCAGGCAAATAGCATTAAGCCAACAAACGGCAGCTACGCAACAGCACATTACGAGACACTAAGGATGCGGAGAATGCCAAGGATGCTCAGGATAACGCAGGTTTAGCAGCAGCAGCCCACGCAACCAGATCCCCAACATTTATTCACCGCCCAACGCAACAAAAGTTTCCGTTTTAATGTCTCAGCGTTGCCAAGCCATGCGTTGTCTCTTTGTTGCTCCAAACACCCCCAACACCCCCGCAAAAAAAAAACATAAATGAAATTAGCAACATATGCGAGTTCTTCCCAAAAAAAAAAAATTATATATCTACATATGAAACGGCTGTGATTTAACTGTTTAATTGTCCTAATGCAGCATTTCAAGTAATTACAACATTTTCTTTTGCCCACTCGTATTTGGCATTATAATTCTTATGTGTGCGCTACTCATATTTTTTTAAGTATTTAATGTGGATTACGCTAATGTTTTCTAAGCCCTTGGTCGAAATGTTTTTTGTGCTGTGTTACCCAAAATAAAGTTATTACACTCCCTGCGGAATCCAAAGCCGAAAAGCTAATGCGTTTTTAAATATGCTGCAGCGGCTGCTCTTGGCCAGCATTAATTAACAGCCAAAGCACTCAGACAGCAAAGCTATTTAGGCGACAAAACCGGGGGAAAGGAGACAGAGGAGAAGGCATTTTAGTCAAATGTGTTGCAGACTAGGCTATTTTTATAAAGCGTTGTGATTTCGAATTGTTTTAAAGTGCGGAAAAGTATACTATTCAATTTTTTATTGGTTATTTTGACGATTTATTTACAAAGCCGAATTAATTTTTTATTTTATTTCGATTGTATAGTTGATTATGTATTACAATTAAATTCCTTAAATTAAAAACTAAAAAAATATGGTATATTCGCTTAACATTTTTCCTGAAATTATGAAGCAACTAACATTTACGAGTTCGAAGTATTCAAATATTTGTTGGAGTATGTTTAAGTTTATATCAGGTTCTTATCATATTTAATCAAAATAAACTTCATATGATTTTTACCTGGAAGTTAAAGTTTCCATATGGGAATTTATTGGAGACAATAATATAATATCTCATATATAGCTATTTGTATGGTGAACTGTTAATATAATATATAATTATAAGAACTAACTTGGGTTATAAATTCGACAGATAATTGTAAGGATGTTGGGCCATCCACACATTATTTTATTAATTGTGAAATTTAAAATTGTAGGAAATTGGTTGATTCAATGTGGAAGTAAATTTAATCCTTAGATTATTTCATTATTTGAAAACAGAATGAAAACAATTAAAAACACCAAATCATCATATATTAAACTTAACTTATTAAACTCGAACTATTATATATGTATTTGTAATAATTAATTTACTCACTTGTTGCTTGGATTTTCCTTCAACTTTGCTCAGCTACCACACCGAGTATGCTTAATGTTTTAATTTATTTCCTTTCTTTTTTTCTGTTTTTTGTTGCTTTTCTTTTTGTGGTACACTTACGGAACACTGGGCAATAAAACTACTCGACTTGATTTTATTTCAATTTCTAACGCGCTTTTGTTTGCTTTAGTTGTGGCTGCTTCGAAAAAATCTAAGAGCTGCCATTGTGTAATAAGCCGCACTTGCTCACACAGACTAGCACACACACACACGCACACGCACACACAAACGTCCCACTAACACATTGTTATAATGCATTTGTTGTTGTCCAAGTCCTTTTGGCTGCGGCTGGTCGCCGTCGTCGTCTTTGCCGTTGTCGTTGACGTCCTTTGGGGTTTTGTCGTGAAAGGCAACAGCTTGAAATGCTATTAAAATATAATCTGCTGATAATCTGCACTTAATTTCGTGCTTTAGTCGATGAAGAGCACACACACACACACACCCAAACACATCCAGCCGCACACACAAAAAAAAGCAGTGCATGAAATGTGCCTGTCTCAAGGCAGTCGTCAGCTGTGCGTCCTTAACTGTACTTTAGTCCTCAAATAGCCCACAAATCTGCGTTTGAGCCATAGCAGCCATGAAATAGTGGCCAATTCAATTTTCGATACTTAGTTTTATTTGTAGCTGCTAATATTTTTTAGGTTTTTTAATACGCATTCACTTCGTTAATCTTTCGAGTGTATATGGATTTTATTGGTTCTTTGTGGCTTTCTATTCCCGTTGGCCAAAACCTTTCTTTACTTGGCTGTCAGCTTTCCACTTCGCTGAGTTTTAATGTTTGCTATGTTAGTTGTTTGACTTGCTGCAGTTGTTGTTGATGTTTTCCTTCCAAATTCGTTCATGTGCGTGCATGTTGATTTCATTTCATTTGCTGCTACCTTTTCGATATACTAGCAGCTTTTATTCGGGTGATTTTTATTTTGTTCAGCTTTCGATATTTGATTTTCTTTTTCTTTTTCTTTTTTTTTAATTTATAACATTTGCTTTCGCTTCTTCAATCAAATTTCCACTTGATTGAAGTGACGACAATTTCGATGATTTCCGGTTGCTACAGTGGCTGCCGGTGTTTTTTTTTGTGTGTGTGTGAGTGTGTGTGCGTAAGAGAAACGAAAGAAGAAAAACTTTTTATTAGTTAGAACTTTTGACAATTGATTTGTATTTACAATAGATTTGTCTTCACTGTTAGACAAGAGTACTCAATATGATATTTAATTAATATATTTTTTATTGTTGCTTTTAATTCTGTATATAAAGTGGCGACATAAAAGAACTGTTCTTAATTCAAAGATTAAAGTGGGAGTTCATTCTTCGTTATTTTAGCTTTGCTCAATGTTCAATTTAATTCAATTTTAATTTTAGGGATGAGCATTTTAACACTGTAATATTAGTAAATGTGACATTGTTTTACGCAAATAATGGGAAACATGCTTCTATATCAATTGAAAAAATTGTGTTTCCTACTTAACGAAAAGCGATTATTTAAATAAACTAATTTCTTATGCAAACATAGAGAATTATTGATTATTGAAAGCATCGAATTTTTTTTAAGTTAAGTTTCATTTAATTTGACCATAAGCATTTTCTAAAGCCTCATTTTTGTTAAAATTAAGTTATGCTAAGCAACACTAAATGTAACTATTAGTAAGTCTGGTAGCCCTTAAAACAATCGATGTAATATCGATGTATCGTGAGCGCACTTAAATGAAGAGTGATCGCGCCACGAGCAGAAGAAGTAGACATGTAAACGCCTTTGAATAAAGAACACGTATATTAACAAATAACTAAATCTGCAGTCTTTAATCCACGGAATTAACCTCAACAATTTTATTTTGTATTTCATGCAAATCGCTTGGGATATAGATTTTTAGTAGTTAATTTTTTCTAACATTTTTTTTTTTGTTAACAGTTTATCCGATAAATTTTCATGTTTTCACGCACACAACTCTACACAGTAACAGTTTGTGACAGGTGCCTCGAAAAACTTTTGCTGTGCAACAAATTGCGATTTATTTTTTAAACAATCGCTTTCAATTGGGGTTTAAAAAGTCGTGAATTGCAGTGTAATTCACTGGAATTTGTTACTAATTTGTTAAGTCGAATTTTTTGCTGACAGACACAGTACAATGACTTTATAATTTAATCATGTGCAACTTGCGGCCCATTGCCGCTGAAGAGGGACGCAACTGCAGATATAGCCAGAAACCAAAAACCAGTAACCAGAAACCATTAAAATGCTCCGCCGCGAAATTTTTGAATGAGCTTATGGCAATTTCATTTCCGTTTCTTTTCTCACAGTTTTTTAATTGAATTCGCAGCTTTCAGCTGGTCTCTTTTTTTTATCTGCTGTTATAATTTGTACACATTTTTTTCTTTTGCCTCGTTTGGTATTCTTTTCCCGTATTTCTGTTACAGTTTTTGAAGCAACTTTTTTTCTCCATTTAAATGTCAGATCCTCTTAACGTGACCGCTTTTACCATTTGCTTTTGAGTGTTTTAATAAAAATAAAAACCTCCAAAAGAAGCACTGCGGCATTAACAGACACACGCACAACACATACACACCTTAACACACACTTTCAGTTTGTAAAATTGAAAAATAAACCGTTTTTACAATTGGTCTTATTTTTTTTGTAATCACAAAAATATAATTTGTGTAGATTCGACGCAGCAGCCGCAGACACTAAAATATTTAATTTCCTCTACGCGATTGACGTTGATATAATTCCTTCCGGCTATTCCCGCCGCAGAGTGTTCCTAATTCCCCGCCAAACCTATTTAGAGGCGAACATTCCCATGGCCAGAATTCAACAGCTCTGAAAGCCAGCTTCCATTTCCATCAATTCCACATCCACATCCACACCCCACCCAAACAATCCCCTACACAATTTTACAAATTGTTGTTTGGCAAAAAAATTAAATCACATTTTCCACTGCCACTTGCCTCGTTCCCCCCCCTTCCACCACCCCCCACCTATTTGTATGTTTCTGGCATTTATGCTTCATTTACTTTTGATGGTGCTTTTTTCTGTCAGCAAAGTTTGTTTGTACATGTTGTTAATATTTTTTTAGCGTTTAATGGTTCATTGCAAACTTTAGCTTAAAAAAATTATAGTATCTGCTCGCACTCAATTTTTAAGAAAAGCAAAAGATTAACTTTTATTTGGTTTCTTAAATTATGGGAATATTCTGTTTGTAAAATTTGGTGAGGCTGTAGTCAACTCATTATGCAATTCACCAAGAATATTTTAATATTAATATATTCAAAGACTGTTTGTAAGTCAAATTCAATAAGTAATTGAATACTATTCACACAATAAAAACACACAACATTTATAAACTAATAAATACATTCAAAATTCGAGATGCAATGTCATTTGTCGAGCAATAAAAAGATTCCAGGAATCGGAGAAAATATGAAATAATTCATGTTTAAAAATACGTATTACAGATTATATAAATCAACGTCAATTTTATGATAACCGCAACTGTATCAGTATCAAAGCCACAGAGTAAAATATCATTTGGATTTACTGCTCATCACTTAACTTAATTAAAATGTACAAATTTATAATATGATAAATTTGAAATTGTTAAATGTCATCTGTGAATTCGACAAGAGATATTTTATGTAAATAAGTCATTGAAACTGTTGTCAATCGAAAATCTGTGAAAACAAATATTAAATGAATATCAAATACAGGTATTAAATAAAACAAGTTTCAGAATCTTGTATTTTGGGGAATAAATGTTTAAAAATAAATTGCTTTTAAAGCATTTTGAGCACACTGGCAATAACATTTTTTAACTTGACACTTTGCCGCAGCTTTTGTTATTTTTCATGCGATTTCTATACAAAAGAAAGTTGCTTTTCAAAACTCAGAAATGTTTTTAAATCGTCTGAACTTGTTTTGCTTGCAAATGTGAAGCGTATTTTAATCGTGAACACTAATTTAATTTATTGCAATACACATTAATCAACAGCAAAAAAACTCGGGCTTCTTGATTCCGCTTTATGGCCAGACTAATTAGTATTATGTAGACTTATTTTATTAGCCAACTCGTCAAAGTCGTCTGTCAAACAGCTCGAAAGGGCGTGGTAATTAAATTAATTATAAACCTAACGTTGCTGCACCTGCTGCTTCAAAAAGAATACAAAAAATAAATCTAAAAATCATAAACTCGTTTAATATTTTCATTTAGGAGAGCTGCTCACATTCTACAGTGGCAAAAAAAAAAAAAAAATGTTAATGAGCTGCTTTTGCGAGCTGCTGTGAGGGGGATAAGAGGGGTCAGTGCATTAATTAAAAAGGGTTTACCATTTGAGTCGGCAATGAAAAATTGTCGCTCAACTGTTGACCAAGCCAAACAAAAAAAAATAAAAAAAATAATTCGCAGACACAATAATAAAAAAGTGCAAACAGAAATAAACTTAGGGAATAATTTAAAGGATGCTTTAATGAAACGCATCGCACTTTTTTTTGGTGCAAGTCTTTGGTATTTTCCTTTATGCCACTTTTTTGTGGCTGGTATTTTTCTAATCGCTGTTTTTTGGTTGTCGTTGTCAATCTCAGGCCTAAGGACACAATTCCAATTTGAGCGCGTGTGAACTACGAGGACACTCCTTTGCCATTCTCTCTTTCTCTTTCCACTGTCTCCTCTGTCTCTTTTGTATCTTTCTTTATGGTATACGCCGCTTTAATTTCCGCTTGAATGAAAAGCAAAAGGTTTCCCTTTTTCGGAAATGGGGGCGAGTCCATGAAAAAGGTTTGCCTTCAGTTGCATGTTAACTTGCGACTTGACTGCTTCTCGACCTAAAAGCGACCAAGCAAAACCAAAACAAAAGCTATTCCGAACACACACACAACATTATACACACACACACACATACATACAGACTTTCCATTATTGTTTGCCATGTGCAAGCTTTAACGATGGCGGCCTCAAAAATGGTCAAGAAACCTTTTCAACTTGATTAATTTTCACAATTTAACTTGATGAGCACAAAATTTTCAAACTAAACAATGGAAAACGCTAGCCATTTGCCCATTGAGTAGGTGTCAGTCAATCAGTCAGTCAGTCAGTCATTCATTCACTCACTCTTACTCAGTCTTTGAGTCAGTCAGTCAGGTTTTGGCAGTTTGACAGTTAAGATTCTGGCACATAATTTGATTTGAACTTTTTATTTTTATTGCATTATATATTTATATACATTTTATGTTTAGGACATCATCTGTTCATCACTTTTGAAGATTACTTTTGCAAATGCGTTGTGATTAGAAAGCGGTGCCAAGAGAAGCCCTCAATTTGATTTATTCATGAAAATGTGGCGACATTTGAGCTAATGGCTGGGCCCACATGAAACCCATTTTACGAGCATATCAAACAAATATATTGAAGCAAATTTCAAAAAAGGCTGAGAATTGATTTTTGGTTAGCTCAAATTTATTGCATTTTGTCAAAGTTTTAATTGGAATTGCCTTTAGGTAATTCAAATTTCAATAAACAAAATTGAGCCAGTTAACAAAGGATTGCCTAAAATAAATAATATACAAACTATTTATTATTTTTCTCGGCAGCAGTTGCAACTGAAATAAACAATTTAAAGGCATTACTCATACGACTGGTTGGCCGGTTGGTAGCGACAAATGGGAAATCCAAAGGAAAAGCGTTTGGACTGCAGGCTGTTAAAGCTAACTGTTTCCTTGTGCAAGTTGGACAAGTGATTTATTAGTCAAGTTGAAATTTGTTTGGTTTGCTTCGCTTCTGTTTAGTTTGTTTTCAACCAGTTTAGTTGCAGTAGGCCAAAGGTAAAAGAACTTTCTCCAACTTGAAATGCTGCCAATACTTTTCTATCCGTATATATATAAATACAAATAAATATATATATATATTGAACACATATATATATATTTTGCGCAAAAGGATGCCAAATTTGAAGCACAAAATAGTTTTTGGCTTTGAAAGATAGCCGTTTGCAATGTGTTGTTTGCAGCCATAAATTTTGTTATAACGCTTGCACAAATTTTAGATAATTTAGTGTTGTTGATTTTTAGCCTGGTATTTATTAACGAATTTATTGACGCCTTCCTGGACTTGGTGATATTTTGTTTAGATTTATTTTTGGATTGGGATTTTGTCACATAGAAATTAAAATTCAATGGTTTTTGCAAATTTGCTTAGGCTATTTGGATTTGTTGAAATATTAATTGGCTTTTCGTTATTTAGATTGTTTTTTAGTATTTGATAAATGAATTCAAATTGTTGCAGATTATTTTTTCCAATTTGGAGCATATTATTTCCTAGTAAAGGAATTAAAATAGATTTCAAACATACTTTTTCTTTATTTTTTATATTTAACTATTATATATAATATATATTTAATTTCAAATAAAATTGCTTATCTCTTGAAGCTTACATTTTCTGAAAAGAGCAGTTTGTTGGGCTGCAATTTGCTTGAGTTCGAATTTAGTTTTGTAGTTTCATCGAAGTTTTTGGATGAGCGTTGAGTTTGGCTATTACGGATTTGAGGCCCTACGGCAGCTCCAAGGCTCAAAGGATACAAAGGTGACTTTAAGTTCAACCGGATCGCGGGACACTCGCATTCGTTGGTGGCAGGCACAACACGCGTTACCTGAACCTGTCCCTTTGGGGTCCTTGTTTCACTGTTTGCTTGCGCTGTGCCCCAAAAATGTACACACACCAATACACAACTCAAGCCATGCCACACACTAAGAATCGAATTGAACGCACGCACGCACTTTGCCCGCACACACGCACACGCACACACACACACACGCACATACACGCACACACACGTACAATAAATACCGGGGATAGGACGCGTTCTGGATGTGTGTGTGTGCGTCGTTCTTGTAAATTGTTGGCAAGAAAATCGGAACGCGTGCAAAATGCTTGCTCCCTGTCTGAACGGATGCTGGAGCTTGACTGAAAGCAGCGTTCACCTTAGCCAGAGCATCATCAGCGCCAACAGCGGCGGCCAGAACCTACTACAATACTACGGACGGCAAACGGCTTTTGGCCAAGCGCCCGAAACGAACTCAGAACACACGAGGATGCCAGGATGCGGCACTGTGTCGAATCGAGTCGAGTCGAATCGTTGTCTTTGTCGTTGTCGACGAGTCCCAACGACTCTTTGCCACAATTACAGCATCCCTGCAGGAGCTTTGCGAGCGAAGCTTTTCGCCTAAAGAGTGCAAGCGATAAGCTTAAGAGCATTGCAAAAGCTCGCAGAGCTTGCAATACACATTCAGCACATTGTGCGAGAGCGAATATGAGCGAGCTTTTGAAAAGCTTCTGTTTGCTGTTCATTTTAGTTTTATTTAAATTTTGGCTTTTTAATAAATGCTCTTTTTGTTGGTTTTCTATTTTTGTTTATAAAATGGGCCTCAGCTGTGCAGTTTAAAGCTTTGTATCCTTTTTTAATCTCTTTGCTCGTATCCGTGTGTGTGTGTGTGTGTGTGTGGGTGTGTGTGTGTGTGTGTGTGTGTGAGAGAGTGTTGTTCTTTATGCTGTCGACTGCCAATTTAGACAATTTAACAGGTGGTTAAGCGTTTTTTTTTTTTGACTTGAATAATAGAAGAAAAATAAAGAATTTTATACCTAGGCAAAATAATGGAATGTAAGTTATGTAAATCTGATCTAAAAGAATGTAATAATAAAATATGAATACATATTTATATGTAATATAAATATATATTTACAGCTCACAGTAGAATTCCAATCGCCACTTTCAGAGAATGAGTGAAAATATTTATCATACTTTTATGGGCACATCTAAGATTTTGTTGGACAGGCAGTTTTGTGCACCTGGAAATGGACAACGCTAACACACACATACACCCGTACACACACACGAAATACAAACACATAACAGACCCGGAAAGCCAATCAAGGTGGGTTAGTTACATTTATCGGCTAAATGGCCAATGCTGGTCAGCTACCAAATTTGTCCACTTGGCTGACAGGCAGCAGCAGCAGACGCTAATTAAACTACTGGGACAGTAGCAAGAGCAGGAGCCGTATCAACTGATACTGAAGTTCTGGGATAATGAACGTGTCTGTTGTTTCAACTTGCAGCCAGCCATTAACTGCTTTGTTTCTGCCCGGTAAGGACAGATGGTCAGCGGAGTGGAGAGCAGAGCAGAGCAGTGAGTGAGTTGGGGCATCGCAAATGATGCTTAAATGCAGTCGACTGACTTCCACCTACGTATATCCTGTGATTGACACGTACAAACAATCGAATTGTGATTTGTACGCAACTGGAACTCATGCCAAAATGGGAGATGGAGACAGAAAGAGAGAGACAGAGAAAAATACAGAGTGAGAGGGAAGATCACTCTCTGTCAAAGTGAAAAGACGCTTACTCCTGAACTCCGTTATTTGGCCATTAAATGGTGGCAGCTGTCGACCCAAAAAGCGGCACCAGCAACGGCAACCGACAGGTGTCTTTGGACTCCAGGATACGAAATCTAGCGTATAATTTTGATGTATTGCACGGCTCAGTTTAATGCTGATTACCTGGCGAGCTCACTACGTCAAAAATGGAAAATGTGAAAATGGGTCCGTGATATGAAAATATGACAGGAATTCAAAAGTAATTGCGACTGGAATCATGGGCAAAGTATTTGCATAACTATCCTACTAGGATTCGATGTAATTAATCAGAATAATATACAAATTCGATTTAAGAAATGAATGTGTCAATTTTACTATTTCTGTTAAAAATTAATGTTTTTAAATGATAGATATAAATATTTTATTTGCAATCATTAAAAAGCTAATCTTAAAAATGATTATAAGGCAAACCAATTTTACTATAAAAATAGAGTAAAAAATTAAATTTTTTATGTAAAAATACTTTAATTTCTTCATGTGATTTTTGTCATCTTTTGTTTTTGTTCTTAATCGCCTTCTATTAAATTATTCACCGTACATTGAACTCTTGTTTTCGCAAGATTCCATTCCCTGAAGCGGCACGCAAATAAATATGCCGAGGGGATGGTGAGGTGGGTGGCTGGCGGTGGTTTAAGAGATTTCACTGCAATACTCTGCAGATTATTAAGGCATGATATATGGAGCTGAAGGGCGCGCATAATGCTCCTACTCGCTTACCTGTGCTGTGCGTCTGTCTGAAATATTCCTGGCATAATAAAGGAAAAGGAAAAGACAATAACAACAAAAAGGAGAGAAAAGACACCCAACACACATTCACACACACACACACACACACATAAACACACAGATGCATACATACATCATGAGATGTCTTGACAACTGACGCACAGCTCTCACATACGTCATAGCTTACGCTAACTGTATTTGAGTGTGTGAGTGTGGGTGTGTGTGTGTGTGTGTATATATATTGTTATTTTTGAGCCTAGTGTGTGTGCGTGTGTGCTTATGAGTGCGTGCCACGATGCCACTGGCGAAAAGTGGCTGCTGAGAAGGGTATCACGATGTTGACCAAATGTATGTAACAGGTTGAATCAAGCATATCCAATTCCACATGTCCCCAAATGGGGTTAAATAGCCAAGCTAATATGTCCTTCCATTTTAAATCTTCTATCGCAGAGACTCTAAGTATTAGTTAATTAATTAATTAATAATTTCAAGTAAATTTAAGTATATTTAATATCTGATAAATTGTAATTATGGCATGCCTTTCTCTGCAGCTCATTTGTATCTTTTAGTTTTTGATAATATTTATGTTGAGGCTGTTTACTGGGTATTGACCAAGTCAGGTTACTTTTAGCCAAAAGCACTTACTTATTGTTATTGTTGTTATTGTCGCTTTACTCGTAAACTTAAATTGTTATTTCACCTTGAAAGCGCTACAAAAAAGATTTACGGTCACCTCAGAACCCCCTCGCCATCGCCACTTCCCTTCACATCCTTTCCCATCTTTATTTATCTAGGGTCTGACTCTCTCTCCCCCTCCCCCTCTCCAACCACTCTGAGTGTATTTGTTAGCTGTTTTCTTGTGGTTTTCGTTGCTGTGTCATTTTTATGCTCATTACTCCGCATTTGCTGGTGCTTTAGTTCCATCTTCAGCTTCAGCAAGAGCTATGGCAACACAGACTGTCCTCGGCTTCAATTCACAATGAAAATAACAATAATAACAACAAAAACAACACTACTTAAATCCATTGTTGTTTTTGTTGTGTTCTCTTTTCAAGCTTATTTTGATTTCTATTTGCTTGCTGTTTTCTTTCAGTGTTTTTTTCAGTATTTGCAGTCGCCTTGTCGCATATTTATTACACTTTGCATTATGATGTCTAGGAATTGCTGCAGACAATTTATGGTTCTCCTAAGTACCAAATATATATATATATATATATCTGCAGGGCAAGCAGGTGTAAAGCAAATGGTCGAACCATTAAGACAATGTTTACCAACAAATACTTTGTGGATATTGTTTATGGCGTATTGAAATGGCTTATTGGACTCATCCACTGAGTAAGTTTTCCCCGATAATGTTGATTTAAATTGATTACAGATTAAAGCACATAATTTATATAGCAAATGTGGTTTATTTTGGTATTTGGTGTATTCCATTTCATATTTCCATGTTCGCTTCTTTATCATAGCTTTGCCGGGCCATAAAAAACACACATCATTATTATCGCATTACGACGAACCCAAAAAAAGAAAACTATAAAAAAAAGAATTGACTATCGCAACGGGGAATTGTGTCAACGCTGCTGTTGTGCGCCCAGTTTACTGTTGCCATATTAATTAAATACAAAATGTTTACACTAATAATATTCACATAAATTCTCGCAGAGATGGCGAAAGCGGAAGCATCATAAATTTTGCTCTTGGTGGCGCTGCAAGTTGCAAGATGCGAACAGCACGCAGCGGCCACAAATTGTGAGTTATCATTGGTGCGGGTCGATGTTGTAGCAGCCGCAGAAGCAGAAGCAGCCACGGCTTCCTTCCCTCCTGCCACACCCCCTCATAGCACCCACCCCTTGTTGGCTTTTGTCGCCGTTGCATGCAAAGACATTAAATTAAATTATTGTCACAGGGCTGCCTGCATCCTTCGCCCCTGTTCTGTGTGTGTGTGTCCTCTGACTCGTTGTGACATCCTTCGCTCTTTTTTGGGTGGGTGGGAGTGTAGGGGGTTAGTTTAAATACGAGCTAAATAGCTCCCCAGATGCCAGGGCATAAAAACCCCTTTTGCGCTTGCCTAAGTATGCCGCACAGTTTGGCTTTGCCAAAACACGTTTCATTAGGCATGCTAAAGACGCAACATTGCGTATACGTATTATTTACAGAACAAAATGACTTTGGGACTGGGCCGGGACTTACGGGGCCAACATCTGTGGAAACCATTACGACATGTGCAAATTCCTTAGATGTATTTGAAATATTTTACTTTGAAATGAGCACAAACTCAGTTCTGAATTTAAACATAGATTTAATTTTGTAAAATAATAAATTTAATATTTCAAACTCGAGTTTAAGATATTTGGCCTTTTCGAATAATTTAAATATTGAATTTAAAAATCACAATTTGTGATTGAGTTTGATTAAGACTACACTCCAATTTGGATATATTTTTTAATTAAGAATCACCAATGTAAATATTTAATGCACCAATTTAGTCCTGTCTGCAGGATATCTTCTCGTCAAGCGTTGTTTTAAATTCTTGCTTAGAGTAGTTTTTGTGCTCATCAGCTTCAGCTTGTGACTATAATTTTGTAATAAGAGCAGAGACACTTACTCAAAGCAGTTTTCACTCACCCACAGAGTGGCTGAGATTGTTGGCCAGTTGATTTGTTTTGCTGTTGCACTTTTTGTTAATGCACTTTGCGTATGGCTTTCAGTAGCTTGGCAATTTGTAAGAAACAGTTGCCTTTGATGCCTGCATTAGCAACCATTTCCGCCCCTCTCTCCCTTCATGTCTGGCCCATTAACTCAGCGTCGACACATAAAGCCCAAGAGGAAGCAAAGGCGTCGCCGGTTTGGCTTTTGTTTTCCACGTTGCATGCCTTTTTTTATGGGGCACTTTTGCACGGTGGCATTTTAATGAGCGACTGGCCTGTGTTTTGTTTTGGCCAATTTGCTTGGCCCACATACAAACTTTGCCCGGCCCATTGCAGTTCGCATATTAATATCGAAAAATATATTGCAAACAGCAACCACAGCAAATGTGATTCTCAAGAATTTTATTAATTTGCATATTGCACGTAAAGTCGATAAAAATTTTAATTTTTTTAAATTTACTAAGATTTAGTCTTGTATTTAATTCATTATATATTTTTAATTGGTCGTCACAGGCAACTTTAGTCTATGCAAACGTTTGGTTCAAGTTAAAAGTATTTAACTTGTTGGGGAAAATCAATTTGCCAATTAGTCAAAGTCCAAAGACATGCTTAAAAATAAATAGAGGACCCATTGACAAGTTTTCACAAAGAGCAAATCGCATTAAAACCGAGCAAAAGTTGGCAAAAACTTTTGCAAGTAAAACTTTTACAAAAAGAAATTTGTGCAACGCATTTTCCATTAAGTCGAATGTGAAAATTTTCACTTTTATACCAAACTAAAGAAAGTAGCGGCAAATGTGGGTTAATTTGCAACTCAATCTGCAGGTGCCGACTCTATGAATGTATGTGTGTGTGTATATGCTGTCAATTCAATACACCCACGCACACACACACACACACACACACACACACACCTATCACACAAATGTAATTGGAAAGCATGATAAAGTTTCATTGTTTGAAACTGGCTTTTCCTTTGCTTTGGCTCAAGGCAAAGTTTTCAACGACAGCAAAACAGGATAACTAAGGCGAATATGAATCGATGGAAAAGAGATGTTCGTAGTTTAAAACGTTACGCTCTACATCAGCCTGCCCTTAGCTAACACAAACTAGCTTGGCCAATAGAAATACAAAACACCAACCCAAACACACAATGCCAGCAAATATGCTTTGACCAAAGGACATTCTGGCGCCAACAACTTTGTCCAGTTAACAGTTTCACAGCCCCCCAGAAAACGTAACAAATTTGTTAGAAAGCAAAAGAGACTTAATGAAAAGTAAGGATTATCTTTGCACAAATTGAATGTGTTTTGTGCATTATTAGAACTGGACAACTGACAGAATATGTAAGATTTCAATTACCAAAATATGTCCCAGTATCTCTTTAATGGAGTATTTTTTATTTTATATTTATCAATATTTTAGAGAAAGTGAAACGAGCTTTTCCTATTTAAATTCACTGCAGCAACCGATATGAAACTTTATTTAAGAAATAGTTTCTGAGACTAATGATATATATAAAAAAAAAATATGATAACAATTTGACGCAATATGATTTTAAGTAATGAAAATTTGGTTTAGTTCTAATTAGAGATTTGTCAGGCATTGATTAAAGCTTGGCTTATTTCATTTAATTTAAACTTTATTAACAATACTTTTTGGCCTTTGAAATTACTTGTTAAATTGCTTTTCGTCATATTTGAAGTTCTTTTGTATCATAGATAAAATTCCAAATTTGTCAGCTATTCCAGTTTGACTTGTTTGCTGCAATTGTATTCGTTTGCCATCTAATTATTAATTTATTTTGAGCATATTTAATTTTGGCACACAAATAAATTCATGTTGCCAGCTGGTTTTGGGGGGCATTGGTGAGGATCGGATGGGTGCAGGGAGCGATGCTGACTTTCAGAGCCAGCTGGACGAGCGACATGCAATTAATTGTGTCATTGTAGCCTTTAACCAGACAGTTGAGGAGTAACCCAATTTGTTCGCTTGATTGGTGCCGTCAGCAGTGCGGGGTGGGGGTTGTTAGAGGCGTGTGGTGTGTGTCTGACCAGCCCTAATGGCTTTGCATTATTGGCCAAGACAGCTGTGGCTGCTGTCCTAAGCGTGAACCTCAGCCACAACTCTTCAAACTGTCCAATTATGGGCATTGTGTGCCAGTTTGCAATTAAGACGCCCCGAAAATAAAATAAAAGAAAATTATGTGTAGATGGGGAGGGGGAGGGGGAGGTTGGGGCAAGGATGTGCACATAACGGAATCGTGTGGGTGTTAAAGTTTCTGTTCAAGTTGGCAACAGGGCTAAAATGTCTTAATATGCCTGTTGTTATACATAATTCAAAAGGTTCTCACTCCCTCTGAATATCTAAACATTCCAAATATATTTTAGTCCTAATGATAATGTTTTCTCCTTTAATCAGTGGACGGGGAAATTGTCTTATGTGTGGCAGGTAAAATGATGTGCAACATTTGACTGTTTTAGCGTCGAGAATTAATAAATTAATGCTTTAAGTAAAGTAAATAATAACTGATTTAGTACGACAACACTTTAATCTTAAAACTGCCAAAGTTTGCTGCTCTTTGTTTTATTTATATTTAAGATTAGCTTTTCATATTGGCTTAAACAAGAGTTGATTTGACTGCTGCAATATTCAAAACTTATTGTCTTAGCTTTAAATATGCTAAATTATAACTTCAACATTTAACTTTCATTTATTTTATTTTCACAAAACCACTCATTTAATGAAACAAATTCTCACTTGACTTTTGATCGCACTTTAAGCTGATTCGGTTGGATTTTAGACGCAATCAGTGCAATTGCAGCATTTGCGATTAGTTGGCTGACAGTCTCGTTGCCAATGTGGAGAGACCCGGCAACTGTGGGCTAAAACAGCTAAGAGTGACTTGTTTAAAAAATGTTCTATGATTTTCATTATATTAACTCATTTAAAATGGGTAATGTGAGCAGAAATAAATTTTAGAAATAAAACTGATGTGCTAAATTTGAATGCCCAACCAATTTTTATAGCAAAATCGGGTTATTTTTAGGCCAGTTGTGCAAACCAAATGAATATGAAATGCTTTACTACTTTTTGTAATTAATTTAAATCAAAAATAAGTTAATACTGATATTTTGTTAATGAACCAAATCGAAATTTAATTGACATTTCCATCATTACTAAAGACAAAAATCATTCAAAGGACAACTTTAATTTCAATATTGACAATTTTAATCAATATATAAATTGCAATTGATAGATTGTCTAATTACATAATTTAAGTTTTGTGCAATTTTTATTATGTTTATATTTTTAATATTTAAACTTAGAATTTACCCCACACAACATCTGGTGTACCATACAAAATTAACAATTAACCTTTGCCTTAAAATTCGCCACAATTAATTAAGCTTTTCAAGAATTTAAATGTGGCAACTTAAGTCGAATGCCTCGTTTTCAGTTGCACTCAAATTAAAAACACGTCTTTCGAGCCGCATGTTAAGTTGAAAAATTGTAAAGTTGAAAAGTTTGCTTTTCTCATTACGCCCGCTTAAGCGGGGCGACGACAGATGGCGCCACATTAATGCCAGGACACTCTGCTCAGCGGGGATATTGCATTATCGGCCTGGACGAATGCATTAAAAGCGAATCCGAGTTGACTTCTTGCGACTTCTTCCCGCAGCTCCCTTTTCGATTGCGTTGCCTTCCGTTGTGCTGTCCTGGCTTTCCTCATAGTTATATCGCAGCAATAATTTGATCGTTAAAATGGACACTGCTTTTTTAATGGTTTGTGTATGTATGTATTCCGCACCTTCGCCCCTCCCCCCTTCCTACCATTATCTGGCAGTCCGAGACTTTCCCGGAGTTGTGCCCTCGCACATTTCATTTGCAACCAGCTGCAATTAAATGTGTTTTTACGATTGTGTAGCATTTGCAGCGGACGCCTTTTGCACAACTGTGTAATGAAATTAACAGGGATGCCAGCAAAGGACCAAGACCAGAACAGTCGCGACGATGTCCTCTGTTTTCTGTTCTCTGCTCTGCTGTGGCCCAATGTGTCCCGTGATAAACGATCACCATTGGGAAGCTTTAAAATGCCACTTACGAGTAACTGCTGTGAAATGCTTGTTAAGCGTTAAATGGCCAAGAAAATATTTTCTTTGTTTTCCTCCTCATTTTTTTTTTTGCTTGTGTTTTTATTGTATATTGTTCATTTGAGTAGCTGGGCGTGGCAGGCATAATTGCCAGCAGTGTGAGTCGTCATATTATCACACACATACACACACACACACACACACAGGGCATACAATGAGGCCCACAGGTGGCGCTTTAATTGGCGAGTTGTTTCACGCGCCTGGGAGTCCTGTCAACGCCTTGCTCCCCAAGAAACGGCACACCAAGGACCAGGACACACTGGCTGGCTAAGTGAGCCACTATGTCAGAATGTCAGACATGCCAGCTACCCATAGAGAAACAAGATATACTAACTGAAAGTGAAGCAAAGGGTGAATTGGGGGGGAGGGGCAAGCCGGATCGTAACCTGGCCAGAGAGTGGAAGGCCGAAGGAGCCACATCGTCCACGTCGCTGGGGAGTAATTAACACTGCGTCGTTGCTGTGCGCTGAGCCAACAATGGGATACTGATGCACTCCCTAATTGCACCACCAGCGCCGGCAACTAGCACAGTGGGCGTGGCCCAAAAGAGGTAAGGTAAGCCATATTGAAAAACATATTTATTTATATTTGAAGTAAACTAGCGTTGAAATTTACAATACCTAAAATGTTGGGAGTATAATTAGAGATGCAAAGCAGAGTGTTGAGATATATATGTAAAAACTGAAGTATTTTTGCTATTTATTTGTTTGATGTTGTGGTAAATATGCTGATGGAATGTTATGAGTATAATTAAACATGCAACTGATGAGGTTTATGATAGTCGAGATGAATAATTTCATTTTTAAGTCTGAATGAAATCTTTGCTCTATTTGTATATTTTTAAGTAACAAAATCTAAACTAAAAAAAAAAATCACAAACTTTTCCAATCAAGCCCAACACATTTTAGTGCTGAAATCTTTTACATATTTTAAGAATTTCTTTGAGTTTAAAATATAAATTAAAACCTCATTTCTCTACTTGATTCTCTTTATTTAAAAAGAAGAAAACTTTTAAACTTTAATGGTTTTCATTGAACTTTTCGCAAGTTTCCTATTTTCTATATCAGTTAGTTGCCTTAAACCCTTAAAAAGTTAACATCTGAATAAGTTAATCATATGCAGTCCAGCAATCAATTCCCTTAATTTTATAGAAGTGAATTGGCTGCCTTGTTGACATGTCTGTGCTGGAGCCTGTGCCTCGTATAACTTGCATTTCCAACTTGCATCTACCACGCATCTGACGCGCCTAGGGCAAACAATCAGCTAAAGCAACACACACACACACACACACACACCAAAACGTGCACCTTGCATGTGCAAAACTTGGCGCCCAGTTACAAAAACAACAACAACAACAGCAACAGCAGCAACGGTAGCATTGCGCAGCACTGCTCCCAGCTGCTCCGACGTCAACTTGCCACCTGCCAGCTGCCACCTGGCAATGGCAACGGCGACATCGACCCCGACAAACATTTTTTATACCCTGAATAAAATTCAAAATGGATAATGAAGACTTGCACACAAAAGTGAAAAGTGTTTGGAACACGTGACTATAATTTTTCAAATAGTGGAAAGAAAATGTTTAAGATTACGCAAAATATTTATGGGATTGTCGCATAGGGAAAATCATTTTTGCTGTTGAGAATTTTATTATTACACAGAAATACAATTTTTAAAAAAGTGGAAAGAAAATGTTTAAGTATAAGTAAATAACATTTATTGGGATTGTCGTATAGCAAACAATTTTTTTTTAGTTTGAGAACTTTATTATTACACATAACTATAATTTGTATATAGTGATTACAAATTGTTTTAATATATATTAGATATTTTTGCGATTGCCATTTAGGGACAATTATTTCTTCTTTTGAGAATATTATTATGTAAGTAAAAATGCATAAAAATATAATTCTTTTTTTTTATTATTAACAAAATATATTTAAAATCATTCTAAAATTTTTGGATAGTGACACATCTAAATAAATAAATTTACGATTCGATTAAAATGGTTAAATGTAAAATTTACGGAAATTGATTTTTAAAGTTACAAGAATCTGTGAATAATATTTATTAAAGTGACTTAAAGTGACCGACTTACAGGGTATTGTTCAGTCGTGCACTTCAAATTCGAATATATATTTGCATTTTTTTGCTGGGTGTGTTATTTGTAGCTTTGCAGCATGCATCGACTGCGTATTTTAGCCAGAGGCAAACTTGAGCCCTTTCTGTGGTAACGGAGGACGTGTGGAATGACTGGAGGGGGTGGCTGGTGGGAGGTGGGATGCAGAGCCCTGGTGCAGCGCGCATTTTTAAAGTAAATAACCCAACCGAAGTGCAGCGGAGCTGTTGAAATTTTTATGCGCAACCAACACCACAAAAAGCAAAAAAAAAAAAGAAAATACAAAAACATTGCATAAAATTCAAAACTAAACTATAAAAAAAAATGTTGTGCAAAACCACTGCACACGTGTGCAAACAAAAGGTAACTATATGTGTGTGTGTGTGTGTGTGTGTGTGTGTGTGTGTGCGAGTGCGTGTCTATTTGCTGAGTTTCTTTGGGAAACAGCGCCATTTGCTCACCAACAGTTTTGCACGAAAAAAATGAAAGCACAGCGCCCACTTTGGCACGCCCACGCACGAGACATGAGACTGCCGCGGTGTTGCAAAGTGGCAAGAGCAACAGCAGGAGCTGCAAGAGCAGCAGCCCAGCATAAATTTCCATTACCGTTGACAAATATTTACACATCGACCTCAATTCATATTCCTTTTGATGCAGTTGCTTTTAGTTGCTGCTGCTTCTGCTGCCGAGAATGTAGCAGTGCAACTTTATGCTATTTATACCCTGCACCCCTCTCAAAAATTGGGTTAAAGCGGGTATTATGTAGTTACATAATTATATTTATATTTAATGTTTCCGTTTTACATTTTTTAGATTTTTAACACTTAAGTTTTCTAACTTTGAAGAAATTACAAACTGAAATATTATATTCATCCTCCTTTTGAATAATATTGCGTTCAAATAAATTAAAAAATGTGTCACAAGAAATGTTAAAAGAAATTTTCATCTTAGCTTAGACTTAACTTATCAAGTCTATTTTATGAAGTTAAATAAATTGTTGAATATATTAAATTGATTTTATATAATATTTCTTAAGCTAAATGCCAAAACTAATTTAAAAATATCAATTCATAGCTGGTGATAGGGTATCTACTAGTTGAACACTCTCAACTGACATATTTTTACTAGTTTACATGGAGGTGGGTATTAACTGCCAGCAGGCACTGTGTGCAAGCAGTTATTACTTAAGAGTCGCTGAATCTGAGTAGGCGTTGCCCCAAAGAGTGAGAAATAAATACAGAGTAAAAAGCAGTTTGACGAATTTAATTTGTAATAAAAAAAGAGAGAAATCCTCAAAAATGTATCAAATTTCATTTTGCATATGTTTTTGGCTGCTGTTGTTGTTGTTGTTGCCAATTGGTGGCAACTCGGAGGTATTTCGACATCGTTTGACAATCTTTGCAGAAGCAGGTCGCATGGAATGCTTCCATCAACCAGTGGCAGCCACAGAGACCATAATGTTGGACTATCAGGTGATAGACGGGGGCCAAGGGGAGGCCCACATTAACTTCGTACTGATGGATCCGCATCGCAAACTGCTCGTCAAGGATCACAAGCAGAGCAACAGCAAGCATCGCCTGGAGGCCAATGAGACGGGAATTTATAAATTGTGTTTCGATAATACGATTAGCAGCTTCCACCAGAAGATTGTCGCCTTCTACTTGGAGATTGCGGCTGGCAATCAGGAGGAACTGGATCGTCAGGCGTTGATCAAGGAGATGACCACAGATTATCACTTTGATCGCAGCTTCACGCATATGCACGACTACATCGGCAAGATCCATCTGAACCTGATGAGATCGAGGCAGACTCAGGACTATATTCGCACCATTGAGGCCAGGGATCGCAAGCTGGCCGAATCGAACTTTGCTTTGGTCAATCTCTGGTCCTCCGCCCAGTTAGTGGCCATGAAATTTGTGCGTCTGCTGCAGGTTTTCATGGTGCGCAGCATTTTCAACCGTCATGGAAATTTCAACAAGTTGTGCAATAAATGGCAAAATCGAAATGCTTTTCGATAAAAATGGAAAATTTGAGAGAATGTAAAAAAAGCGAGCATTGAAAAAAACTGCAATTGGAACTGATTTAAATTGAAAAAATGATGAAAATTACTGATTGACTGATTGAATAAAGTTAATAAAGTGAATTGCAGTTTTAAAGAGCCTTTAAAAAAAAATTCGAATTGAACAAATAATATTATAAGAGTTTAAAGAGTGATTCATATAATGAACAACACTTGTTATGAAACAATGAAAAACAAACATTCGATTATTAAGAACTTTCCACACGCTGTTGCACTTATTAGTGTACAACTTGTTGTAAGCAGCTTACAGTTTTTTTAAGAAACTTTTGTTTAGCTGCCTCAATCTGTAACTGGTACAGTTAACAGGCCACAGAATGTGTCAGGACATGGAATAATATCAATGCCAAACTCTTGACAAATATTAGGCAAACGCCTTTTGAAAGGCCATGCGTCCAACATTTGACATTTCGATTGACCAGAGTCGTGTGGCAACTTTAAGGCGATGTTTTTTGCCGCAACCACAAAGAGAATTCAGCCAGAAATTGTGAAGGTCAGCCACAGAAAATGGCTCATGAATTATTAAAAGCGAGGCGGCAAAAGTGTGTGGCCAAAAGTTGGCACTACTTGACCCTAATCTCAAGCCCAACAGCATCCTTCCTCTCACTTCCCCAACCGTCTCGACAATTATTGCAAAATGCTAAGCCAAATGGTGCCCAGCAACAGCTTTTGGAGGCAACACACCAAAAATCCGCAAGTGAACCGCAAGACCCCAAAAGATGTTTTGACAGGCCAACAATGCAGAGCTGAAGGCAATTGTTTGCCTCCATCTGACCATGCCAAAATGGGTGCGGATGGGGGGGGGGGGGGCAGGCCAGTCCCAAGTTATCTGAAACTTTACTGCAAGTAGCACTTTAAATTAATGAACTGAGATTAAGCAAGACAAATTGTTGTTTCTGCCTACGATATTTTCAATAAAGGCAAATTGTTTTTTGCTTCGACCCCAACAAATTAAATGGCAAAAAAAAAAAAAATCGAAAATATATATATATATAATATATATTTTGTTTGCTGGCAAGCTTCGAAATAAATTTACAATTTATTGTTATTGACATTTTTGTAACGATTTCAGCAAGAAGACAGAGAAATGCCGACGGAGTTCGAAAATGTGCAGCAATTAAGAATTTAAGAGCGAAACGTGGCCACAAAATGTTGCAGCAGTCGATATTTCAGCCAAAGTGTTGTCAACACACCAAAATATGCACAGTCACCTTCAGCTTGGTAGTAAAATGAATTTTGCATTTCATTTTGCCACAGTTTCCACAGCTTTTCCCTTCACTTTCACCTCGATACATTTTTTTTTCGTGTATGCCAAAAACGCAGCCAATTGCAAAATTTTCTCTTGATTCTCGGCTTTTATTGCCTTTGTCCTTACTTTTTCCACTGGTTTGCATGCTTAAAATATTCCTTGCATTTCCTACTGACAAACGACAAATTGTCAGTCAGTCTGATATATAAAAAGGTTATATATTTTGAACCAAAAGTTTAAATACCCTACAAATTTGTTCAAATTTAATTGAATTTTTATATGTCTGTTTGATAAAAAGAGCTCATCCAAATTAAATATTATTGAATATCTTTTTGAGTTCAACTTGAGTTCAGCTATGGCAAAAAGTGGCAGATTTGAAATAGGGATTTATATTTATATTTTATTTTAAATAAACAATTAATGCATGCCCCAAATATATATTTGAGCTGATTGAGCTTTTCATACTCTTTGCGAGAGTTTCAGTTGCACTTTCGAGCTGTTGAACAGCAACAAATTTATTACCGTATGCAACATGCATGAGCAGCTCTTAATATGAATTCCAATCAAAAGATGTGCAGAGATCTCAGATGCCGCAGTCTAAAATAATGCAGATTGTTGAACGAGCATAATGGCAATGCACTCGAAGTTCGCATTCAAATAAAAAAGCAACTTGCAACTGCAGCAGCAACATAAAACGCAATGAAGCAACTATTTTCGTGGATTTTGAAATGGTTCGGGTCCTGCTGATTCTATTTACAAGGACATTTTGCGCAGCTTTGGCCAAAGCACTTCAAAGTGCTTCTTAACTAAGCTTAAAAGCAAAGCCAACAACAACAAATGTTGCAATTTGTGTTTGTTGTGAAAATCGCTGTTGGTTTCTAGGCGACATCTTCTCCTTAATGTTGTTGTTGTATTTCTTGTTGTTGTTGTTGTTGTTTGCTGCTGCTACTTCTGCCCAGTCAAGTATGACAGAGTTGTGCTTGCTGCGGCTATTAAATGGTTTACTTAGGTTGCTCACAGAATCCAGCTGGATTTTGGTTTATGCGGACACCGCTCATTTGTGGTCAACTTGTTTACTAATAGTTAAATTGGCAATTAAATTTAAGGAAATGTAAATTAAATAAAGACAAATTCAATTTGTTGGACTACATCTCAGTTTCTCATAATTAATTTTCACATTTCACATTTTTATATATTTATTTTAATATTTGCGCAGTTTGAAGAGCTTCTCAAAATGTTTTCATATTAATATATTTTGCTTGGTTACGTAACTTGAAACATTATTTACATTAAATACATTTTACTATATTTTTCAGCATACCATTTGACCACAATTTAATCTGCTGTTGAAGCCATCTAAACTGAGGGCCAACACAGAGTACAAATCCCCCACAAATCCAATCAAACCGGAGAAGAGACTAATTTAATAAGCCACCAAATGCTTACAAACGAAGCTATAAAGAATTTCCTTGCTTGAGCTCCAAAGGACACAAAGTTGGATATTCCACTATTTTGGCGGTTAGTTGAGCAGGGCGCCTCCCCTCTGGCTCCTATCTGCCCCACCTCTACCTGTGCGCAATACCAATTCGACCGGCCAAAATTATGTAGAAGGAAACTTTTTACCTGGTCGCGACTGTGGCAACTTCGACGAGTGCCTTTGGTTTGGCAACTCGGCATCCATTAGACTCAGAACTCGAGTAGACTTTAGTTTCATTTGCGGTTAATTTTGTAGTGCTTACTCTCGCTGCTGCTGCTCCTGTGGATGCTGCTGCTGCTGCTGTCCTTTTATCCGAGTCCTTGCAACTAACTGTCGCAAGTAAGCAGCGAGGCAGTGTTGCGTGGCAATCGAAGTGCAGCCTCCAATTTGCTGCCTCAAGTTGTTTGGCTTAGTGCAGCTTGCTGTCCTTGTCCCACTTGCTGCCGTTGTTGTTGTTATTGTTGGTTGTCCTTGTCTGGCTTTGGTTGCCTTTATTCACCTAATATCCGCAGCACTCCCGCAGCCTGTGGCGCTAATTGACGCCGCTTAGCGTCACCCGAAAAATCTATAACCCTGAAACACTCACAGCCACTAAGTTGACTCCTTGTCCCCCTCCTTGTCTCATCACTCCTCCCCTCATCACTCTCCCGTTGTCTGTTTTATGTGTGCATTCTTAAGCATAATAAATCTGTTTATCTATGAGTGCTTAATGGCTGCCAATGTCCTGGCGCTGTCCTTTGGCCCGCTTCAAACTTGCTGCCGGTTCTACCTGGAAAAACGATAAAAACTTTACTATCGCAATTTGATGCTCGTTTTATCCTCCAAGAAGGCTACTTTCATTTAGACATGAACTTCGCCACGCACTAATCCAGAAATTGTTATTAAATGTTAAAGGGTATGTCTAAGTCCATACAACTCTTTTACTTATTTATAATGTATTTTTTCATCAGTTGTCAAGTTTAATGACACATGGAATAGATTTGGATGTAACAATTACATTTAACAACTGTTATTTCCCATTGGAATATTTTAAGTATGTGCGAAATATTTATCCATAATTTAAAGCAAAGAAGATTTCTTATTTATTAATAAATCTACTTATAAACTTATTTTACAATACTCTTAAAATATTCTTTCGCCCACATCAAGGGTATTAAATCTACGTTGATAATAAATATAATCTTCTTTGTTGCCATATTTTAATATTTTAAATTTGTGTGTTACTTGTTGGGATTATTAATCGGGGCAGTTAATTTTCATTGTGGGCAATGAAACAGAGCCGCAAGCGAAAAAGGAAAAACAAGCAAAAAGTGAATTTGATTCGCGAATAGTTACCGAAAAATGAACGTCATGTTTAAATATGCTTTCTGGCTTTAACAGCAGGGGGACAACAAACAAACAGGCAACCAGGGAAGAAGGGGAGCAGGGGAGGAGGGAAGGAGCTGGCGAGCAACATCGCGTGACTACCTTATCCGTTCATTCTGCAATGAATCCAATCTGCGGCTGAGCCACCGGACACCGCAGTCAACTCCCAAGTTGTGCACGTTCCCGGAACGGAAAACCAAACCGCAAAATGGCAAAACAATCAACATGCAACGAGTCGAATGTTGGCCAACATCGTTTGGGTGTGTGTGTGAGTGTGTGTGAGTGTGTATTTGATATAGCAAGCAGGATGTGAGTAAAGGCAAAGCGTGGATAGAAAACAAAACTAAGGATTTAACTCCTGCCAATGAGGTGGCAATTGCTCGGATTGACAGCCAAATGCAACTCGTAGCTCGTCCAAAGACTTCGCTTGGCTGCTCCCATTGAGGAATGTGGCCCGGAATTGGTTCAATGATGTTTCAAAGAGCATTTGCAATCGGCTTAAATGTGCTGGCGGAGTGCTTTGGCCTTGATGAACTACACCCACATTTATTTGCAAATACTCCAACATATTTTCTGATTACAAAAATGCTTGAAACTCGTTGCTCTAATTTAGATTTAGATTTACTTTTAAATTAGCAATTTATTTTGTGTTTTAAGTGTATTTAATTTGGAAAACAAATCATGAACAATTTCTTTATTTTCCTTCAAGTGTCGGATTAAATATTTGTTAGATTTCTACAATTGATTAAAGCCTTTCAGCATAAATAGAAATATAAACGGAAACAGAAACAAAACTTATTTTGTTGCCCATAATTCCCCGCACTCCCCCGCTCTGCAGCGACTTCCTTGACTTCCGTTTGTTTGCCAGGCCAAAAATGCTTACTAGCTTGGCTAATTCGTTTTGTACTTAATTGTATTTCTAGTTTCCCAATTTAGGGAGTCGAGCAGAGCGTCTGCTGTGCAAATCCAATTCACAATTGGCCAAAACTTTGCGTTTACTGTTTCGCGCGTCTACTTTGTTGCATGAAGTGGCAAGTGGCAAGTGGCAAGTGGCGCGAGGAGCAGCAGCCGGAAGTGGATGAGAGGCCAAGTAAATTTGGTCGGACTACTTTGACGAAGTTTGCTTTTGGCCAACAACGCGAGCAGCAGCAAGCTGGCAAAAGTCGGCTTCAAGTGCTCTCCGGGATTGTGTTGTTTTGGCCACTTGACATCCAGCCAAGTCGAAGCGGCAATTGTTTTTTAACTTGAAGTTAGTGGCCACTCCAACTCAGTTAAGCTAGGCAACAAATATGAGATCGTAACTTGTCTAGTTTTACCAATTTGTAGTCAAATTTCGATTACTGCCAACCCGACTGAAATCGCCCGTATTTAGCACTCGGCAAACTTTCAACTTTTATAATAACAGGCGAATTGAATCCCCATTTCAATGAATATCAAGTGCGTGATTTATCGAAATTTAATAATGTTGCCAGACTGTTGCTATTTCGAACAATAATCAAGAGTTTTGGGCGGGGCGAGGGAGTGGTTGGGCAGTTTCCGAGTGGCAACTTTGTCTAACCTATTGTCAAATATTTTGAGAACTTTTATTGAAACGATATTTTAATATATTCATCGAGCAAACTTGGTTGGGCAGAATATTAATCGATAGTGTGCACGACTTGAAGGTACCCTGTAATTGGCAGTATGTAAACACTTCAAATGCATGAGTTGAACAGTTTCTTCTTGCTTCTCTTTCGCAGATTCCCAAACTATGGAAAATTGTTATTCAAATAAATTCTATATTCATTTTAAAAAATTAAACAATATGTTGATTTTCCTCTTCTTCTTCTTGATGTCATCAGATAAGTCTATTCAAGATAGAAAATATTATCTCTCTGAAATATCGTCAACATTTAATTCAGTTAAAGTATAATTTATCAATATGAAATGGTTTCCTCTGGCACCCATCTACCCTTTATTCCATATAAACGTGGTATACCAAAAAAAAAAGGAAAAAAATAGTACTCCGAAGAGAACTAATAATTGAGGCAATATGTAGGCGGGGCAGAACTTTCGATCGGTGGGCGTGGCAGTCCATTGGCAGCTGTTGCCGCTGAAACGCTGAAAACTTTGAGCATCAAGCGAAAAACAAATGGACAGGCGAAGCGAGGCAGCTGATGTTGGCACAGAGTGCTCGGGCAGAGGGGAGGGATGGGAGGGATGGGGGGATGCTGGCTATTCCGACAGTTTAAGTGTCGACTGTGTAACGGTAAATTGCATGCACAAAAGTTGACACTAGATGGCGCCAGTTGCACAACCCACAAACTAAAATCAGCTGCCGCTTCTGTCGTTTACCCAATTTGCTGCTGCTGTTTCTCGGTGTGTGTGTGTGTGTGTGTGTGACAACACTTTAGAGGGGAGTGAGGATTGGGTGAGGTTCGCTGCGATGATAAAGGATGACACTGAGCTTTATAGAGATGTCCGGAACTGAGCAGCAAGCAAAGCAAAGTGAATTGTGAGCTAGAAATGTCTATGAATGCAAATAAACTTAGACAACGTGTGTGTGTGTGTGTTGTGTGTGTTGTGTGTGTGTTACTGTCAACACAACAACCAAATTACAATGTGGTTTTGATTTGCCCAATGAGTGGTTGGAAGTGAATATCAGATTGTTGATAGAGATGAGAAATGCAACATTTGATTTAACCCAATTTGATTTATTTATTTGCACATAATTAATAATACCAACTTGACGAACGATAAATAAATATCGTTTAAGTTAAGCTGTCATTTTATTTTACTGTCAAAATCAGAAATACTAAATAGTCTTTGATTGTTTGACATTCAAAATCATTTTCTCTACATCCAAAACAAAATTACACACACAAATTCCGTACGAAATTATTGTTGTTTTTTTTTAAATATTTTGGTAAGCGCTAAGCTGATTTCAGCGCCTTACTTAAGGAATACTTCACAAAAAGATAAAATGGACAGAAAATTACAACTGGAGCAGCAGCAGAAAGAGCTGAAAGAGCAGAAATCGCATTATTTATTTTGCAGCCAAAATCTAGAGAGGAAACTGGCAGAAATCAATGCTAAATTATATCAGGGCTCAAATCCCAGTTTGAAAACAACGACTTCAACTCAAATCAATGCGAATAATAAATCGAGTCAACAGTTTGAAAACAACAATTGCAACAAGGAGACAGCTGCAGCAGCTCAACAGGATCGTTGCAATGAACGCTGTTGCATGCCACACAATAGGCAGTCACATGCAACTGTGCTGCCACTGGTGGCGCAAGTGCAACGTGTCAACATCGATTTGAACGATAAAATCACACGCTTGTCACGCCGGAACACGATCAAATTCAAGGAGTTTGCAGCGCTGCAGGTGCAGGATAAAAATGCGGAGGCGCTGCTGCAGCTACACAGTTCCATTCCGGAGATATCGCAAATATTCGATATGCAATGCCGCATTGGCAGCGGCACCTTCAGCACTGTTCTGCTCGGCACTCTGAAGAGGGAGCGCCAACTGCCCGAGGTGCAGCGCCGTCGTTTCGCCATCAAGCACCACAATCCCACCAATCACCCGGAGCGCATTCTGCGGGAATTGGAGTGCATGTTCCGCATGGGCGGGGATCACAATGTAATCGGGATCAACTGTTGCATCCGCTACAACGAGAATGTGGCATTTGTAATGCCATTCATGTCGCACGATCGCTACCACGATGTCTTTCGGGATCTGAGTCTGTTTGAGGTGAGGGATTACTTGCGTAATCTATTAGTCGCCCTGCAACATGTGCACAAATTCAATGTCATCCATCGGGATGTGAAGCCGAGTAATATTCTGTACAATCGTCGCACTGGAAAGTTTTTGCTCTGTGATTTTGGACTTGCACAACGTTTGGCGGAGGATGGAAGCTTGATTCAGCCATCGGATCTGAGTGAATCTGCCGCTTTGTTGCGAGACATTGATGCGGCGGGGCAGCAACTGATGCAGCGACACGACGGCAACAGTCTGCAGGCAGAGAATGAGGCGGCGGCGCTGCGCCAGCGTGCCGTCGGCGGTGGCACCACTGCTTTGGGGCAAGCCAGCAGCAGCAGCAGCAGCACCACCATTAGCAACAGCAATCCTTGGCAACTGGTCAGAGAGCCGACGAAATCGGAGATGGCCACACAAAGGGCAGACACGCAGCGACTGATCAACCGACTGCGTTGCACGAATGCGAATGCGGATCAGAATAATTATGTGATCTCAACGAATGCCAGACGGAAGGATATGCACGCTTCGAGAGCGGGCACACCAGGATATCGACCACCAGAAGTCCTGCTACGATATGCCCACCAGACGACCGCTGTCGATGTTTGGGCAGCCGGCATCATAATGCTTTCGATGCTCTCCACAATGCATCCGTTCTTCAAGGCGCCCTCGGATTGTGCGGCCCTCTTCGAGATTATGAATCTCTTTGGCGATCTGGAGGTGCGCAAGGCAGCCTTTATGCTGGATCGCCTCGTCTTGATTACCCAGAAAATGACTCCTTTGGACTTGCGTCGGGTTTGCATGCGCTTGCGATATGCCCAGCATTTCCTCTCGCCGGAAATGCAGCGACGCCATCGACGTGCCAATGGCAACATGGAAACGTGTCGCGAATGCGAACAGGCCACATTCAACTGCATCTGCAAGCACAGCAGTCATCAGCTGGAGACCTACGATGGCTTGGATATGTTTCCACAGCACGCATACGATCTGCTTGGCCGGCTGCTCGAAGTGAATCCCCAGAAGCGGATCACTGCTGAGGAGGCGCTGAAGCATCCCTTCTTTGGCGACCATCATCGCATCGTCCCTGGGATTCCATTGAGCAAACAGGCGCTGCAGACCAACAAATGCAGTTGTTTCCAGCTGTAGTCTTATCTCCCATTTGCAATAATGATTTTCTCAATTTAAGATATTTTACGAAATTGGATATGTTCCAAAATGAATTTCAAATTTTTGCATCAGCATTAAATAAACCGTTTTTTAATGTTTTGTTCATTTTACCACATTGCTTCAGTTCTCCTTAAAAATAATGACGAATTCCAACAACTTTTTGACTTATTACAATACTTTTTGAGCACTTTCAACTCAGATGATTTTCCATCTTTTTAAGCTTATTTTCATTTCTTGCTCCTTTCCATTTGTCTTGCTCAAAGTTTTTACCTGAAACTGCATTTATCATATTTCAGACAATCATTTCAAATATTTACTTGCAGCCATTTTGTCCCAATTGATTTCCGCTCAGCTTCCTTCACAATATTTTTTTTTTATTTGATATCAATTTGCATTTATTGACAGCAAATAGTTTTCGCTTTTTACTTAATATATTTGTTTTCAAGGTAAAAGAGAAATGGCGCCATCAGATTATTATGGTACTTCCATTTGGCTTATTTGTTTGCTGTCACATCTTATAGACATAAATATTGAAAATATATATATATTATATATATATAATATATATAAACCAATAATATATATATTAACTTGTATTTAATACAAAGTATTTATGCAAGTTTCTATTGAATACTTGTATAAGAAACTTGAATATGCGACAGTAAATTATCTTCTAAAACAATAAAGTTTTAATTGTTGTAGAGCAATGTCAACATATAAATTATTCATTTAAATTTCCAATTTTATAGTGTTTTTTTTTTGCAAACGCTCGAAAGTATGCAGCAATAATATATATTTAAGCTAAACATAAAATAATAAAAAATCATTGCATACTTTACAGCATCAGCTTAACTACTGCACTTTAACATAACTGCTAACATTTCAGAGATGCTACACAAGCTGCCCACATTGAGCAGGTTAACATTATGTAACTTGACATATTCTGTTCATGTTCAGCTTGGAATTTACATTTGGTTGCAGTATGTTTTGTCGACTTAATGCCGTATGAATAAAATAACCATCGTGCCAAATATGTTTCGCAAGGATTTTCACACACACACACACTGACAGAAAAAGAGAAATGCAAGCAGTGGAAAGGCTTTTAGCGGCTCGTTGGGGGGCTTAGTCTCAGTTACCATTTCATATGGCATCAGTTGAAGCTTTAGCTGGAACGTACGCTTCCATCAGCATCTGTGCAAACTGAACTCCTCTTTGGCTCCCCATGGAGTCGTAAACATTTCGCACACCCTGTCCCTCCGTCCGCCCGGCTGTTGGTCCATTCGACCGTACGCAAAAGCCGCGTGCGCAGCTCACCGGACACAATGAGGCTTATCGTGCGGCCAGTCAAGTAAGTAACAAAAAACGAATATCCCGTTATGTGGTGTCCTGGCTCCCACTCCATCACTCCCTCTCTCTGTCTCTCTGTTCTCCCCTCTCTGACCCATGCCTTTATCCTTTTTGGCAGTGGCATAATGGACAGCGACACCGTCGCGGCGCCGCTTTATGGCACATGATAGATTAGTCTGGTCTCAGGTGCGACTGTGTATGTGTGTGTGTGCGGTGTGTGTGTGTGTGTGTGTGTGTGCAGGCATGTGTGTGTTTGTGTGGCTTACTCCGACCTCTGTCTTTGGTCATGTTCTTGTTTTATTCTTTTTTTCGTTTTCCGTTTTAGTTTTTGTGGCTTTTGTCTGACACTCCCAAGCACTTCTGCAGATAACAGTAATTAAGTAATTAGTGGGTGGCCCCCAAATGTAGGCAACACTTTAAGCTGATTTCGGCTTAAAGCTTTTTGTTTGTTATGTTTTATTTTATGCAGTGCTTATTAATTAACATGCTCGCAAAATAAATAATAGTCATGGAAAAAAGCGTTTTCAATAAAACATTTTGTTGAATTCATGTAATTATCGAATAACTACATTTAAATAAAATATTTAATAATATTCTTGAATGTTAAAATGTCATTTTATATACAAACCTTGCTTATTTAAGCAACTCTAAATTACAATATTAAATTAAATTTATCTCGTCAACTAATTGGGCATCTTAGATAAAATTGAATACATTTCAGAGTATTTAGTCTCTTGGAGTATTTCTTGGTTGTGTGATTAGCCATCTCAGCCGCGCTTAAAAGCCTTTTAGCAACACTGTTTGCTTTTGTGCGTTCGAGTGTCAAAAGTTGCTTGCGGTGCAGCGCAGTGCAACGTTCTGACCCCAAAGCTTCGCTGAACTGTTGACCGCTGTCAAACTATTCATCTATCCTGCCTGTCGCTTTGGTTGACCTCTCCCTCGAAGCATCCATCAATGGACCATCTCTGTCTGTCTGTCCTTCTGTCTGTCCGTCTGTCTGTCTTTCGCCGTCGTTTTGTTTGTTTGCTCGCCTGTCGCGCTTTGTTTGCCATTCGCATGCGGTGCCACGCTAAAGCAAGTTAATGCGTCATCGTTATCTCTGAACGCTCATCATCAACATCGGGCAGCATCGTGCAGCATCGTGCAGCATCCGCAGCAACCAGCCAACCAAACCAAGGCTGCTCCACACAAAACTGATCGACTCGTGGCTACTCTGCACCCAACTCTGAATTGCCAAAACAAACATTCTTTTTTTATTTTTTCCTTAAATCCCGATTAAATTGAATTCCTTAAATAAAGTTAAATGTGTAAGAAAATACTTAAGTATAGATTTTAAAACAAACTTAAATTCAGAGAAATTCATACTTCGAAATTAGTGTCATAATTTTTAAGGGAATAACCATTTTATGCATGTAATTTATTTTTAAAAAAATATAAATAATAAATAATTTTAACATTAAAGCAAAGCTATTTCAAGAGGTAAGTGGATTATTCTAATAAGATTCGATTTTAATGATTAAAATGTATTTTCTTATGCTGCCTATTTATGAGCGAATAACTATAATTATTATATTATTATGCATAGATTATATTAATAAGAATAATTAATTTAATTTTATACATTCCTTACACAAGTCTTATCTTATGACTTATCGACTACCTCTTTAAAGTAACCTATTTGTAGAGCACAGTAATTTGAAATATACTAAAGATTAATGTTCTATATAAAAACTAATATTCTCAATTATTTCCATAATTATATTTAATCTAAGAAATATACTCAACTCACGCATCGAACATGGGAAGACAGGCTGAAGTTATTGAAAAAGTGTATTAAACTAAACTCTAAAATACACTCTTTTGCCCAATTGTGTGGCTTATAGGGTATACCAAGCATCATCCGTATCCATATCCATATCGATGATGATGATGATGATGATGATAATGATGCCATTGCAGATGATGATTTTACTGCCAGCATCAGCTGCTGACAACGTTGTTGGTGTCGGTTCAGTAAATGAAGAATGATGGACCAGCCAAGCAGATGCATCCACACACACACACACACACCACCCACACACACACGCACACACACACCACCCACACACTCAAAAGCACAGTTGAATGCACTAGCTATATGTTTAGTAATGCACATATGTGTTCATGTCTCTCTGTGTGTGTGTGTGTGTGTGTGTGGGGCATGTGACGGGCGAATATTTTGTCATCTTCAACGGGAGCCACTGTTGCAGCAAATGAGATTTATGCAACTTTTGTCTATTGCTAAAACTGGCAAAGGTGTCGTTGTCCTTCTTGTTGTCCCTGTTATTGTCCTTGTTATTGTTGCTGTTGTTGTTGTTGTTGTTGTTGTGATTGCAATGCAGTCGCTTCTTGAACTTGAACGTTAATTGGAAAATGTTTGCAATTTCCTCGTCTTCCACATATCGCGTTCTTTGTTGTGGCCAATCGTGAAATTTGCTGTAGAAAATATGGATTTATGTCAGCAGCCAAACACCAGCAACAATGCCACCAACAACAGCAGCAACAACAGCAGCAACAACAACAACAACAAGCATTGTCATGCTGGGCAACATTGCAGTCATTTTTCGCGCTTTTCCTGCATCGTTGTTGTCGACATTGTCAGCTGTGAGCTGCTCGCAATGCATCACTGATTATGAAAAGCTGGCTAAAAGCTGGACCCATGATATATTGCTTTTGTTGTCGCTGTTTGTGTTGTTGAAGCTTCGCCATTTTTATTTTTTTTTTTTCGTTTTTGTGGTGTCATTGCCGCTGCTGCGAGGCGCTTTAATTGCCATCGTCATCATCACCATCAACAGCAACAACAGCAACAATTGCAGCAACAACAGCAGCAGCATCATTCGAAATCATCACACGAGGAGCACGTGAGAGCCAAGGCGACAATGATGAAGTTTTATGCTTTGCCACCTGCAACACAGCACAACCCAACACACACACACACACACACACACACACACATACATCAGCACTAAGGGCGCGCGCTGCAGATTTAGTGGATGACTGTTGTTGAAAACGACGCCAACAACAGCAGCAGCAACAACAGCAGTTGCAGTGAAATGGAAACGTTGGCGATTTGATGTTCTTTTTCTTTTATTTGCCATATCCATTAAATTTTGGTAAAATGTGTGTCATGAAAAGCATTTATATATTATTGTGCAACATACATTTCCCTCCATCAATCTGAGCTGAGCAACTATAAAAGTTAAAGTTAAATTTGAAAATGTAACTCATAAACAGAAGAAATATTAATATTAATAAATATTTATTTATTTATAAATATTTATTTTTATTTTCATATCTTGAGATCTATCACAATAAATATTAAAAAGATTTATTATGAATGAATTTACTGACATTTCTAGGATATCTTTGAGTCGACTACAACAATTCTTTTCCTTATTTTCCACTAGCTATTTTTGTGTTGGTGCAACTGCAGTGGCAAGCGAAAACCATCAGCAACAACAAGTGCAACAGCAGCAACAACAGTTCTTGATAAACCCAGCTTAAATGGCAAGAAAGTGTTGCTTGCCCCGTGTTGAATAGAAGAATTACTTTTTGGGGTTGCAAAGTAAACATGTGAAAAGCTTTTTGTGGATAGCCTTTGTATACCTAAAGTTGGCCATATTTCAAGATGCGGGGCAACTTTTCAGTACGTGCTAAAAGGTAATAATATTAAGATGAACCCACTTATTCCAGATTTAAAAAGTCAATGCGAATTCTAGGCGAAAAATATGTGTGTGGAACCAGTAAATTTGTGCTACTTTTGAGTTAAAATATTTATAATTTTAAATAATATTCTAATTTTGTTTCTATATTTCTAATATTCCCAAAATTAGGAAACTGTTAAAAGCTTTGCTGTAAATTTATTAAAAGTAATTTATAAAAGTAAAGTAATAATTTAGCCGCTGAATCGAAACTGAATTTAATGCTGAAAACACGATTCAGGCTCGATTCTCGTATGGAAATTATGTTGTCAAAATGTGCTTACAACTAGGTGAGAGTTATTGTTATATGTGTCCTAAATTAGACAATCAAAATTATGTCAGTGAAGGGTGCGAACCACAAATGACGTCAACTGCTATTAAACAAAAGCAACAACAGCAACAAAAGCAACATAAAAATATAATCCCGAGCTGCAAGTAAGCAACACGACAAACAGCATGATTAATTAAGAGACGGACAATCCCAAAAATAAGAAAGGACAATAGCAGTTTGGAAGGGAAGCAACACCTGGTAAATCAGAAAAGCACACGACTCAAACCTGACAGCTGAGCATAGCTAATGAATACCCTGTAAATCTTACTGACTGTAAAACATTAAATGCTCTCACTTTTTTAGCTCCGAAATTGTTTAATGAATAACATATATTCTGCTCTCTGTTGAGATAGAGATAGGATACTGAAAATAAATATAAATAAATGATGGGCATCTGCTAGTCGTGCATACCCTATACCTATTTACTTACTCTTCCGATTTTAATTAACCGCAAACCCAAAATACTGTCCGTAAAGCAGCTAAAATATACAATTTGTGTCACATTGACGCATCTCCTCGAAGCGACCAACATAATACTCAACTGACCAATCCGCTCCACACCCAGCTCCAAGTACCCCCTCCCCCTCTAACCAACCCAGAGTATGTGCTACAGGTGCGTGTGGCTCCCATTTATGAACTCGTTACATGTAATTAGGGTCACTAAGGATGTGTGTGTGTGTGTGTGTGTGTGTGTAAGTGTGTGAGTGTGTTTGTATTCTGTCTGTAAGTCTATGCAGCCAGCTTTATCTACATATCAGGAATATACAATGCCACCCTAACTCCCCACCCCGCCCTCCCATTTGTCTGACTGAATGGCAATTAATTAGAGTTGGGGCGACAACTGCAACACGGCTCAGTTCGTGGTCAAATGTCCAGCGGATATATGAGCCAACTGTGTGTTGTGGCCTATTGAAATACAAAACGGTATTTTGGGCCGAGCGCCACAAAAGTCGTAAAACTGCTTTGAAAGCTTTAATTAGGCTGCCATGCAAATTTAGACCAGAAATACACTTGAACAAATTAATGCTAAACTGGGAGACTTTTGATGCCAAAGGATATTCGAACAGAGTCCTTTTAAGCTAAGTAAAGGAAAATTCAAAGATGAAAACTTTGAGAAATATTTAGGAATAAGTAATTTATTTGTTGATAATTAATATATATATTTTTAGATTTTCAACTTTTACAAAATAGATAATTTAGCTTTAAAAATAATTAAATAAATTAAAAAAAGACTCATTTGGACTAATTTAAAGTACAATTAAATCTCATATTTTAATTGAAATAAATGATTATTTCTAATTTCGTTAGACTTTATTTATTTATTTTTTTTTAGTGTAGCCGGACTATAGCAATGGCTCAGTTGTAACACATACATGAAGCTGATAGCGGACGGCGTTTAATATTTATTATGAGCGTTCCCATGCAGGTGTGGCAAGGCAAACTCCACGCGACTCCGCCCGCTGCCACCAACCCTCCATGGCCAGTCCCAGCTCCAACCCCAGCTCCAGCGTCAGCCCTTAGCTACTTTATAGTCGCATTAATTGGCAGTGGCCATTCCATTTTAATTAGTTTTCGCAACGGATCGAGAGCCTGGCAGCTCTCAGTTCCCGGTGCGTTCTGTGAATTATTATGCTCAGCGTAATATATTTTATAAAACGCTGACTTCTGCTACGGGCTTAATCTGCATGTTAATGTGTGTGTGTGTGTGTGTGTGAGTGAAATTATGCAACAGCTTATTTATATATATGTGTGTGTGTGTATATACACACATATACACAATATATGACACCGCTGTCGAATTTAATTGAGTTGCATTGCGGTGTGGCTCGGGAATTTGGCGGATTGCAGCTGCCAACAGACGAGGCCAGCCGTAGCTCATTTGTCAGTCGGGGGCGGAACAGGAGCTGGAGGGGGGGAGTTATATAATTAGGCGGTCATTTGCTTTTGGGCTAATTATATGCTTGCCATTTGAAATTAGCAGCTCAAACAGCCGTTTGATATTCCAATAATGTTTAACGGAAATGCCTTCGGGCTGCAATGTCAAGGATCAACAGGCTCAGGACAAAGTCCAGAAATGAATTACTGCCAAGCGTTGACTAGCTATAAATAAAGCATCATTACAAAAATTTGAGTGGCAATTAAATATAATTAAATTGTTTATTCACATAATAATACAAGTCTAGCAACATTTCCCACAGCAAAACTATATCTAATTTAAACTTAAACTGACATTAAATAATATGCAACTGGAAAATTGTAGTGTTACACATGGTTCAGTGCATTATTCATATAATTCCACGCATTCAAAAAACATTCGAAGCTATTATAATAACTACCGTGAAAAGAAATAGTTTTTACAGAGTTAGGAAAGAAACAGCTTTTGGGAAACCTAAAAAGACCACCGCAGGCGGCCTGAAGCAGCGCCCAAAAATAGAAATGTGCTCGTGGATTAGGAAACCCAACAAGAAATGAAACGAAAACCTCAAAAATGCAGCTAGAAAGTGGCCTAATAAAGAACTCGTCTCATAAATAGCCCGCAAATGATCTCAATGCGCACAAAGGTCAACGATCAGGAAAGGAAGCCTCTGCCACTGTCCGCCTTCCTGGCAGTAGTAAATAGGCCCGAAATGAAGACCCTCAATTGCACTTGGCCCAAGCGTGTGAATCGAACAACACCTGTAAATAGTGGAACAACCCCCAAACAAACAAATAAGAGGAGAGAGATACCCATGTCGAAACGTCTAATGCCACTTATCGAAGAAATAGGCCAAAGGATATTGCATTCAGTTGGAAGCCAATTGCACAATGAAGTTGTTTTTGGATGATGCCCAGGGACAGCTGCCCCACGCTCTGACGGATCCCTCATTCCACAGAATGTAATTGTATATATTAATCAATATTTATGGCAGATACGGCTAAAAAGTAGACGAAGCCATCTATCAACCAAAAACACACACAAATTGAGCGGCCACGAAAAGAAACCTGTTATAAATGTTATATGTGTGTCTGAGCCAAGTGCATGGCAAACAAAGCCGTAGGTGAAGGTTCAGGTAAATGTACAGGTAAATTTAAAGGTAAAGGTAAAAGTAGAGGGAAAGGTAAAGGTAAAGGTAGAGCTATAGTTGGATTCATGCTTGTATGCACTTTGACCACAAAAAGGTCAAGACGATCCCAAAGTTAAAATGAGACAAACCTGCAAGCAGACAGACAAGGAGAGAGAGAGAGAGAGGGGAAAGGCTGAGAGAGAGATAGAGAGAGAGAGAATGGGTTACACACACACACAAGTCAGCCAAATATTTTGTATACTCTTCATTTTTGTGCACAGCGGGGTTATGTGAAATTATAAAAATAAATATATAGAAACCAATTATTTTCATTTAGACAATCTACAATTCTGGCTTTGTATGAATTAAAAGAATTCCTACTCATTTTCACATTATATTAAAAATCTCTTTACTTAAAGATTTTTAAAAAGAAAATTAATAAAGATTAAAATATATTAAAATAAAACTAATTTTTAAATTTGTAAAAAATTAGTTTAAATCATCTCCGAGTTATTTATCATCAACTTTTATTTGTTCCAGTCAAGCGATCACTTTGGAAATAGGTAAAGTCCGCAAATAAATTAATTTATTTAAAATAATTGATAACATTGAACTTTTAAAAAGCTAAGAAAATCTTTCTATAAATTAATAATTGTCAATAAATTAAAAGTCCTTTAAGGGTATTTTAGCTGCTACACATTTTTGGGAAACAATTCTGCTTTTTCTGAAACTGCTATTTTTCCCAGAGACACAAGTCTCTGTTAAGGGCTGTCCAGCGGGCCGTAACCAAATGGAGAGACAACTCTCGACTGTCGGATTGTCGGACTGTCGAACTGGCTGACAACCGTAAAAGTGTTGTCTTTGCAGTGGAATGTAAAGTCATCTTCATGCATAAATAAGCGTGTGCAGCTATCCGTCCCATAGCCCCTCGGCCACTCCTCCGTCCAGCCATCCGTCCGTCCATCCATCCATCCCTGTCTCGTATATATTCCATATCAATTTCCATATTAAAATAGTTTCCAAGCAAGTGGTTGGCGACGTTCTGATTCTGTGGCCAGACTTGTCTCTGATTTGTTTGTGTACAGATGAAGAAGAAGAAGAAGCAGCAGCAGCAGCATATTTTCCCACATGATAATCTGGCAGCAGACTGAAGAAATATTTCAAATTGAATGCCCGGCAAGAAATGGTGAAATGGTCAATTCAGTTGCCGGTTTTACGAAAAACTTGCAACTGCAATGCTTAATTTCATTAAATTCCATGAGATGTGTTTTTCATTTTATATTTTTTTACACAATATTTGAGTTTTGGTGTGAATTTGAGATTTTGTCTTACCCTCATTGGGAGCTTCGTAATTGATTGTTATTTGCTTAACCATTGCGTAGAACTTTAAATTTGGTTTGCTGATGCGGCAGTTTTGGAATTGTGAATGGAAACAAATTAAAAACGGAGCTGAGAACCAAATTGGATTTGGTTATTGTCTTCTGATATGAACACAACTCTGTTTTTTCTAGTTTGGAAAGCCAATTCAATATTCGAGTACAAATTTGGGCAGCATGTTAAATTTTTCTAAATATTTATGCGAATTGTTTTACAATTATTGTGCAATGCTTGACCAAACTAACATTAAATCAAAGTATTTGAAAACGAGTAGTAATTTTTTAGTTAACATAACTCGACTTTGAACTACCCTGTACTCAATGTGTATGTATGTTTAAATATGTATTTATGTAGTTTTGCAAGAACATTTATAAAATGAGCTCGCTGTTATTAATTTTGGTTAATATTTAAATATTGTCCAATGATGTTTATCTTGAACTAACTTTATTAAATGTGGAATGGTTTTTGTGACTATCCATAATCGACTTCTAATCGATATTTGTGAAATTATCGATGCAGTGATAATCGAGAACTCAATTTATAATAGTGTTTTGGATTGCGTTTTTTTATATAGATGGACTTTTGATACTGTTAAAGAATATTTTAAATTAAGTTTTTGGCAAATACCTCTTGCTTTCTGCTGTTACATATTCCTGCTTCACATCATTATACCCTTTTTGGCCTATTTTAATGGGTACAGAAATTTGAAATGGCAAAGTTTTATTGCACTCGAATTTTGTGTGGTTGCAGTTAGCTGATTGAAGTTGTTGGTGTTTGTTGCATTTTGGCTAGCGTTAACTGTTGTAGATTATTTGAAATTTCAGTGTCATTAAGTCGTGCGTTAAGGGGAGGGGGGCGTGGCCATAAGGGCAAACTGACAGAACGAACGCCACAATTTATGCGCATTTCTAATTGAAAGGGACATGGGACAAAGAGCAACCAAAAGAGAGAGAAATGGAGATGCAGAGAGAGAGAGAGAGAGAGTAGAGCAGCAGAACACAAAAGTCGCAGACAAGGACACAAATTGAATTGGCTAAAAAGTTTTAATTAATTTATTGTTACTTCAGCTGGCAGTAACAAAAAAAAAAAAAAAAAAAGAGAGAGGATAAAAATACACCCAACCAGCCACTGTGAAACTCCCCCCTCGATGCTAGTTGTCTGTCATTTAAATTGTTTCGTTTGTTTTTTGGGACACTTTTCATTTGCTGTTGTTGCTGTTGTTGCTGTTGTTGCTGCTGTTTGTAGATGTTGCCGAGTTAATGCATGGCTGCAAAAGTTGGCTAATTGTCTAGTGTGTTGCTTCCAAAGCAGCCCACAACTCAATCGGGGGTGTAAATTTCCATGTCCAATTCGCTTGTGCCTTGTTTGCGTGGTTGGGGGGGAGGTGGACTGGGTAATGGCCAGCAATGAGTCAGCAACTTTTTTCTTTTGGGTCAGTCCAAATTTGACCAATCGAAGGAAATCTTAATTTTGTGCTTGGGATTTGCGAACAGCACAGAAAGTTCACTAATTGAAATGTATCCCTTGTCAGTGAGATTAACTAAATGCTAATCCAGCTCATTAGCATATTCTTTACCCTAAAAGAAATCGGTAAAAGACAACATTTCAATATCACAATTTCGATACACAAAATATTATATATATAAATTGATACATTTTGAAGGTTTCACATAAAATTAGTGTTTAAGAAAGCAATGCTTGAAACGTTTTCTATAAAGTGATTCTTTTAAAAATTATTTAATAAAAATCTAAAGATAACACTTACTTATTTTTATGAATTTTCCTAAAGCCATCTATTATGCATCAATTATGGCGATACATAAAATTATAATCATATTAAGGCAAAGATATATGTAAAAGCAGAGCAAAGATGATTTAGCACCGCGAACTCGAAATTTTACTATTCATTTAAAAAGCAACTGATTCGTATAAACAGAAAACTATGCGATGAGCTTGGTTAAAATAAATTGGTAACCAAAGAAGTTATTCAAATAAGAATTAATATCTTGACCAATGGATCCTATTGAACCTATGCCATAAAATTAATTAAAAAGGATGTTTTTTGTATAAGGATGAGAAGAGCAATAACTATTGAGTAACATAAGATTAAGTAGAATTTAATAGAGGCATTTTTAAACTTTACGAATATATAATACTTCACACAAGGGTATAAAAAGTGTTGTTTCATAAACAGAAATTTATCTTGATCTGCATAAAAAACCAATCGTTTCAAGCTCTCAATTAACACCTTAACTAATATTTTAGTGCATATACCAGTTAGACAGATTCTAAGTTAAACACACTTTAGTCAGGCATTAAGTATTCTCAAATATTGCAACAAACTTTAAACTATGTTTTGGTTGAGTTTAAGAATTTCAATTTGAAAAGCTAAAAATATATTTCGATTTTATTTGAGACAAATGCAAATGTGTTTCAGGCCAAACTCAACCTAAAAACTAAGCAACAAAATTGTGATTGGATTTATTATCAGAAAATTTCCCAATTTTATCTATAGCTATAAAATAATATGTTTGCTGACCAACGTTGACCGCATTTTAAATCAAAATGCAAAAGCAATTGAGAAAAACACACACACACAAAATTTGTTTGTTGCTGTGACACTTTTATTGAATTTTAATTTATGCCTTTAGTGTAACTTTTTGTGGCACACACAAGAGCTGCAGCAACGAGTTGCATCTCGAGGGTTTGGTCAAATAAAAAAACCCAAAATCAAAGTCAATAACCTGGCCAAGAGAGGCCGCTGGATGCTGTTGCAGTTACAGTTGCCTTAGCCGTTGCCGTTGCCGTTGCAGTTGCAGTCACGTTCAACATTTGAAAAACTGAAACACACACAAAAACAACAACAAAGAACAAGAAAAACTGAAACCAATTTTAGTCATTGAAGCGTGACAACAAAACGACATTTTCTCAATCTGGGACCCCAAAGTCTGGAGTTGTTTTGATTACCTGAGCAAGAAGAAGGAGGCTCTCGCCTTTTATTATTTTTATTATACTTTGATACTGAAGGTCTCATAGTATATTTGGTTTTGTGCACGCATCTATTTGGGACTTAAACTTGAACATGGTCAAGTGTAAAAATAGTGTAAATCGATAAGTCCGCATACTTCCCACATTTTTAAAGAGAGAAGTCTCCAAACTTGGAAAGTAATTTGCTGATAATAACGTTTTAAGATCGGGACTTAAAATTTCAGGAACTTTGGCAATACAAATCTAAAATGCACCTATATCCCACAATTGGTAAGATAGTCACAAATTTTAAAAGCATGTTACTGGTAACTCCTCTACAAGATCGATAAAAATTGAATATCCACGCCCACTCCAACTCCCTAAACCAATATACCTGTTAATTAAAATCTAGAAAACACAATTTTACAGCTGGAGTCACCAAATTTACAAACTATATTGCTCATAAAACTCTTAAAAATGCGGAAATAAATGTTGGACCACTCCGACTCTCGCTTGCACAAGGATAAAACCTTATTTTTCCGGCAATTGAATAGCTATAAAAAGAAAGATTACAAGAAATCTTTTTCAGTAATGCCCTCTCCCGCTCCCTAAATTCCTCAGAGCATATTTTCCCGTAATTTAGCAGCTACATTTAACAAACTTCAAAGAAAGCAAGGAGGAATTCTCTTATATCTCCCGCATTTTAGAAGGAAAACAAATCATGTTTTTTCCTACCTGTTATAATTTACTATAACGAAAAGGTTATCAAAGTATTTTATAGTCGGATACAACTGACTGCAACTGTTTCCCTTGTTTTATTTTTGATATTTTTGTATTCTTTTCTTTCGTCGAGTTGCTCTTGACCAAGATCTTGGAGTTTTGGGTTCATTGACTGCAGTGAGTTGTTATTGTTATTGTTGTTTTCTATAAATGCATTTGAAGATTTCTTGGCCCTTTGTGATATGATAACCAAATTTATGGCTACTTGAAGGCAGCACTTTAGTGATGCCCGCAGGCCGTGCCCCTTATACAAGATGTCTTTTAATTTGTATGGATTTATGTAAATCCCAGTTATATCTGCATGTGTGTAGGATGGATCATCCCGAGTTGGTTCACTGAACCCCAGTCGAAAAAATGTGTCCCAAAGCAGTTATCGTTTAGAACTTTAACGATGACAAACAACTCGCCGTTTGAGTTCTGAAGGGACGAACTGTTAATCCACAAGTGTTGTCAGTTGGCGCGTTGCATGCATCAACAAGTTGCGGCCACAGCTTCAGCTTTGCTGCTGTGCCACCAGTAGCAGTTACTAAAATAAGCAGACAGGGTTTAACTGCCAGATACTCTGCTGATATAAAAAATGTATCTAAATTGTTTTAAGTGGTATTTTAATTTCTACTCTGAAAACTCTTTTTTTATAGCAATTTAAATTTTGTACATTTACAACTTAATTATAAAAATGATAAATAATTATTCGAATTTAATTTTTCTGCTTTATTTCACTCAGATTATAACGCTAATGGGTCTATGCATTATGGACTCTAATAATATTCCTTATCGCCCATTTGGAATGGATGTGGGGTATTTGGCTAGCGATGGAATAAGGAAAAAAAAGTTCAATTTTCACACTTGGCGACCAGAGCAAACAGGGCTTTGGCTAATAACATAAGCGGGTAAGCAAGCAAACACTCCTCCCCCAGCAGTTCACCCCCGGCAGTGGCTGCCTTAAGCAGTGACTCGGAGAGCAGCCGGCGGGGGCAGGAAGGGGGCAAAGTGCGAAAACTAATAAAGACAAGTGGCGAGTCAGAAGCAATTGCCCCAACCCCAAAACTGTGTGAATCGGACGCAGAAGCAGCAGCAGCAGTGGCAGAGAATCAGTTGACCACTCTCAGCTCCCGCCAGCTTTAGTCCCAATCTCTGCCACATCTTTCACTTTGCTGCTGTTTCAGCTGCGTTGCACTTGTCCTGCCAGCCAAAGACTTTCAGCAAACACATGGCTGCCAGTCAGTGACATAAGTGTGTGTGGTGTGTGTATGTGTGTGGAGTGTGGGAGGATTGGGTGTCCCATTAGTGCCGTGCGCTAATCGCCATTGTCCACCCTTGTCAAAGTCGGACTAACAACTGGAGTTGGTCTCTGACTCGACTCGGTGGCTGCAACTGTGGCTGTGTTTGTCTTCCTTTTTCTTCGAATACCCTATATAAATTATGTATGTGCATAAGGGGTATTATGTGCTATAAACTCTATTACACATTATTGTTCATATTTATTTAATTTCAAATTTGACATTTATATTAAATTTCTATCCCAAGAAACAAATTTGAGATAATTTATTAAAACTGAATATTTTTTCAAACTTTTTGTATTGTAGCTCAATTCTGCATTTAAAATTAAATAATAAAAATCTTAAAAATATCCAGAATATCTTTAAATGGGACAACTCGTCTAATAATCTTTAAATCTTAAGGTTTTTTTGGGGGACATCTTGATATCGCCCGTATCGAAGCATTTTATCTCGAAGCATTTTAAGCAAAGGTTTTCCTAAAAGCGAAAATAAATAATCAGCAACAGTTGCCAAATAGATCAGCACTTATTCACACACACACACACACAAACACACACACAATTTTGGGGGTGTGTTGTGGGCGTGTCAATGCGGTCGTGTGTGTGTGTGTTACTTACAACTTGGTAGTTTGTCAGTGTGGCAAATCCGTTCGGTTTCTGGCATTTAAGACTTTTGCTGCTTTTTTCGCAACTAATAAATTGCCATAGATTATTGTCCACAGCTTTCAATGTGTCAAAGTGAGCAACCCTCGCATTTGTTATTATCCTCGTTATTATTATCCGGGCACATAACTGTAATCTATATATTTGCTGGAATGCACACTCCAACATCGAAAATGGCACATGGAACATTCAAGATTGAATATGGAAGATTGAAGATTGAAGCAGATGTAAATCGTCACAATTCGGTTAAATCGCGTGTAAGCAAAACCCACAAAGTGTTCCAACTAATAATGTCCAATAGTCAACAACTTGACGATATCAGTGGGCGAACATACACACCCACACACACACAGTCCAATACACACTCCTACACAATTCGATATGGGTTCTTGCGTATTTGGTTTCTATGGCTTTTTTCCGGGTTTGAGTTAATTGCAAATGGCAGAAAACCCACAAAACTGCCTCAGTTTCAGCTGCAGCTTCAGCTACAGATTCAGTTAATTGAATGGGATACAGCGTTAAGTGGTCCAAATGAAAAAATCCAATTTAATTGTATATGTTCGATATAATTGGCATTGAGAACAAAAGAAAATTCATTTGCACGCATTTTGCGAGTTTCGTAGTTATTAACTCATTTGTTGTTTTTAAAATTAACAATTTAAAATAATTAACAAATTGATGTATTTAACTCATTTGCAGCGTATTCGAATTAACTGTGATAAATATTTAAAGGAGTAACATATTACAACTAGTTAGAATACTCTTGTAGAACGAGCTCGACTAGCAGTTACCCTGTAACCAGCAAAAACAAACATTCGTGGGTGGATTTTATTTCCAGGAATTTGGAAAGATTTAATTAACCTAAACTAAACTTTTATATTTTTGAAGGTGAACAATGAAACAGTTTAACTTGGCTTTTATTTTATTTATAGTTTATTTGGTTTACATTCGGGCAAAGTTATCGATAATTATATGTAAACAATTTACAAACTAGATCGGCTTTTAATAACGATCCAAAATCCTATTCATTATTTAAAATAATTTTTATAATAAAAGAAATCAATAATTCCAGCTTTTTCTATTTTATGTTCGAAGAAAGAATATTTTATTTAATTATCGCAAAGTACTGCATAATGCACTAATTAAAATTATAAATAATATTACATAATAAATGCAATAATTAAAGTTATAAATAATATTACATAATTAATGCACTAATTAAAATTATAAATATTATTACATAATAAATGCACTAATTAAAATTATAAATAATATTACATAATAAATGCAATAATTAAAGTTATAAATAATATTACATAATTAATGCACTAATTAAAATTATAAATATTATTACATAATAAATTAACTTATTAAAATTATAAATAATATTACATAATAAATGCAATAATTAAAGTTATAAATAATATTACATAATAAATGCACTAATTAAAATTATAAATAATATTACATAATAAATGAACTTATTAAAATTATAAATAATATTACATAATTAATGCACTAATTAAAATTATAAATAATATTACATAATAAATGCAATAATTAAAGTTATAAATAATATTACATAATTAATGCACTAATTAAAATTATAAATAATATTACATAATAAATGCACTAATTAAAATTATAAATAATATTACATAATAAATGCAATAATTAAAGTTATAAATAATATTACATAATTAATGCACTAATTAAAATTATAAATATTATTGCATAATAAATTAACTTATTAAAATTATAAATAATATTACATAATTAATGCAATAATTAAAATTATAAATAATTTTACATAATAAATGCCTTCATCGTTCTCACTTTTGCTTACTTTTTGTTTTACATAAGTTTTTAATATTTTATAATTGAATTGGATTTTTTTATTATTTTCAGCCAGAATATTGAATGTAATTATAGCCGCAAAACTTTTTGGCAATCAGCAGATCAGTCATGCTTCAAAAATGTACACATTTTCCACGTTAAACCATTTTCCACATTTTTTATTTTATGTACATCGGAAAATAGCCAAAAGCATTTTCCGCTTGGTGCTCCTAAGTAGATTTTCTTGTGTTTTGTGCAATGTTTGCTTTAAGCTTTAAACCGACCGCCAGACCGTCGGAGAGAGGGGGAGAGTGTGGCAAGGGGTGGATGAAGGGACGCATCGAATACTGCCACTGGCCACTGGATTTTCAATATTGCTGCACATGACACGAACCCTTGCAGCGCAGCAACTTTTAATTGCTGCCCCGGATTTGCTGAGGGGACTACAGCAGCAGTAGTTCCTTGTGCTCGTCAGCCAGTCACACTTGAAAAAAAAACATGTAGCAGCTTTAATTTCAAAAAGCAGAAGTATGAATTGAGCATTTTCAGAATATTTATATTTTTATAAATTTTATAAAGAAAGCTTTGAAAGAGTTGCTGAAAAGTAAGAGCAAAATTGTAGAACTTTACATTTTCTAATAATATATCTGAGCTTTAAAGAAATAGTTTTTTAATAAATGAATAATTCATGAGAATCTAAAGATATTTCTGAGCTTCAAAAGCGTTACTTGAAATTTCATTAAATGTACGGTTTTTGTGAGTGCAAACATGGCCAATACAATGGCCAAGCATTGAACTGAAGCAGAAGCAGAAGCAGACATAAATGCAACAACTTTTGCTTGTACAACGCATAGACAAAACTACTAAATGTCAAAAGTGTCAAAATTTCCTAGAATTATGTCTTGAGAACATCAAAAGTTGCCCAGCTAAGCTTCAGCAGCTCAGCAGTCTGCGGTTGCCGTTTGCCATTTTGCCAGTTTGCCAGTTTTCACTTGCCTTTATTCACTTTTCAGTTGCCAGTTTTTCAGTTGCCACTTGCCAGTTTCCAGTTGCTTCCATCTTGTTGTCTGTTGGCTCCATTTTGTTTCTAGCTTCGGTTTGGTTTTCTTTTGTAGGAAGCCTGATAGCCACAACTTTCTGTTTCCAACATTTTTGACACATTAACACAGCACAGAAAAACGAATTTTATGATGAAAAATAAACCTATGTTGAGCAATTAGTATTTTAACTACTTTTCTCATCAAATTAATATTTCGTTCTTTTACTTTTTAAAATAACAGACTCTTACATGAAATGGGGGCTTATTCATTTATTTGTGTTTTCTTCATAAGAGATTTATTTAAATTTTAATGCATGGATTTATTTATACGCCCACATTTGAATTCTTAACCTAAGTTTTATATGAAAAACAAAATCAATAATTGCACAGTTTACAAAAATTTGCTCTACAACTATTTCACTTAAAATTAAAATTTGGTAGCAAAACGAACATTTGATTTATGTCTTTAATAAGTCTTCCAGAGTATTGAATTTTCTGTACTCAAAACTAAGCAAAATGCCTGCTTTGGGTTGCAAGAGTTGTAAGCACACCTCAGTCTGTGTGTATGAGGTGTGTGTGTGTGTGTGTGTTTGTTTGTGATAGTTGGGCATGCGATACGTAAAATGAGAACAGTAATGACGTTGTCACTGAAACTGACAGAAACGCCAAGAAGTTGTTGCAGTAGCAGCAAAAACAGCAACAGAAACAGCAGCAGCAAAAGCCCATCTGAGTCACGTACTGCAGCGGCAACATTTACTGCAGCAAGCTGCAAATAGCAAAGTCAACGATAAGTTTTAGTTTGGTTTATTAATATTTTTTTATTTAACTGCAGTGTTGCTTAAAGTTAATGCAATAAATTTAATGCCAACAAGTTGCAGTTGAGGACAACAGTTTCAAGTTTGTTGCCAGCAACATGTTGCGGCACAAAATGTTTATATTGTGGGTGCCAAGCAAGTTGGCAACATACAGCTTGGCCACAGGCAAAAGCCAACTAAATGAGACACCTACAATTACAAGTGTGGAGTGAGGGGGGCTGTGCGGGTGTTGTGCGTTGTGCGGGCAAGGGATATGTGAGCTTGAATAGAGTGCTAAGCCAAAGCCCACAATATGTGGCCAAGAGCAAAAAAGAAAAACATACAAAGAAAACAGGCTAACACAAGAAAAAAGTAAAGCAAACAAAAGAAAAAGACAAAAAAAATGCAGAAAACACATGAAGCCGAAGCCGAAGCAGAGCAAAGCAGGCATTGAAAGCGAAGACTTGAAACACCAGCATATGCGGGTGAGCGAAAGAGAGAGGGAGAGGGGGGGTAGTGGTGGAGGGGGTATGTGCTGCAAGCCAAAACTGGGTGCGTCTTGCAACATGAAGCAAAAACCTGTTTCTCTCTCACTCTCCCATTCCCCAAAATGCCTGATGATGACCATGGCTCAAAGCAGCAACGGCAACACGAAGTCGAGTCTTGGCCTGACTTTTTTAGTGACGACACAAACCGGCTTTACAGCTTGCCAACTGAATGCTGCTTGAAGGGGTGGGGTGGTGTGGCGTGGTGCGAGTGTTAAAGGAAAGGGGCCGCAGGAGGGTGCAGCTTGTCTACTGGCAGCAACAGAAGACGACTGCAAAAGTAAACTTCACATTTGCCGTCTACTTATTGTTATGTTTTATAATATTTTTAGAGACAAAAGACAGAGGCACACACACACACACACTCAAACACACACACACAGACACACACTTGTGGCAGACAGTGTAGTCGAGGCGACACTTTAGTTATTTTCCACTTCTTCTCCACTTGCACTTCACGATTTCAAAGGCGCATTAAAATGCATGATGATAAAAACGCCAGGATGCGAATGGGTTTGGGATTGGGATTGGGTTTGGGTATGGGAATGAGATGAGAACGCTGCCTCGAGGCGCAAATGTTGCAACTGGTTGGCAAATGTGGCATGTGCCGTGTGGCAAACAGCCATCAATGTGCACTAAGTGAGCTGGCTACGCTCTCAAATACCCTGTTGGCCACTCATTAACCCGTTAGCAGAGTGCTCTAAATAAAGTTAGCAAATCTATTTACCAACATTAAGTGGAAGTCGCTGAAAACAAGGAGTCAAAAAAATAAAAATAAAGATGCAAATATATAAAAGATAAAAAACAATTAAAAATCAATACTGAATATATATAAATATATTAAATATATATTTAATGAATTTATGTAAATATTGTTGGCTTAAAATAATGAGTAAAAAGTTTTTAGAAAATTTGAAATCGTATTAGTTTATATTATTTATTTAGTTCTTGAAACGATTTTCTTATATTTTCTGTACTGAATACAAAATCATTAAGTTTTGTAAGGATATTTATTTCAGGATAAATATATATTTTTATTGAATTGTAAAAATATGAATTTTTAGTTATTCACTTTGAATTATTTTCTCATAAAAAAATCTTTATTTATTTAACATTTTCTAACGCTAAAGTTCTCAAAATCAGAAAATAATAAAATATGAAAGTTGACTTGTTGCTTGAAATTTGCATACAAAAGGAGTAAATTTGATATACCAAAAAAATTACGGTTTAATATAAGTTTTCATTCGAAAATTTAAAAATAGGTAGTTCGGAATTTTTGAGTCATTTTGTTAAATAATAATATAATTTAATAATAAATATTTAATATATTAGAGCATTTTATTTGAAAATCATTTTTCAAATATTATTCAAATCAGAAAATGGCAACAGGATATCTGTCGGCTGTGCATACTATTCCAGCTTGGCTTGGAGAACGGTTACTGTGGCCTTTGGGTTTTTGGAAGGGAGGTGGCTGGCGATTGTAGGCCCAGGAGAATGATACATTTTAAATTTGCACATTTAACATGTGAACGAAGCACTCGCCTCAGCGCACCTTGTGGGCGTTGACAACTATGGGAGTGGGAGTGGGAGTCGGAGTGGGTGTGGGAGTGGGTGGGTAGTGGGAGTATGGATGGGAAAGGGAGAGGGAGAGATTACTGGTTGCTCTTGGCGCTTTTAGCGTTGGCGGGGTTAATGTCAGTTGTCTGCGGTTCTCTCTGGACCCAGCCTCAGATCTACGATGACTATCTCTGGCCACACATCGGGGAGTCTTTCTGTAAGCTGTTGACTGCTTGGCTGGTGCCTGCTGCCTGGTGCCTTGGCAGAAGGCAAAAGGTTAAGTAGTTGTTGCCAGACTCGGCTCTTAGCCTTGAATCATGGCATGGCTCAAGTCGCCCTCCGGCTCGTTGAAGGAACAGACCAAAGAGGCCAAAGAGAGCTCAAACTATTTTATTTCGTATAATTATAATGCATTTAATCAAACTGAAATGAACGACTCTTCGACGCTTTTTGCCCCCCGGCTGATCCAATACGAAATACGAAATTCGGAATTCATTCTTATTGGCATGCGTAACGTCCAATTGGAAATGGTATCACGCAGCAGATGAAACAAAGCGGAAAACAATGAGCACCAAAAATATATGTATGCAACTTGCCCCTTGGCCATCTGAAATGATTGGGCATCAACTCTCTGCCACACACTTGTCAAAAATAGGCACCAGAACATCTTTGTAGAAATAAATTATTAATTTAACAAAATTGTTTTACGATCAGTAAATATTTATTAAGAATATATAAAATATTACTCAATATTCTAAAACATTTTTTTGGCTTTTCACTAAAAATTAAAAAAAGAGTACTACAGTTCAAAAAACATAATGTTAATTCTGAAATTTCAAAATCTAAATTTACACTCTGCACAAATATTTTAAATGTAGTATCCAAAAATAAAATTAATTAAAAAAATGTACCTAATAAGTAATATTATTTTCCTTTGCGAGAGTTTAACGTGTATATTTTTTCTCAGTGCAGCTAGTTTTATATGCAACTTGTACGTTGGTCGTCAAAATGATTTGACCTTTTTTTTGTAGCAACACAAGCAACAATAACAACGCAACTGTAGCACACATTTGGCCAAATCGTCGCTGTTCGAGCACATAAAAAACAACGGAAAGGAAAAGCGCCCGAAATAAAAAAAAAAAGAAAAAGGCAGCCAAAACAAGCCAAGCCAAGCCAAGCCAAGCAAATCAAAAGCAAGAGCAAAGCAAGGCAATTGAATTCGAATTTGTGTATCTGTATCTAATCTAGCGTGGAGCCAGCCAAACAAACGGACAACAAACGTCGCGTTTCCCAGGAGCCTGTTGAAGCGAGGCGCTAGCAGCGGAGGGAGATGAGGATGGGGATGGGGATGGGGATGGGGTAAAGATGTAGACGAGTCGTGAAAGATGCACGTAGTGGCAGAAAAGGAGAGTAAACGCAGAAAACACAGTAAATAAATAAAATAAGGCAAATTTATAGTTGCGATTCAACGACGAATAAATTCCCTAACAAATTCTATAAAAAAGAAAAGTTGGTTGGAAAACTACCAATTTAAAGACTATTATTTATATATATTTATTTATTTATATTTGTATTTATCATTTATCAAATGCCTATAAACCTGTTTAATATAATACACTGAATTTAAATTTTTAAAATAAAAAATTAAATACAATTATAACAATTATGGTTTTTATGTTAATTCTACAAATTAAAAAATGATTATACTTTTTCTACAAGTAGTTGGAAGGGTATCAAAAAAATAAAATTACAACCAAATCATTATTTATTACTTCCATCTCATTTCCCACATTCAATGACAAAATTAAAGCAGCCTCCGGCAGTGTATTAACATTGGAGATGGATGCTGTTTTTGTAGCTTTTTCTGATTTTGTTGCTTTTGCTGGTTTTCTTGCTTTTGCTGCCACACTTGAAATTCGTTTCAGTTGGCTTTAGTTTCTGTTGCTTTATTCTGATAGTATTTTTTTATTTTTTGTTTGTTCGCTTTTCGTTTTCTGTTTCTTTTTATTGCGCTGCTTTTTGGTTTAAGCATTGACCGTTTTTCAGAAGAAGAAGCTGAAAGAAAAACGTGAGTCGCAGCCAGCAAGCAAACAAGCAAACGAAAACAAAAACAAAAGCTACAGATCCACGTACAAATACAGATGCAGCAGATACAAATGTAAACAGTTCTGCACGAACACACACACACATGCAAATACGCCTGCATGTGTGCACATGTATGGCTGAGTAAGTCAAAAGCGCGCGCAAAGAGCATTCAGAAAACCAACCAAAAACGAAAGAAACAACAGGTACAAAAGGTACAGTCCACGATGGGAGCAGCGCTTTAACAGCGAAATGTTAAATGCTACCAATTTGACAAAAGCGTCTAAGAGAGAGTGAGAGGGAGAGAGAGCGAGCGAGTTCGATCACTTGAGACGAACTGAGAATTGAAACAGTGAGAGAGGAGGGCGAGTACTTGAGAGAGCAATCTTCTGTTAACGCAGCAGCATTGATCTGTAACTCTTGCACAGAGCTTGACTCTTGTACATGTTGCTTAAGATCTCGCTATGTTAACATAGCAAATGTTAACATAAGATCGTTCGACATATGCTAATAGCAGCATTTTAGCCTGCATCAACTTGGCAGCATACTCAACATGTACCAGCAACATGCTGCCCAATTTGATTAGCTCAGCAACTTGTTGCTTTTGCTTAGTATCTTCAAAAGTTTTGACTTATTCTTAGGGTTAGCAATTTGCATTACTTAAGCACTTGAGTTGCTTGTTAACTGTCAGAAAAAACTGTGTAAGTGCCATGAAGTAAATAAGTTAGTAAGATACTTTCCCGCCCGTCTCGACTGCCGACCAGCCAAACTTAATCCTCAACCTTTGGCTACAAATGAAACTTTTACAAAACATACGCTAGAAATAGCTGACATTGTTGTCCTGCAGGACCTAACCAAAAAAAAAAATAAAATAAAAAAAAATCCAATGTTGCAGGCGACAACTTTTTGTGTAGAACTTTCTGCCCAGTTTCATTTTCTGTGGTTTTAGCTTCTTTTTCGTACAGTGGAAAACCCAATTTTGCCATTTGCCATTTAGTATTCCCCATGCCAACAACGGTCACCAGGCCAAGCACACACACGTACACACACACACACACTCAATTGGCTGAGGTTGCACAACTTTTTATACACAAACTCCCTGCCTCGTATATAAATCTCAATTTGTTGCCACGCTTCGAGTGCGAATAGTTTGGCGAATACTGCGCCACACTCATATCGTGTATGTGAATGATTCACACACACACTCACAAACACTCACACACACTCAGACACACACTCAGGCACTTTTAAGTACGAGTGCCTTGGCTTGGCGTGCGACGCATTTGAATTTCTGCTCGACTCGAGTCCCAATTGGAGCCACCCAACCGCAACATGTTGCACGCTGCACGTTGCACATTACTGCTACTGCTGCGTCAGCGTCATCAGCACTAACTATGCCCAAAAGTCTGACTTTACAACTCATATTATCTACACCATATACCCTGTCTCTGAGTTTCAGCCAGAATCAGGCATTTCACACCGAAAACAACCAAAATGAACCAAAAAATGCTGAGAAGGAACCGAAACTCAAATTTGCCATTGAAATGGCTGAAATTCCATTTGAATTGATTATCTGCCTTTTTAAAAAATATATATATAATTTATACATATATATACAAATATACATTATATTTATATATTTGTATAAAAATTTAGAATAAAAAAAATACTAACCAAATCTTTTTCCAAATCTATTCCTGCATTTAATTATTCATTTAATCAGTGAAAATATTTTGAATTTTTATATATATTTATTTGATAGCACTATAAAACTAATTACTTTAATTAAATAGGTTTTGTAATAAAAGAAAGTTTTTTGTTTACTAAACGTAAAATATAATATTTTATTTTGTAAATTGAAGTATTTTCACTTAATTTATTTGTTTACTACAATCAATAATAATGTCAGTAAAAAATATTCCAAAAGATAAATTAAAGTTGAATTTTAGTTTTTCAGTAAATTCGCTGATATTTGGTGAGCTGCATTCAATAGTCAATTGACTCCAATTTCTTTGGACATTATCTGATTTTTGATTCTGCTCATGTGCTGCTTATAAATGACGTTTTGGCCGAGATAGAGGCGTGTATGCCGTCCGCCTAGTCGCTTTTGGCCAGAATAAAGCCATTCTCGAATGCAGGATTTAAGTCAAAATGAAAAAAAAACAAAAAAAAAAAAAAATGTGTGTTCGATGCGATGCTTTGTTGCTGACGTTGCTGGTTACATTTCTAACAGCAACAAAGCCATGTTCAAAATGCTTTAATGCAAACTTGCCCCAGGCAGTTGCTACACCCACCCACAAAAACAACAAAAACAACAACAAAAAAACAACAACAACAAGGAGCAAATTCTCATTACAAGCGGAGTTTAATCTGCTGCCAACACAGGCCCACAAGCGAAAACTCTGTATGCGTCTGAGGGGAGGTGGGGGAGGTAAATAAGTCAGAACGTGCGACCAACGAGTCAAATGTGTGCAAAGCTGCAACACCTAACTCGCCCCAACACCATTCCCCTCCCCCCATTGTTGTTTAGAAAAAAAAAATTTATATTATTGCAAAAAAAAGAATAACGAATGCAGATTCATTGTTTTACACAATATGTGCGTTCGTCCCTAACTGCCCCCTCTATCCTGCCCCCGCACTCTTCTTGCTTTCCACACAACTTCTAGACTACACTCAACAAAAAATGTTACCAAGAATGTAGAATGTAAGCAGTGAATATCAAATCGAACTATTTATTGTCATTATATCAGAAATATTTTAAATATTTTAAATAAAATATAAAAAAGGAACAACAATTAAAACAATCTAAATTAATAGCTAATAAGTAATTTATACAAACTTATTTTTATTATTTAAATCAATTAGAAATGATAATTCTGAAATTCATTTGCCATCAACAACATTTTCCGCTCGCTGTTTATATGTATACTTTTTTTTGAGTGTTGTAGTTGCAACATAAAACTGAACTGTAACTCAATTGTAATGCAATCCCCCTCCCACTGCCACGCCTATTCACTTCAGCCCTGGCAGCTGTCAGGCGGGGTAAATTTGCATGTTTTGGTAACTTGTAAAATACTCGCTTCTGGTACTTAGTTTGCAAGCTTCTAGGCGATTTTCATTTCATTACATTGCAGGTTATTGTTTTTCCCCCAACCCACCCCCACACACACACACACACACACACAAACACACTTTTGGGCTGGCTGGCATGGAGGCTCTTCGTGTGTTTTTGAATTTGAAAAACGCTATGGAAATGACTTGCAATGAAATTATAATGAGTTTGACTTTGTCTTTTCGGTTGGGCGTTGACATACCCTGTGGCTTTTGGTGGGCGTGTGGGGCATTTGCGGAGGGGGCGTGGCTTGATTGGATGCCATATTCGGTTTAGCATAAAATGCATATGACACAGCACTTCTTTTTTACATTTAGTGCGTTGGCAGTTGGCAGTTGGCAGTTGGCAGTTGCATTCAGCATCCAGTCAAAAAATACCAGTCGAGGAAATAACCAGGCCACAGATGAAGCGCATTTTTACTGCCATTGGGTCTCAAGTTGATGCTTTCCAAGCGATTTATTATTTATTTGGGGTTTTGTGCACTGCGACCTGGTAGATCTATTGTGCCCCCTTCCGAGCTTATAGCTCCTCCATCAACCCGAGTTCCTGAACAAATGTCAGGATCTTTGATGGGTCGAGGGCTGCTATGTCTTTGACATTCACAACATGCATCCCTAGGATGCTGTATCTTCTCCTGGCAAGGGCAATGCATTTTGTTAGGATGTGAGTTGAAGACTCCTCCTCGATCTCACAAAACCTGCATTGGCTGCTGCTACAGATACCCATTTTGGACAGGTGGCTTTTTAGTCTACAATGTCCTGTCAGTAGACCGACAAGTATCCTTAGCCTATTCCTGCCCATGGATATTATTTGCTTAAATCGTTTCTGATTATAGCCGCTTAAAAGACATTTTGGCCTGTCGGAGTCCCGGTACTTCCTCCCAGGTCCGCAGTCTCATTTGCCTTTCTTCATTCCTGAGGTGCAGCCGTATTGTGTGTTTGCCTATACCACAAAACGGTTCAGGCCCTATAAGGGGCCTCTCTGCACCCATTCTCGCCTGCTCATCCGCTGCTTCGTTCCCTGCTATTTCCCTGTGCCCGGGAACCCACCGTATGGTGAGTCTGTTATTAGCCCCGAGTTGGTCAAGCTTGGATCGTACCTCTTGGACTAGTTTTGAAGTTACCTTCGTCCCATTTATAGCGTTTATTGCTGCTATACTATCGGATAGGATAGATATATCCGCATTTCGATAGTTGCGTTTTAAATTAAATTCCGCACACCTCCCAATGGCACACACCTCAGCTTGGAATATGCTGGTGTACATCCCCAGGGATTCATGGTATAATACCCGAGGACCCACCACTCCCAGGCCTGTGCCCTGATTGGTGAGTGATCCATCGGTGTACCATTTTATGGTGTGCGGTTTTTCATAGGATGGATTTCATCTAATGATGTCCATTCCTTTTTGCAACTCGTTTGAACTTTGAAATTCCGCTCGAATATATATTCTGGCTTCATTTCATCCCTAGGTTGTAACAGGAGGGGAAGTTCATCTGAGAGAAGTTGGGCATCTTTATGACCCAATATGTGTCTGCTTCCAACTCCTTCTGCTGACATCCTCAAGATTGTAGCTTTCTGTTGGAGCCTTATGGTGTGGTGGAGTGGCGTAAGCTCCATTAGGGCTTCCAGGGCCATTGTAGGACAGGTGCGCATTGCCCCTGTCATACATACGCAGGCCATTCTCTGCAATTTTTGCAATTGTTTCTTTACGGTGACCAACCGTGCTCTATCGCCCCATGCTATCACTCCGTACGTCAGCATGGGTCTTACAACCATTAGGTATAACCATCTGATTATATTTGGTGACGTACCCCATGATTTCCCCGCTATACTACGACATGTATAAAGCGCTCTAGAGCACTTCATAATCGTGTTGCCGCACATGGGTGCCAAAGTTTAACCTGCTGTCAAATATGACGCCGAGGTATTTCACCTCCTTGCTTATATCTAATAGGCTCCCTAGGAGCCGTATCTGTTTCATTCTCTGTAGCTTATACCGTCTAGTAAAGGGGACAATGACTGTTTTAGTAGGGTTCAGGTTGAGTCCAACCTCCCTACACCAGTCACTCGTAATCTTCAACCCTAACTGGACTATGTCACAGAGTGCTTCTTCGTATTTGCCTCTTGCTATTATTACAATGTCGTCGGCGTAGCCTTGACATTGAATACCTCTGGTAGAAAGTCTGCTAAGTAGTTCGTCTACTAACAGACTCCAGAGTAGCGGAGACAGTACTCCCCCCTGTGGGCAGCCTTTAGTGGTTAAGACTGTTACCGTACTGTTATGCGTCGATGCGGTGGCCTGTCTGGACCGCAACAATGCAAGTATCCACCTGCTGGTAGTTGGGTCCAGGCCCCTCCTCGAGAGAGTGGCCCCAATCGCATCGTGCCGAAGTATTATCAAACGCTCCTTCTATGTCTAGAAAGGCACATACTGCTACTTCTCTGTTATCAACTGCCACACCTAAGGCACGACGCAGCTGATAAAGTGCAGTATCAGTTGCCGTCTATTCCGGGAGATTTATAGGGTTGAAATGTGCTTATTGCCCATTTCAATCTCTCCACGGTGGCTGTCGACTTGGCACATGCCCAGTCGTCAGCCGACGGTCTGTACCAACCTCCACTGTTGTCCGCGTCATTTTGAAGGCGTGTACTGCCTGGAAAATGCGTTTCAAACAGGAGCTCTAGCTTTTGGATATCATTGCTCGTAAATGAGTCATCTTTACGCTTCAATGATATGTTAGCTTCCGGTGCCCGCTTGGCAAGCGCTCTGTGAAGCCTAGCACCTTCGCTGGTGCTTATAATGCTTTCACAGAAATTTCTATAGTTCGTCCGTTTAGCCTTCCTGATCTCCTTGTTGTAGGTGGTCAGACTCTCACGGTATCGAGCCCAGTCTCCGTTCTCTCTTAGCTGTGTTAAAGAGATGACGTGTAGTTCGACGCAGCCTCTCAAGACTTACGTTCCACCAGGGGGCATCCTTCTCCATTTTCTTCCTTCCCACCGGGCAGTTGACTTCAAAAGCGTCAATTATGCTTTTGTTCAGATTCCTTACAGCTCTCTCTAGGTCCAGTGAATTTTTTGGAGTACCATATGTTCCACCGGATAAATTGAGCTCTAGGGACCTTTTGAATCGTTCCCAGTTTGTTTTCCTGGGGTTGCGACTTGGCACACTACTATTCGTATTTAGTTGTAACCTAAATAAGATAGTTTTATGGTCCGACATGGATTCCTCGGATGAGACGTGCCAGTCTCTTAAGTGAGGTTTTAGGGACCTACTAATAAGGGTGATGTCTAAGACTTCTTCCCTGATTCTATTTATAAATGTCGGTGTGGATCCGACATTGCCAAGTTCTAAATTATATCTGAATATAAATTCTGTGAGGTTCTCACCTCGTAGATTGATGTCGCTGCTACCCCATATCGTGTGGTGCGCATTGGCATCGCAGCCGATTAACACCGGCATCTTCTCCCTTGCACAATGGGCCACCAGTCTCTCCACCTCCGGCGGAGGGCAGGCTATATCTCCTGCGAAGTATGCAGACACCGCTACCATGGAGACCGCATTACCACTTGTTTGTAGCAGTACCGGGACACAGTCTCTGGTGAGGAACTCCGAAAGGATAGTATAATTGATACCCCTTCTTACCATGATGCATGCTCTGGGTACTGGGTCTCTTTGATCCCAGATTACTTTTGAATCGGCCGTGTACAGGGTAACGTCGGCCTCAGCCGTGCCTTTTTGCAGTTCCTCTGCCAGCTCCTGCGAGGACATTATGATGTCCTCCTCCCCTGCCTCTGGTTCTTCACAGAGTGTGCTGTCTGCCAACTCCTCGTCTTCCGCGAGGTCTTCGATCAAGTTGTTGGCTTGGTTCGAGTGTTGGCTCTGCTCTGCAGGTGTGACGGTGGTGAGAGCCTCTGCTACACCCACCCTCTTCTTTCGTTGGAGCGGGTATTGACCTTGCTCCACCTTTCTTTTTAAGTCCGCTTACTGGGATGTTCCCAAAACGGAAGCTGACTTGGTGACCGCGTTCTACGATCGCGTCTCTGGATAGCTCGTCTATCCCAATAACTAGGAGGGCTCCTCCACCTTCATTCCTCCTGGATATGACTTTCCAGGTGTCTACCTCTATCCCATTCTGGCTTCTTAGCAAAGCCAGTAGAGATTCTGAGGTTCTGTCCTCACTTCTCGGACAGTATAGTGTGATGCAGTGGGGTGATGGTATTTCATCGCCCACTTTGCAGTCGAGGGGTACGCCCTTCCAAGTGTGGAGTGTCGACGCAAAGGTTCTCAGCCAATTTGCTGAGTTCTCATCAGGGCATTCTACGACCAGAAATCCGGCCCGAAAGTGAATGCCCGCAAATGCAATGGGTTTATCCCATCGGTATGCAATGAGCTCATCGATGATTGCCTCCTCCAACTTAGAGAGCTCACCGGTGACTGAGCACTACCTTTGGGTATTCCGCCGGTAGGACGGCCACCTTCACCTTCTTTGTCATATCTGCATACGACATTCGCGGTGCGGTGGATGTATTCGAGGTGGGCTTCATGACGGCTGCCCGTGATGTGCTCGGATGTGAGCCCAGGTCTGCCGTCATATTTCCCACCCTTGCCGTTGATGGTCCGCAGGCCGCACTCCTGGCCCCCGGGCACACTCTCTTAGGAGTAGCCACCGGAGGCGTTAGGGTGCTGTTGTGTCTTTTGACAGCTGGTGCTGCTGCTGCTTGGTCCCTCGGCTCCTTCGCCTTCTTTAAGGCTTCCTCTGTGGTAAGTCCTTGCTGGAGGTATCTTAGATACCACTTGACCCTAGAGCCGCAGAGATTGCGACGGTTCGGGTCATCCAGCCCACCGGGTTGTCCTCTTGGTGGTAGGAGATTTACCCTCTTTTTTGCCCTCTGATTCATTGCCGATTGTGGTGGTCCGACCACCACATTCTCGCGCATTGAAGTTGTGACACGCTGTGCCTGCGGCACTCTCCTATATGGTGCTGGAGTAGCACGTTGTGGAGGATGGTCTACCACATTAGGCCTCCCCCTCTCGAGGGTTCGGTCTTCAAGATGTCTTGCGACATGCTCCGCGGGGAGATCCCGCGGTATATTGATATTATTTGGACTTTTCATATTTTGGTCCCACGTACTGCAGAGAAAGGTATGTCCGCCCGGGCAGAGATCTGCAATACCCGGGTAAGGCTAATTAGAACAGACGGTCGCCATTTGCCTGAGCTCACCGTAAGAGACTGGGCTAGTTGTTAACCCGGGCCCCCAGCCAGGCTGACTCTCGGCACGGTTCGAGTCACACCTTAGTCCGGCCCGGAATGAGATGTGGGGTTAGGGATGGGGTAGGTACACTCGTGCAGGGAAGTTTGGGGTTGTGTGAGGCTATGCTTTTGGGGAGGCGGCGACACAAACGCCTCGTCAGTACGATTTACATTATCGTACCCGCTGTTTGTCCGGGACTTGCTTATTTACGACCCATTTCGTATTATTCACAGCTAACCTCCCCGAAGGGAGGCCTTTCGCTATCCGCAACCCGCGACCCGCCTGGTGGCCTCAGCTCAGCCCCATCCGAACCATCCCACAAGTTCTTCTGACCAAGCGATAAATGAAGTTAAAAAATATATGAAAAAAAAACATGAATATATTTTCAGCCAAAAATGAGAATTAAATTAGAGAACATGGCATTAACAAGAATATAAAGATTGTAATTTAAAATAATTTACATTTATTTTTTAAATTACTACAATACAATTGACAAATCATTTTAAAGATCAATTGTAATTTATATAAAATATATATTTATAACAAATTTAGAAAATGTTTTAGTCAATATTTGCTCAACACAAAATATGTAATTTTAGTTAATTCAACATTTACTTTTGCATTGCTCCGTTTTGTCTTTGTGTTTATTTAGAATTCACAATAAAATGCTGTAAAATATAAAATGAATATTTAAAGTAATTAGGTAAAATGATGTTTGTACATATATTTAAATGTAGAAATAGAAATAGTTTGGCACTGCCCGAAACATATGTATTATTAAAGCAGTTGTTTTAATGCTCGAAAAGCAAGTGCCGCAAATCCTAAGGATTTTATGTTGCCAAGTTGCATGTAGAAATGGAAATGGAAATGGAAATAGAAATAGAAACACTTGCAATTACAATAAATGTTACAGTTACTGCAAACAGTATGTTCTCTGTGCCAGTTTGCAAGGACTGTTTGCCGCCTTTTTGTGCACACATCACACATTGTTTTATATATATATATAAATAAATATATATATGAAATTGCCTGTTCTTTCTCATCATAGCCTGGCAACTAGCAGCGGTTTCTATTCCCCCTCATTCCTCCAACTCCTGCTCATCCAACTGCTCCTGCTGCTGCCTTCTTCCTGCCACTGTTGCTGCCACTATTTTCCTTGCCAAACACTCATTCTGTCGCCAGGCGGTTGCCTGCTGCTGCTACTATTATTGCTTCTGTTGCAGCATTAACCACCAACGCCAAATTGAGTTGCAACATTACACTCGGAAAAATAAAATACATCTGAAACTAAGATAATTAATCCCCCTTTCGTTGTTATAGAATTTATGTAACCCAAACATATTACTCTAATTTAATTTAATAAAGATTTACATTATTTATTTCGATTAAAATCTGGAAAAAACTCTGAATTTATAATTTTCTAAAATATATTACATAAATATATTTTGTATTTATATATATTACTATTTTATTATTATTTTTTTAACTATTGTGGAACTATTTTTGCTCCTCTTAATTGTAGGAATATTATAAATAATTTTATAATACAACAGTTGAAGCAGATCTCAAAGCGATAAGGATGTTTGTATACCCTATCTGAGTGAGTCTTATTCTGCTGTATTATTTATTCATTTAGTAGACATACTAGAATTAAGTAATCTCAGAGCTTAGACTAATGAGGTAAATAAACTTACAAAGTGGCTTATTGCCGAGCCATTTCAAGGGAGACTCTAAACGCGCTTGCATAAATAGTTCCCATATAGGTCTTTCATAGTTCAAACTTTGTACACTCCAAAAAAGAATCCATCGTCTTGTAAATATGGTACGACTGGTAAGAAAGCTGTAGTCGAGTAAGCTTGACTACGATATATTCTGAGCCAAGCTATTATATATATTCTCATTTTATTGGAAATCGCATATTTTTACAAACAAAAATTGCTTGTGGCATCTGGTAAAAAAGAGATCATTTAGGAAATCTACTTTTGACTTGGGTGTTTCTTTTCCGAAATTGTTGAAATGGGTATTTGAATCATAATTGGTTTATGATTATTCTGTATTCTGTAATAATAACAAGATTCTGAGTTTTAATTGTGGCACTAATTGCTATTGGAAATCGATATATATCAAAAAATAAATTAATCTTGATCTGCGCTGGATATAGGAGAACTACTATACAACAGATCAAGATTTTATATATATATATATACTTTATGGGGTCGACGATGGCTCCTTCTGCCTGATACATACATTTACATGGACCATTGAATTAAATAAATATTTCTCTCAGTGCAGGAGTCTGTCCAATAGATGGCAGTGCGTTGCCAACGCCAGTTAGTTTTGCCTGCTTGCTTGCCGCTTTTCCGCCTGTTTTTCCGTGCACTTTATACGCACCTTGCCACCTTGCCACACACTCCTCCTCATCGACACTCCACATCCATTTCCATATTACGTGTAATCATCATTTTCTGCTGGCAATAAACACATGCTGCCTGCTCTCAACCCTTCCCTTCCCCTACTCCCTTCTCCCGTCTGTGTTCAACAAGCGGTTGCAAGCGTTACTGGACTGCATTTTGCAGCGGCACCTTCGGCCCAGTGACGAGGCAGTAAGTCACCCAATAAAACACCCACAGTTGCAAACCGCTCGCATATTTCCATAGCTGCAACATTTTGCCCACAACTGCTCCTCTTCTCTACCACTCTCCCTCCTCCTCCCCCTCTTTTCCTACCTCTCTCGGACTGGTCATAACATGAATTTACAATTTACAGTGCAGTGCACAGAGCTCTCCTCGTCGCATTCCTTATGTGTTTATGCCTTGTCCATTTATGCAGTGGCATGCGATAGTTTTCTTGCATGCCAAATGAACATCCATCCAACAACAACAACAACAACTGCAACAACAATAAAGATTTTAAAAGATTATTAATCAAAAGTCAGCGACTAACTAAATGCTCTTTTAATAAATTATTTGTTTACTTAAGTTCTCAACTTTAATTTCAAATCTTTTTTTATTGATTATTATATTATTTGTGTTTCAATATTTTAGAGTTAATATAAATAAACATTTAAATATATTAGTCAAAGTCAACGTTAAAACTTACAGAATTATTAAGGAAAACCAATGCAAAATTTATTATTATCAATTGATTTATCCGAAAGTCAATTTAATCTATACAAAAATAAATAAATTTAGTTGAAAATTAGAGAGTTATTAAATTAGCCATATAACACCAGAATGTATTTCGAAACCTAAAGAATCGGGCGAAAATTATATATTGAGAATGTCAGTACTTCACTTTCCCTTTCCCTCACTCTCTCTCCAATGCTCTCTCTGCCTCTCTCTCCCCCTCTCTCTCTCTCTCTCACTGTGCCTCTAAAAAAATAAATGCGATTGTTCCTATGCTAGATATTTTATATATAAATTAATAATATTATTTTAATAATTATAATATTAGTTGACTCAGCTAGTAATGCTGATCAAGAATATATTTATATTGTTTGGCATCAAAGTAGTCTCTTTAAAAACTATATTTATCCAATATATATCCACACATCTCCCAAATGAAAGATATATTTAAAGAAATTTAAGCAGAAAAATCGAATAATAATTAGATTCAATGATTTAAATTGAATAAAAATAAGCACTCCTAATATTTTGACCGCAGCTGTAAGCACATTTTAAATTTAGTAACCCTTTAAAATCCGGTAAATTTAAAAAATGTAATTTATTGTGAGACTTGGCTAACTTATAAATATTAAATTCTTAAATGTTAAATTTATTAAATTCCATGCGGCACATAATCCATTAGTAACTGCAGCTCATCCAAGTAAATGCCATGTGGCACATTAGATGCAACATACCCAAGATTCGCATTGAGAGTGGAGAATTTATTTTTGCCAATGCATTCGTTTTCGGTTTTAGTTTATGCAAAAATATGGCCAAGAGGACATTCAAAGCGAGCGATTGCTGAAAAAATAGAAGCTTGATTAAATTTAAAAGCTTGGTAATGTCATTGGCCACGTGCTGCAAGCTGCATGCAGTTGAGATTTTACCACTGTTGGTTAGACGCAAAAAATGAATCTGCTGTGCGCCACAATAAATATCGGTGGCGCCACCACGTTTGCAATGCCAACGCCAGAGAGAACTTGCCGCATGCATAAATGCATATATATTTCGATTGCAGTTCATAATTGATTTAGGTGTGTTTGTTTTTTCCGGGTGTGTGTGTGTGTGTTTGTGAGTGTGTGCGTAGAGGGGGAGGGAAAGGGGTGTGTGCTCGATTTGTATAGCTGCTAATCATTTAGGTCAGTCACAGCAGTAAACAAATCGCGATTTGCTTTTACCAATGGAGTCACACAGCGGGTGGTGCAACAGTCAACTGTGAGCTGAGCCACTGTGCAACAGACTGAGGCAAGTGGGGCACACAAAAGCCAGAGATTATCAAGCGACATATATGTGGACACAAATGCGGCTGCAAGCAAACAAACAAACAAACAAACAAACGAACAAACAGCAACCAGCAAACTCACTGAATGGCAATGCACAAGATACAAACAAGTTCAAATTAAATTGACAAAAGATGCCACAGCCAACATGTGCAGCCAATGCAGCGCACAGTGTCAAAAATCACAGTTAACACTTTTTGTTTATTAAGTTTATAATTGCAAAAAAAAATTAATTATTTAATTTATAATTAAATATTTCACAAATGGTATTTACTTATAGCATTGAAAATTATATTATTAATATATTATTATATATAATATATTATTTTAAGGGCAAATGCCTCTGGCTGTTAAAGAGAAACTCGGACTGCCAGCAACAAGCGTCCGCAACATTCGCTTGAAGTTTAGCAACTCACATAAAATGTTGCTAGCTTGGTGCGCATGTTGCTAACGCAAACACACAAAATGTTGATAACGTCGCTGCTGCCGGCTGTGTGCTTGTTATACAAATATGTGTATGTGCGCTGCATATGTGTGCGTTGCGCTGCGCTGCCTGCATATGTGTGCAATCGACGTTCGCTGAACGTGTGTGTGTGTGTGTCGATGTTGCTGCTGCCGCTGCGTGGCTGTTTTGTACGTTTGGCAACTTCATTGGCAGAGATACACGCCTCAGTCTGTTGGTAACTGTTGCATTCAACGCTTCGCTTCGCTCTCCAACCGAAAATACATCAGATTGTAAATTGTACACGACCATCGTGCGCTCGTTGTTTCATTCCCGTTTCATTCGTACGTTCGTGCGTTCGGTTCGTTTGTTCGCTCGTTCGTTCGACTTCGGCTCGTTTGTGTTTTTTTATCAATCTTTTGCGCCCACACGCTGCTCGTGTGAATTTTATTGCCGGTCTAAAGCCGAACGTCATCGTCATCAAATCCATAACGTCATTTCGGTTCTGAGCTGCGTCTGCTCCTGTGCGTGTGTATCTTGGAGCTGTGCCTGTGCCTGTGTCACCCACTAACTGTAACTGTAACTGTGCATCTCCCCACATCCCCACCATAGATAGAACCGCTAGTCAGCCGGACTTGCGTCTTTCGCGTTGCTTTTCCGCGCGCAAAGTTCAAACAGCGAATATATTAAACCCTAAATAAATATAATAATAATAAAAAAATATTAAAATAAACTGTGCACAGATTTCACTTTGTGGAAAGTTAAAGAAACCCGCTTCAAATATATTTTGACGTCATCGAGTGTGTTGACAGAGCGCGCTAAAAGTAAACACACACACTTACGTACACACACACACATACACATAAATTACGAGCACAAGCACATTCCTTACACACACACACTCTCAAAACACACACAGTGAATTTTTGCAACGGCCGTAAAGTGTTCAGTGCTACGCTCCCCCTCCCGCCCTTGCACTTCAACTAAAGCGACACATTTTATGCTTGAAAAGCTAAACAACAACAACAACAAGAGCAGCAAGAAAAATCAGTAAGCTCTCTGCGAAGCAAAAATAAAAAAAATATATAATAATAAAAAAGCACCTTTTGCCCGTGGGCAAAAGTAACATAAAATACTTATCAAGGTGCACACATATAAGGATTAAAGGAGCAACAACAACAACAACAAAAAAGCATACAAAATGTCGCGGATCGTTTTTGTATTTCTGGCAGCCATCTTATCAGGTAAGCGGGCCAAAAACAGCTCAATTTCTGGCGGGCGATGAAATCACGCATCGATGTTTATTTTAAGCGCTGATAGAAACTCGATAAATGCCAACTGCTTTTTATAGAAAAACTTGTTCTCATCAGTAGTATGCCGATTATAGGCTATTGTGTAAGTAGTACAATATGTGCTAGCTTTGATTGATGAACCAAGTGTTTTTTTTTGCATAGCATTTAGTTAGCTGGCAGTTTGGCGGCATTTTCTCAGTTTTAAATTTTTTATTTTGTTTCTTTCTACTGCGCATGCTTGTAGGCTCCATCATAGCCGAAGGGTCTTTGCAAAAATCACGAAACTCAACTCGAGTGCTCTGTGACCTTTATTGTGGCAAACAACTTGAGCTCGTCTGGCTCCTCTTCGATTTGAGCCAAAAAGGTCAAATGTGCCCAAGTAACTCGGCTTTTAGTGTGGCGATTGTGCTGCAATTTCATCGGCTTTTAACTTTTGGGCAATTGTTGGTAAAAACACTTTTGATTAGTTGGTTTTTTTTAACATTTAAAAATGGTAGCTATATATATAATATAAATGTATAATATTTTTATTTTTATGCACATTTATTAATTGCCTAGCTTGATCAAAAAATAATCTTATATAAATCTAAATATATTTTGTATGAGCATATTTATTACAGTATTATTTAAATATTAAATTTCAAATCTTGTGATTATTCCTAGCAATTTCTTCTGTTTTTAAATACATTTATAAATGTAATTCTTTTTTCTTTTCTTTTTGTATTATTGCCAGACTTTAAGTATACCTTATATAAATCTCCTGAGTAACAAACTTCAAAAGTAGCCCTTCCACTCATGCCAAATGGCATTCCACACAATCCTTAATATTCGCTGGCTAAATGAAAAAGCTCAAGAGTTATGTGACAATAAAGGTGCTCATGATACATCCTAGCAATTAAAGGACGGCGTTTCCTTCAAAATATACACATGCATATATATATATATATATATATATATTTATATATACACATATATATATATATTCAAAGTGCCGCCCTTCAGAGGACTCCTTTCGTTAAATTTACAACTTTGCCACAGCGCCTGGCAGCCTATTTAATTAAAATCCTTGAATGTTTTTTTTTTTACATATATTTTTATATAAATATATCTATATATATATGTATATATGTGTATATTTTTGTATTTTGGATTTTTGTTTGAGCGCTCGGCATTCTCATTAGCTGAAAAGAAGCTGGTGATGCTATTTATGCTGCCTGCTTCTGCTGCTGCTGCTGCTTTTGGCTTAACAACATTAACATATGAAGCTGAAGCAGCAGCTGTCTACTTACAAACAGAAGCTAAGCCACCTTTCCCCTCCCAAAACAACCCCTTTCCCTTTTTTCTTTTCCTAGCAAACACGAACATGACGTGACTTTAAGACAGCCATTTTTTTGTGGTTGTTGTTGTTGTTGTTGTTGCACGCCCGTCGTGGCTAAGCCTCAGAGCATCAGTCTCAGCAGGCGAAAAAAACCTTTCAAAACATCCAACGTGTGATGCACACCTCTCCCACCCACCGGCCAACTTTCCCCCAGGCAGCATCAAGCTGTAACCAAAATATATGCAAAGCAACAAAGAATCCCCCAAAAAAGCAGCAACGACTGAAAATAAAATGCGGCTACAAATCCAACTATAGATTCGGATGCAGATTCGGATGCAGATGCAGATGCAGATTTTGACTGTATCAGCTGATGCTGATGCTGGTGCAGTTGCAGTTGCGGATGACAGATGCATTTGGCCGATGCAACCTGAGGCAGCTTTATGCTGTGTGCTCAGCTCATTGCTCCCAGACACTTTACATTTTACACTGCATACTTTCAACATTTTTAATACACTTCTCTCAAAGAGGAAACGGGCATGTCCATTTATCATCGCATTTTAGTCGCGGCTTGAGAGTAATTAACTTATGAAGCAGCCATTTTAACGGTTTTCTCTACGAGAAGAGAGTATTAAGTCTTCGGTTAGTTTGCAAACCCGTTAATATTTGTTTTATGTGCTGTTTTTTATGTCCAAACAAACTCATGTCTGATGTTCAGTTTGTAATTATAAATGTTTAATGGGCTTCTCGACGCGCAGCAGTCCTTTAAAGAGCCACACAGAGAAAGAGAGAGAGAGAGAGATAAAGAGAGAGAAGGAGATAGGGGTACATAGCTGTATAGTTGAACCTGCAGATTTTCTTTCATTCTTCGTATCTTTCTTTTTTGTGGCTTGTGCTGCTGCACACGCGGCATATTAGGAACGTCACACAAAATACCAAATGTCAAATGCAAAAACTGCTTACAGCTTATGCATTTTAATGGTCACAAATTGAGGCTACACATGTCAATGCATGACTATGCAAGACTGCATCTCTCCCCCTCTCTCTCTCTCTCTCTATCTCTATCTCTCTATCTCTCTCTGTCTATAATAAATAAAATGCCAAACAAAAAGCATGCATTGAAATAAATATTTAATGTTTGCCTGGGGCTGCATTTGCTCAGCCACTGATTTTGGCAGCCAGAATAGATAAAACTCTTTGTGTGTAAGCAAAATTTAGAAAATTGTAGTTTGCCATTTGTGCGTGTGTGTGTTGTCTGTGTGTGCGTGTGTGAGGTAATTGTTATTGATAGCTTTAGAGTAGCGAGTAGTTGTGTAAATTTTGCTGTATTTGCAAAGCTTAAACTTAATGAAAAAATGTATAAATATTTGTAGAAACACTTAGATGATTTTCTAAAATAAATATACAAATATGAATAAATTGGGAAAAATATTTATTGCAAGCAAAATAAATATGAATTATTCGCTGCAGATTTAAATTTATTAAAAATACGTTTGCTGGCTTAAAATAAATAATAAACTGTAGACTTGTTCAACATTTTATAAAAGAATTTAAAGTACTCAAAATCTTTACTTCATTTTTATATATAATATTATAAATAATTTTTCAATAGATAAAATATATCGCTTAAATCGATACTCAAGTATTTTATACATTTTATAGTGTATATGAATAGCTTAGATGTTGATTCCGTATTCTTTCAGTGCCTCGTCGTATGGTAATTGGATGTGCTGGTTGCTGCATGCAGCACATAGCAAGAGACAGAAGAAGAAGAAGAAGAAGCTGAAAAACTGAGAGTCTGTGAGAATTCTCATTCTCATTCATATTCATAACATCGTCGTTACGTTCGAGTTTTTTTTTCATTTCTATAGCTTGGACTCGGAGTTGGGTTGGGGATTAGGTTGGGGGTCTGGGGATTGACCAGGTTTTCAGTTTGCGTTTGAGGCACGCAAAAATGTTTTGTAAGTGAAACTGAAACTGTTGAGCAGAACTCGCCGGCAGCGCTGCTCAGGTGAATGGGCCTGGGACAAAGGCCCGAACACGCCCCCAGCAGCAGGAAACCAACTGTGCGAGTTGTTCTTAACTTTATTTTTTCGCTTTTGGTCTTCTTTTGATTCGGCTGCTGCTGCTGCTGCTCCTGCTGTTGCCTCATTCAATTTCCGCTTTTTAATTGCTTGCCACTGTTTCTTCTTTGCTTTTGGTTTTAGCGCCTTCAAATTCGCAGCTCATTTTGTCAGTTGACCGTTTTTGGCATTTTTTTGTTTTTGCTCGTTATTGATTTTCTGTTCAATTTTGTCGTGTAAATTGCGGATTATGTGGCTAAACTGTTTGCAGTTGGTAATTGCAGTTGGCTTTCATTTAGGGCGCATTAACGGCTGTTGAAATATTTCAGTTATTACGAGTATCAAATAAACAACTGCATGACTAATTTGCAGCAAAATTACGGAACAGTGTCAGTCAAAGCCAAAAACAAAAACAACAACAGCAACAACAAAGGCAACAGTAACAACAACAGCAACAATGACGGCAACAATAACGAGAAACAACAACTTTTTGCATGCATAAAATGCAACTTATTGCCATGTTTTATATGTCACTGTGTCGATGTGTCTTTGTGTGTGTGTGTGTGTGTGCACATTTCTATATGCACAGGAAGTTGGCAACGCTTCGAGCCATGTTGGAATTTTGGCCAAAAGGCACATACACACATACAGAGAGATCGTTCACAGATAGAAAGGAAACAAAGAGGGACAATGAGCGTGACGAGGAAAATGGGAACATGGTGCGATATTGACAAAGCGTATGCCAACCAAATTAAATATACCAGCTCCTCACACCTCTCCCTCTCCTCCCTCCCCTCGCCCACTCAACAGTATAAGGAAAAGTTGCCAGCTTATTTAGAAGTTTTTCCAGAGCGTCTTCAGTAAGCACTGCGCAACAGAGTTTCCACTTGCCACACAGAGTTTTAAACTTTTGATCGATTTGGGCGCATTGTCTTCCTCGACACGTACAACAAGTAGTAGTTCTTCTTCTTCTTCATCGACTTTTCCCATTTTGAATATGAGGAAAAGTTACTTTTAAGTATATCAAATGTAGCTGTTTTCACTTGCATCTATAGCATTCAATTAAGAGCAGTCTTTGCCGACGTGACTCAGACCCAGACCCAGCTCATTGATACGCTTAAGTTTTGAAGTTTGTTTTTATTCATGAATAAGTTTAGCAAGTAGGTGTGAATAATGCTTTGAATAACTGGCGAGTCCGATAAGCAATGCACAAAACCGGATGGAATTTTATAGAAATCAAAGTGACTCACATAGGTTACTCACTTTTTTGCTATTCGTGTTGAACTTAGTTTTAGTTCGAATAAATCTGAATTTCTCGCTTACTTGAGATTTCTTTCAAACACAATAAATATCAATGAAAGTTCAAGTTGTACTGCATTATTCACTCATATCATGTGAGTATCCGACTGGAGTCGCCTCCCCTAATCTATCATCTTAATTGACCTTAATATGGCATTGTGTTGCCAGCTCTTCTCGATTTTAGAGTTTTTCTCGTTGCTATGTAATTTTCACACACTTCTTAAAAATACAATAATTGCAATTATCGATTGTCTGTGCTCGGCTGTAGTAGTACTTAATGTAAAAACATGATTCATTAGCTCATTTTCGATTCTTTGTTCGAGTCGAGTCTCCACTCGTAATTAGTCACGCAGAGAAAATCAGTTTGGGTTGAGTGAAGATTAGAAACAGACGAATTAAATCTGATGAAGCTTTTCACTTGCCACGTTTGTTGTTGTTGTTGTTGTTGTTGTTTGTCCAGTTGAGCGTTAGTCATTGTTTGTATTGAAGCCTTCACAAATCACACAAATGCCACAGTTGATCTGTGCCTCATTTTGTTTGCTTGTGCTATTTTCTGTGTGGCTTTGATTTGGGGCCAACCACGTTTTTACCTGATAACGAAATGTGCACCTGTGCCCCATTGTGCTGCAGATTGTTATTTTCGTTGTATAGTTGAATGCATCTCTCTCTCTTTCCTTCCCGTTCTCTCGATTTTGGGGCACACACATATGTGACATATTTGTTTGTGTGCGTTGATATTGTGTGTGGCCACATTGGGTCAATGCGATTAGATAAGCTTTCTGCTAGTGGAAATCTTATCAATATCAACAATTTCAGTAACAGACCAACACACACAACATGCACACACAAATAGCATGGCAGGTTGTTGCTGATAAGCATATAGTGTCATATACACTTAAAAAAATAACCATAAAAGGCACAATTAATAAATAATATTTTGTATAATATTGACATAAATTTCTTAAAAGTAAAACAAATTAATATATTTATATTTTTTTTTACTCCATGAAATTGCTTCTTTTTTTTCAAGTGTATCAGCTATTTTCATTAACTGAAGCATTGTTTCCATGTGGCCAATGCAATTAAATTTGAGTCTCTAAGACAGAAAATAGTTGACTTCCAATCGAATTATTTTGTGGCATTGGCATTTTCTTTTATAACGATGGCATAAATTTGGCTAATTAGTAATGCAAATGATTTGGTAATTTGCCTGACCAAAATCTCATTTCGGTCAACTGATCAAAAATGTAATTAAATTTTAATATCCAGCATACGCCAAAAGCAAAATCAAGGCTTGTTTGGCTACCATTTTCTGCCATTCTTTTCATTTGATTCCATTGTGAAATGTCAAATTGATTATTTAGCGGCTGGCATTTTATATGAACAATATGCAGCATAATTAAATGTGCAATTTTAATTAAACTTACATGACCACACGCAGCACTTTCTATACCATGTTTATGAATAAATACATATTTGAGGCACTCCCAAACCAAAATGATTGGAAAATAATTGAAAATATGCACGTTCAGCGCACGTCAATATAATTAATAATTGTTCGAAATCAAAATGGATTTGGCCAAAACACTAAATGACATGGCTTTCAAAGGTATTACAGCTGCGTAAATAGATGAACATAATTCACAAAATTTGAATAGTATTTGCTAAATACAAACAAATTAAAAAGTATGTAAAGAATGAAAATGCGGCGAGTGTGTTTTGCATAAAATTAGTGTTGAATCTACTATTTGAATTCGTACTCACCAAAATAATTATTATTAATTTGTAAATTCTAATTGCATAAAAGCTATAAATGAACATGCCAATTTTTCATTCAGTTCAGCTGCAAACACTATTTGTGATATTTAAAGTAATAATCATAGCAAGAAGTCGAAATAATAAATTTCTCTCATTTCCAATCAACAGTCAAATAACTCATCTATATATTTGCTATATATTTATGAACAGTTATTTACTTCATATAACACACCTTGATTTCCAAGTCGCTGCTATTTGCTGCCTGTTGCTAGGCAGCAAGTTAGCGGCAACAACAACAGCAACATCAGCAACAGCAACCGCAGCTTAGATCGTCCAGCTCAAAGTTCAAAGACTCTCTGCAACAGTGTCCCTTACTACTCCCCTCACCCCCGCTCATCGATAGGGAGTTATGGCATTTACCTAGCTTGTTCTTCTGCTTCATCATCTTCTTTAACTTGTGTTTGTACATTTTATATTATTTATATATTTTTTTTAACCTCACCCAAAGCACATGTTTACAACTTGTACAAAGCCCCACAAAGCGCAGCTGCTATCTCTCATATCTAAATGCTAAACTTCTGTGTAGCTTATAGATACACACACACACAGGTACACACACACAGGCACACACACACTGTTGAGTTGAGGTTGTTGCTCACGAACCGGTTCCTCAATTCTTCTCAACTAGTTTCCATTTTTGTTGGCGCTTGTGTTATTTCTTCTTCTTCTTCTTTTCCTTCTTCTTCTTCTCCTCCTACTGCTTCTTGTCGTTATTTCTCAACATTTTTGTGTGTGTGTTATTTTTTCTAAATTTATTTAATTTTACTTATTATTTTTTCTTCTCGCTTTTGTAATTTGCCACAAAATGTTATTAGACCTATTTAAGTAGAGTTATTTTTAGTTTGTGTTTTGGCTCAGTTTGTTGCTCTCGTTCAAGCGTAAAAGGCAATGAACAAAAAGCACGCACACATGCGCAATGATTGCCACACCAACACTGTCTGTCTCTGAGTCTGTCTGTGTGTGTGTGTGTGAGTAATATATTTAACAGTTATTGCTATTACTGTTTTGCTGTTCCATATTATTTTTCGTATTTTCGTTACTCACTTTTTTTCGTCTTGTTTATTCAATGGGTGTTGCCCCAGAGAGAGAGAGAGAGAGAGGAAGACACGCAGAGCGAGCGAGAGAGCGCGGGAGAGTGAGAAAGAGCGCAAGTGGGAATTGTTAAAAGTTAATTATTTGTATTTGTATTTGTATTTTGTATTTGTATTTGTATTGCCAGCACGTTGGTATTTGTACAACTTGTTGTTGCTGGTGTTGTTGCTGTTTCTGTGTTCTGCTTTGGCTTTTTAGTTGTTGTGTGTGACTTTTCAAACCTAATGGAAAAATACAACAACAACAAGAGCAACAACAACAAATTACAAGTGAGTAGCAAAGAAGAAGAAAAACCATCAGGGAGTCAATTTCAGAATTTTCGACAGCTTCCACATGTCTTTTATTATTATTATTATTTTTGATATTTTCATATTTTTTACTGTCCGTATCTGACACACATATTCACATGCATGTGTGTGTGTTTTTTTCTTGTCCAGTTTTTGTAAGCGCATCCACATAATTAAAGCCTTATCCAAGGCTCGCCAACTGACATAATTGCTAATGAAAACAAGAACAACCGACTCCAATCGCAACTGATCGACGGCGAGTACACCCTGGACACAACTCTAGATTTTTAGTGACTTATAAAAATATTCTTTAAACAAGTCCAAGTTTTCTTTATGATTTAATAGAGATTCCAACAACTTCAGAGTTGCCTTTTACCTTTGTTAGTTTAACATTTTTAATGGGTATGAAAAACTTAAGCTGCGGCTTTTGTTGACTTGGCAGGGCTAATGTCTAAATTGTTGGGCATAGCTGTTTGTCCTGCAATTAAGGCAACAGTGACAATTTTGTATGACATGTCGGCAGCTCGTTAAGCCTCAATTGTAAGCGAGCCACACACACCCAAAATTGACAATTTAGCAGCAACTCTAACAGTTAAGGGACAAGTGGTAGGTGAGGGATAGTTGGATAAGGGTTGCAAGTTTGCGGGCAGCAAAAACATGACATGCTCTGCCGTTGCTGCTGCAATCACGCTGCAATCTCGGCTCTAACTTGGACACTTCGAGGCAGAGTGTGTGAGAGATAAAGAAACAGAGGGAGAGGGAGGGAGAAATAGGGTGTGGGAACTGGGCCAACGTTTAATTTGATAAATTGTGCCAGGTTCGTACAACAAAACAGTTGCCAACTGTGGCTGTTGCTTTTTTGTTGCCACTGTAACTTCGACTATTGCGGGTACACTGCAAAAACTGATTTTGCTCATTTGACATTTTTTTCAATTTTGGAAATAATACTGTCTAAATTTGTAATAAAATATATTCATTTATTTATTAAATAAAATAAATAATTATTTTGTATTAATTTAATTTCTATAAATAATAAATAAATAATAATAATTTCTATAAATATTATATTATTTGTGGTTCTCAATACAATTTGATTGCCAATGATTTTCTAATATGAAGTGCATATTTTTTCTCAGTGTGCAGTTTTCGTTACTTTGTTACACTTGGTCACTTGTTGGCCAGAGACAACAGTGGGATGGGAGGGTGGAGTGATTGGCAACAGTTGTTCATTAGCCATATGTCTGGCTGAATGAGGCAAACGACTTGACAACTCCCCCTCGCCATCCGTCGCCCCACTCAAATTTCTCATCATGCTGCCTTTCCGATTAGTATTGATGTGTGCATATTAACGTCCCTGGACACTTTGCACTTTGGCACTTTGCATTTGCATTGGAAGTGTGCGAAAAATGTTGATTAGAAATGTGGAGCAAGAAAATGGCAAAGTGATGCTGATCAAGTCTAATGTCCTTAATTGCAAATTACGTCCAATCGATAGCATCAGGAAGCACAAAACATATTGGAATAGGAATTAGGCAAAATGAAGCAATAAGAAATAAAGCATTCAAAGGATTTTAGAGAATATAAATTTAAACAACAGAAAAAGTTATCTGCTCTACCTGTAAAAACAAAATGGGAAAATAAATGAATTAGAAACTGGTAGCGTTTTTTTTTGCCACTTTCAGCCATTTTAATTTCCATTACTTATTCCTTGGCATCGATATAAAAAAGCCATTAGAAAAATAAAACCCTTTTAGCTGTTTACCCAAACTTAAAACATAACCATTTCGTGTACGCCTACCAACTCTACAAAACCCAATCCAATCAAATTACATTTAACGATAATTCGCTTTCCTTGGCGTGACTAACCGAACACAATCCGAATCTAAATGCCAAAACTGACCCACTGTTAGCCCATTTGTAACCAGTCCATTAGCCCAGCAAGTGGCTTAAGTAAGTAAGAGTGAAAAAGGTGGTTGTCGTAAAACAAAAATAAAACTTCTTTCCTAATCGGGTAAACTTGCAAAAAAAAAATAAAAATAAAAATAATAATGTAAAGTAAAAGTAAAGTGTACATAGAATTAAAATTAAATATAAATTAATTCCATCAAGTGTGAGAAAGTTTTCCCTGTTGTTTTCCTGTATAATTTACCCCACTTAAAGTAGCAGCATTTTTTATGTAATTACTTTCGAATTGGACGAGTGTTAAAGTCCGGCAAGAAAGTTTTTTATCTTCGTTATGTATTTCTATAAGTAAATGTATGTTTATGTTTAGTTTTTTGCCAACTTGCGCAACGGGGCTCTTAACTTATCGCTGCGTGAATAAATTTTAAGGCCAGACAAGTATTTGCTTTGGCTGATAGCACAAGTTTATCAGTCCAACTAAAATAACTAAGAGAACTAAAAAATGCGAATAGTGCAATTCTTTCTTTAAGTCCCAATTTGATAGATTAGTTTGGCGTCATTAATAAAAAGGGAAAGAAAAATATGTGTTTCCCTTGACAAATTTAAAAAGGAAGGCCATTTTATGCTTTGACATAATAATTACGTGTTTTTATTTAACAAGTTTCATTGTATGTTTATTTTTTAATTTATTTTACAAATCACCCAACGAATGCTTACAACTGTCATTACACCAAAGTTGTCACTGTACTTTCAGGGTTGCCACCCTTAATGGCCTGATAAAAGTTGGAATATCTCATTTCAATTTCATTTGCAACGCACACTTTCACTCCACAGAATCGCAGGCACAATTACATTTTCTATTCTCATTTTAAGCTTAAAAGACTCAAGTTAACAGCAGGGGTTATCATCTATTTAAATTCCACATTTAATTAAGCAATTAAAAGCACAAAATTAACACGTACATAAAAAAAGTACAAAATAAAAGAGCGTAAAAAAATAAAAAGCTCTTTCAACTCAGCCAACAACAATCAAAATAAAAAACACAGAAAAACTTTCACCTTTGCCATAAGAGACAAACACACACAGATATATTTACACACACACACATACAGCCATACATATTTACACAGTTACACAGATACAGCTGCAGATGCGGATAGAGATACTTTTGCATCGACATCAAGAAGTTTTTGGGTTGGGTGTGGTTTATTTTGGGCTGTTTGTTGTGTGTTAAAATTACATAAAATTATCAAATAATAAAAGCGTTAATAAAAAGTGGCAATGCGTTGAAAGGTGGGCATTCAGCAATCGCATAAGCCGAACAGTTAGGTAAAGTAAACATTTACAATAAATTGCATGTAACGACGTAAATAAAAGTAATTAAAATGTTTACAAATGAAATACGTTATATGAAAATTAAGTGCAGCTTAAGCGATTTTTGTTTGTTATTTTATTTGCACATTTTGCACCAATTTGTACGACTGCAAATTGCACATTATTCACGCAGACAGTAAATATGGCATTATTTTTTATTCATCTAAATTATGGCATTTAATTGGATTTTGATTTTCATTATGCTTTCATTATTTAATATTTCTCTTCTTCTTTTTGTCTGTAAATAACAACAATATATGCTAATCAATAGAAATTATCCTGTCAAAAAATAATTGAAAAATGATTTTATAATCAAATTATGAAAATTAAATTAATATTAAATAGCATTTGTTCTGCACATATTGTTTTAACCCCCAAAATGTATTTTAATTAGCGCAATGCAAAAATTATTTCAATAATGCTCCAAAACACAATGTAAATTTGCATTGTTCGCATTTAAACATAATGTAGAATTTTGCACTCAATTGACGAATATATAAACTAAAAATATTGTCGAATATTCAGAAATTTGCATAAATACCAACGATAATAATAAATATAAATCTTTAATTGATATGTGCAACACTTTTGTTTCCCCTTCGATTTGAACACATTCTGTTAGATATGATATAAAATGAGTCATAAACTAAATTTCTGATTGTAGCTAAAAGTTTATTTAGTTTCTTACTCCTTGAGGCAAGTCTCCCTTTTGAGTTTGCACTGCGTTTTCTGTGGCAACCCCTCCGCGACAGTGCCGCAAAATGCGCACTTCACAAGTCAAGACACCAACAACTGCAACTGCAGCTGAAACTGCTAACAAACATACAACGATGACTCGCAAATGGCTTACAACTTTGCCGCTTAACTAACTTAAAATCGCATAAAGTGAGAGGTGACTTCTTGTGGGTTGGGTGGGTGGTGGTTGGTGGGGGGAGCTGGGGGAGTAGCTTAGTGTGTTTATGCTAGGAGTCTCTCGGCAAATGTGGCTAAGTATCTAAATTCGATTTGGCTGCACTTAAGCGCTATCCACAGCAACGCTTACAGTTAAGCAGCAAACAGCAACAAATTCAGCAACTGGCGACCCACTTTTGGGCCACTTGAGTGGGTCAAGTAAAACCTTCTTTGTCAGCGCAGTAAAAAAAATAACAACAGTTAGCCAGCAAGTCCAATTAAACGGCTGCCGTTGCCCATAAAGCGACTTACTTCAGACTGAGACTTGCAACGACTTCTGGCAACGAGTTCTGCAAGTAGCACAATTTTTGTTGTTTTTGTTGTTTTTTTTTTTTGGCGGTTTTCTTGGTTTGCGTGGCTTTTTCTGCTTTTCTTGTGCCCCTCCCACTTGGCGGTCAATTTTCATGCTCGGCCATTTGGACAAAGAAA